>JAAGEH010001663.1:153-41541 GCA_011751065.1 Lasiurus cinereus | reverse complement strand
AGAGGAAGAAGAAAAATGTAAAAGACAAAAAATTATGAACAACAAATACATTTCTAACAACAAGTGAATCTAAAAATTAAGTGAATTAAAAATTTGATCAACAGAATAAACTGGTGAATATAATAGAATCAGGAGCACAGAAAGGGAGTGGACTGATAATTCTCAGGGGGAAAGGGGTGAGGGTGTATAGGGAGAGACTGGACAAAAATCATACACCTATGGATGAGGTCAATGGGAGGGAGGTAAGGGCAGAAAGAAGGGTGGGAGTTGGGTGGAGGGGAGCTATGGAGGGGAAAAAAGAGAAACAAATGTAATAATCTGAATAATAAAGATATAATTTAAAAAAAAGAGTTAATGGTGGGTAGGCAATGTAGACTTGGAGTCTAGCAATACCTTTGGAATGGGGATTGGGAAAGGACAGGACAGAGTAAAGGGGACAGATAAAAGAAAGACAGTTGCAGGGAGCAGTAGGACTAGGAAGTTTCTTTTTATATTTTTAAACATAAGATTTGAGCATATTTAAATGTCATTGGAAAAGAGTCATAGAAGAGGAAATAGATAAATATTTATGAGAAAAGAGATAAGAGTTAAAAGTTCCTGAGAAGGCAGATGCTGAGAATCCAAAGTATAGGAAGAAAGAAGGAAGGCAAAATGCTTCCTGATAGGAAGAGAGATAGTGCCTATGAAAGCTGCTGTTTTCTCTGTAAAGGAGGAGGTGGAATTATTAGAGGGAGGGAGATAAGGGTTGAAATAGTTATTTCTAATAGAGGAAGAATAGGGGATCCAAAGAAACACAGGCATACAGGACAATGATGATGAATATGGTAAACTTAAAAAAAACCTTAATGTTTACTATGTATTTATCACTTGTTATCTATTAATTTATTTAATTCTCATACCAACTCTATAAGGTAGGTACAGTTATTATCCTCATTTTACAAATGAAGAAACTGATACACAGGGAAGATAAATATCTGGCCTTCGGTCACATACTTAGTAAATAATAGAGCCAGAGCTGGGATCACACCCCAGTCTGATTCCAGAGGCCAAACTAATATTTAACACTTACTAACTTTATTTTTTCTTCCTCCTTTCTTTTTTACTTCCTTTGTTCTTTCATTGTTTTTCAGCGACAGGCCTGCCTGCACTTTCTGTCCCAAACTAGTGCTAATTCTGAAGGCAAAGAAGGTACTGTACTTCTGATTCCTATGAAAGAATAATCCTAACTCATTTCCTCATTTTTATTGTTGCTGGATAATTTAACAAAAGTTTTCTAGTTTAGGATTAAAAACATTTTGTGGCTGAGGTATTTACATGTCACAAAATTCACACATTTTGAGTGTATAATTCAATGATTTTTAATAAATTTACCCAGCATCACCATAATCCATTTTAGAACATTTTCATCATTCCAGTAAGGTACTTTGTGCTCATCTTCAGTTAATCCTTATCACTGCCCACAGCTGCAGGCAACTATTTTCTGTATAAATTTGCCTTTTCTGGACATTTCTTACAAATAGAGTAAGTGGGCTTCTGTGTCTGGCTTCTTTTACTTAGCTATATAGAATGTATCATCAATTTGACTCTTTTTATTGCCAAAGAGTATTCCATTATAAGGATATACCACATTTGTATATCATTTGTATTAATTTAACAGGCAGTATATATACATTTGCATTGTTTCTACTTTTGGGTTAGTATGAATAATACTGCCATAAACATTCAAATTAAAGTCTTTTCATCTCTCTTAGATACCTAGAAGTGGAATTACTGGGTCACCTGGTACCTCTGTTTAATATATACATATATATTTCTAAATATATTTTATTGATCTTTTACAGAGAGGAAGGGAGAGGGACAGAGTTAGAAACATCGATGAGAGAGAAGTATCGATCAGCTGCCTCCTGCACACCCCCAATTGGGGATGTGCCCACAACCAAAGTACATGCCCTTGACCGGAATCGAACCTGGGACCACAGGCCGACGCTCAATCCACTAAGCCAAACCGGTTTCAGCTGTTTAATATTTTGAGGAACGGTCAAACTTTTCCAAGTCGCTGTACCATTTTGCAATCTCACCAACACAGTATTTGTTCACGTCCTTGACAATGTTCATTACTATCTTTATGATTACAAGCATCCTAATGGATGTGAAGTGGTATCTCATTGTGGTTTTGATTGGTATTTTCCTAATGACTAACGGTGCTGAGCATATTTTCGTGTGTGTGTGTGTGTGTGTGTGTGTGTTTATGTTTCTGGTGCAATGTCTATTCAAATCTTTTGTCCATCAGCTGTTTCCTTATTAATGAGCTGTAAGGAGTAGAGGATGATGAGTATAAATATCTTCTAAATTACGGCTTTGACTCTTAAAAATGTTTTCTTTTTATCATAGTTACAAATTTTAATAGTTTAAATAATCATTACTTCTAAAGACTCACAAGAATAAACAGAGGTCTCTCACATTTGCCTGTCCTGTCCTATTTCCTATTTTCTAAAGGCAAACATTTCATCTCTCTCAGGGTTTCTTTGGGATGGGGCACTTACCTATCTCTAAGTAACCTGTTTATTTTGCTAGTTTTGCAATTTTCAGTTGAATGCACCACTTATTGATTTCCCACTATTGCACCCTCAAAACCACACTTATCCCGTTTTTCCATCCTTCCAATACTGCTTTATAATTAGATCAATTTTTCACTATTTACATTATTTTGACTATTAAATTCTAATCATGGCTGACTGGTGATGCACTATGATTGTTTTCCTTTACAATTTCTTGCTGTTCACTGTATTAAAGGTTTTGTTTTGTGTATTCGATGTTATGTATTTATGGCATCATCAGTTTCTCTCCTACTGTGTCAATTTCCTTTCTTTTCAATAAATTAAAAAAATTAAGTAGTCTATTGATCTAGTCTTCTTAGATTAATCTCTCCTGAAATCTTCTCAACTGTTCTAACAGGGACTGGTTACTTTCTCTTTCATTTGTCTTAGAATTTCCCTTAATTTTCATTCTGGGGAGTCTTTCATTCCTTTCTCTTGTATTGTATTCCCTAAGTCTTGGATCCCAAATTCACATTTTTCTTGCTTTACATCTTCATTTAACTTAACTGTATCTATTAATAGCTTCCAGGAAATCATACATAAAAATACATATTTTGAAACTTTGCCTATCTAAAAAATATATTCTACTTAAAAATTTTTTTTGAAATATCAAGATTTTATTGTCATATAATAAAACAAAATATGATGCTCTAGAACTGGGTCACTTGACCCTTTCTCTTCTTATCTCCTCCCAGTTCAAAATGTTTGTATTTCTTAATAGCCAGAATTCTCTTAGGTCTGTAGTTAGGCTCAATGCATTCAAGCCTCAGCACAATCTTCTTCGTAGTTTTAGCCTTTTTTCGGAAAACAGGCTTAGTCTGCCCACCATAGCCACTTTGCTTCCTGTTATAACGCCACTTTCCCTGCGCATACAGAGAATTCTTGCCCTTCTTGTATTGAATTACTTTGTGGGGTTGATGCTTGCCACACTCCTTACAGACAGTTCGGCGAGTTTTAGGAATGTTCACCATGTTTGCAAGCACTATCAGCAGTGAAAAAAAGCTCTACTTTTAAATTTAATAGACAGTTTGACTAGAGGTAAATTTATGTACTGGTGTGGTATAATATAAAATATATTTTGTCTCTGTCCTTTGTTTCTGGCACAGAACTTAAAAAACACTTGGAAATTCTTCATTTGTGCAAATAGAGTGACTCAAGGAGGACACCTAGAAAGCTTCATGATGGGTACTGGTCACCAGAAAGAACCATATTACTAGAACATTGAAACTCTGGGCCAGACTGACCTCCAGGGAGGGGAAGGGGCTAGAAACTGAGTTCAATCATGTAGTCACTTATTTAATCAAGCATGCCTATATAATGAAACCTTAATTAAAATTCTGGACACCACAACTCAGTGGAGCTTCCTGGTTGATGAATACACTAACGTGCTGGGAGAGTTATGTATCCAGATTTATGGAGAGCATGAAAGCTCTGCATCCTCCATCCCTCAGTTCTCCAGATCTTGCCCTATGCTGTTCATTTGGCTGTTCCTGTTTCCTTTATAATAAAACTAATTGTAAGTATAGTACTTTCAATGATTTTGGAGCCATTTTAATGAATTATCAAGCCTAAGGGGGTTGTAGAAAGTCCCAAATTTATAACCAGCTGGGTGCCTTGGCATCTGAATTGGGGTGGTCTTGTGAAGGACTCTGTCCTAACCATAGGGCTCTATAAATTTTTAATAGTCTAAAAGTTAGAAGGAAATCAAGTTAATCAAGACTTTGATCATTTAATGAAAAAACTTAAAAAATATATCAATTCTCTAGAACATCTATATTTCAATGATGTCACAGTAACTGTATGTTTTCTTTTCTTAGAATAACTACCTATATTTAAATCTGCAAACAATACAGACAATTTACTAACCTCTGCTTCTGTTGCTTGGGACTGTAAAAGCTGTTGTATACGAAGTATGTCCTTCTCTATTTGCTGAATTCTGGTTACTCTTCGCTAAAATAAAATAAGTGATCAAATTAGATCTAGTTTTATTAAAGACATGAATGTAAATAATCATACTAAAGCTACCACTTAATATCTCAGGATTATGCCAGACAATTCTTAAATTAGAATTTAGATATTTATATTCACACACTGATGACATTTAGGTTCAGTTCAATTTTTTTTAAATACATCTAACTTTATTTATTATTATTATTACTTTTTTGTTAATCCTCACCTGAGGATGTTTTTCCACTCTCTTTTTTTTTTTTTAAAGAGAGAGTGGAAGGTGGGGGGAGAGAAACATTGATGTGATTGGTTGCCTCCCACACGTGCCTTGACCAGGGCCAGGGATTGAGCCTGCAACCTAGGTTTATGCATTTGACTGGAATCGAACCCAGGACCTTTCTGTTTGCAGGCCACTGCTCTATGCACTGAGCCAAACTGACTAGGGCAATACTTATGACTTTATACAGCAGATTTATAGCTCTGTTTAGCAAATGGTACAAATATATGTCAAACTGTATAATGCATATAATGTGAAAACTTGGTGGAAAAGCTATTCTCAAAAAATATTTCAACAAAGGAAATTATACTTGAATTTAATGTTTCACATTATTATATTAATCCAGATTTCAATATAATATAATAAATTTATATAAAACATGATATGCCTGTAAAGGGCAAGAGCATCTGATTTGTTTTAATAAACATCAGATTTAAATAGTATGATTAACCTTCCCCATAGTTATTCCTATTATAAGTCAGTAGTACTTTTAGATTTAGCTTTCCCAAATATCTACTGTGACTAAATAGTATTTTTATTCCCAGCACTGAGATCACAATGATGGTCAAGCTTTTGTTTACTCACTATCCTGAGATCATCAAGAGAATAGAAAGCAGCAACTACAGATCAAATAATGCAGAATTAAAATAATCGAAAAAATTCTTTTGGAAAAAGCTCGGTTTTGCTTTGACTTTTAAAAATACTAGTGGAAGTGGGAAAAACCAAATCATTTACATATAAAAAACTCCTGCAAACTGAAATTGTTTTTAATTAGCTTTATGACAGATCAAATATATAGGTTTTAAAAACAAGTACTGCCAATGTTGTCATTTTCTGAAGTAATTCTATAGTTGACATCCTAATATTGAGGTATGAAAAAGTGTATTAATAAGAGTAATTGTTTTGATGGGAGAAAAAATGTTAGAAGCTAGATGAAATTATTTTCAAAAAATTTTTTTATTATATGCCCCATCAATAAAAGATTTCTGAGCATGTATAACCCAATAAATAATAAAAGTACTTCAACAAATAGCTTTAAGCATTTCCTATATAATAAAAGCCTAATATGCTAAGTGTCCAGTCATCTGTTCAACCAAAGTGTAATATGCTAATGATATGCTAAGGCTGCTCAACCGCTTGCTATGACATGCACTGACCACCAGGGGTCAGATGCTCAATGCAGGAGCTGCCTCCTGGTGGTCAGTACATTCCCACAGGGGAAGTGCCACTTATCCAGAAGCCAGGCTCATGGCTGGCATGTGTAGTAGCAGTGGTGGGAGCCTCTCCCACTTCTATGGCAGTGCTAAGTCATCAGTCGAACATCCCCCAGGAGCTCCCGGACTGTGACAGGGCACAGACCGGGTTGAGGGATGCCCCTCCCAACCAAGTGCACAAATTTCATGCACAAATTTCTAGTATAGTTATAAAACTTATCAACAAAACTTACCCGTGATCATATACTAGTTTTGCTTAAATAGCCATGTCCTCCTTTTCTTACCATAGTAAAAATGCTCATTGCTGCAATTATCCAATGTTATGATAATCACAGAAAAGCTCAAAAAAGTGCTCAACAACAACAAAAATTCTATTTCTCCCCCTTCCTTTGTAACACTACAACTATTATGCTGGTTTTCTTTATTATGATTCTAAAAATAGTGAACTTAAGGTAAATAATAGTCTCTAATAAACAAATCTTACCAAGTCTAATTTACATAATGAAAACACAATGAAGGAGAAATGCCTATACTTTTGGTAGCTTTCTAAAAATATTGCAAACATGAGTGATCACTTCTAAATATTTTCTGGTTTTATAGGAACAACCAAACTACACACAATTACTAGCTTTGTAATATTTTATTGGTTTCCTCTTTCTTAATATAATTAGCTCCCCTCTATCAATAAAGTCCTAAATTAAAAATTTTAATATTTAGAGGATGAAAATGGAAATTACATCTAACATTCCTCTCCATAACACTACATTTCTGTATTGCCAGTATGTCACTAAGTCCTTAAGTAAAATATTGTCCACTGAGATGGATGATTTCTAACATGACAACCTTTGTGTTTCTGTTCCTCAATGTAAAAATAGCCAGTATTATTTTTCTTTTTCTATATGACAATCTTGAATATTTATGAAATTATGTTTAACAAAAAATGCTTAATTGTTTAGGAGTATGAAGTTGGACTCTGAAAAATAGATTTTAAAAAATTACAGTAATAATACAGTTCAATACAGATTCAGGATAACCTTAACAAATTAGGAACAGAGACTAAATTAACCTAATAAAAGAGTATCTATCAGAAACCTTGTGTACTAGTAAACAAAATACTTAATGATAAAATTACAGAATCCTGCTGAAACAGGTTTGGCTCAGTGTATAGAGCGTTGGCCTGCGGACTGAAAGGTCCCAGGTTCAATTCCGGTCAAGGGCATGTATCCTAGTTGCTGGCACATCCCCAGTAGGGGCGTGCAGGAGGCGGCTGATTGATGTCTCTCTCTCATGGATGTTTCTAACTCTCTATCTTCTCCCTTCCTCTCTGTAAAAAATCAATAAAACATATTTTAAAAAAAATTATAAAATCCCCTTTAATGCAAGACTAGACAAAGAAGACCAGTATCACGGCTTCTTTTTCAAAGATGTATTAGAGTTCTTATATCCAAGAAAAAGAAAAAGAAAAGGAAAAAGAGGAAAACTGTCATTATTTGCAAATACTACAACAATTTATATAGAAAAATTTTTTAAAAATCTTAAGCTAATAATATAATATAATAGCATTCAGGAAAATTACTGGATACTTATTACTTAAAAGCAATTTAGTAATGTAATTTTAAAAATCTCTTTTACAATAGTAACAGAAACCATAAGCTATCTAGGAATAAATCTTTAAAAAATATATATAGTAACTTTATGAAGAATAAAGTTCTTATAAAACTCTATTGAAGGATATAATTTAAGACATAAATAGAAAGATGTAAAATTAAGATCAATACCTAGTATTTACTGAGTGTTCATTATGTGTAAGCATCTAAATGCTTTGACATGTATTAAACCACTTAATCCTTACATTTTAGAGTTTATTATTATTTGTATTTTACTGATGAGAAAACTGAGGCAGAGATCACAGTGCTGGTAAGTAAACAGGCCTAAGATTAGAAGTCAGGAGGTCTGGCTGGAATCCATCCTTTCCAAGAAGCAGGCAATATTGTAAAGATAAATTCCCCTCAAATTAATTTATAAATTCAATATAATTCTAATCAAAAGCCCAAAAGCCATTTCTTTGAATTAGATAAGGTGATACAAAATTTCAAATGGAAGAGTAATCAGACAGCATAACCACATTTTCACAAACAAAAATAAGAAGAACTTACCCTCCCAGGTACCAAGATTTATAAACTACAGCAAAATAAAACAAGTGTGGTATCAGTTCAATCATAAAGTAACTAATGGAATAGAGTCCAGAAATATCCAGAAACAAATCAACTTAGCATATGCCAGAGATGGCCTTATTTATCAATGGGGAAATAGTCAATACCCAATAAATGATGAGAAATTTAGTCAACAACATAAATTGTTGGAAGCTACCCATCAGAGAAGTATAAACAAGGAGCTGATTGTTTAGTGGGGACAAGGGTAGCTGGAGCAATTTCCTGACCAGATAGTCTCATGTAAATCCTTATTGATAAGATAGTCTGTCTGTTATTGGAATTGCCTGTCTAAGGGCTATAGGTGTATCCAAAGTGAATAAAAGGATGGCAAGGCCTGAGCAAAGGGGAGTACTTTCTCTTGCGCTGGGCTCCTGCCTGGTCCCCCAATTTCCAAATTATTATTTCTTGTCTCATCTCTGTCATTTGCACATAGCCCTTCTCCAGAGCCCGAACCCTGAACCACGCAGGATGTGGGTCATCACAATAAATATGCATGTATCTATATGTACCTCTGTGCATGTATATGTGAACATATAATTAGTATGTATTATCTATATATATATAAAAGGCTAAGCGACCATCACATTGGAAATAACCAAACAGATGACCAAACAGGCTGTGTGGTGTGTGGGGCAACTAGACCGCCAGGGGGGTTAGTGAGGGGCAAGCAAACGACCAACCAGCAGGCTGCATGGGGCTACCAGGCCCGTGGGAGGTGTGGTGAGGGCAGGGGGCAGTTGGGGGTGACCAGACCAGCTGGAGGGGCAGTGAGGGGCGACCAGACTGGCAGGGGGAGGGGCACTGAGGGGTGATCGGGTTGGCGCAGGGGGGTGCAGTAAGAGGCAACTAGGCTGCCGGGAGCGGGGGGCAGTTGGGGGCAACCAAGCCGGCTGGGGAGGCACTTGGAGGCTATTATGCCTGAAGGGGGGCAATTGGGGGTGACCAGGCCAGCAGGGGGTCAGTTAGGTGCTATAAGCCAGGCAGGCAAGTGAGCAGTTAGGAGCGAGTGGTCCCAGATTGTGAGAAAGATGTCCAGCAGTCGGACATCCTCCGAGGGGTCCCAGATTGGAGAGGATGCAGGCTGGGCTGAGGAGACCCCCTATGCATGAATTTTGTACACCAGGCCTCTAGTATTAATAATAATCAATAACACTAATACATATGAAAATTAAATAGTAAATATTACTAATGTAAATTAACTGGTTTGTCTTAAATGTTTTAAATTAAATAATCCTACGTAATAGAGATAATATGCAAATTGACCATTACTCCAACATACATGATTATTGTTGCCATGTGGTCAAAGATGGCCGCCCCCATGTGGACACAAGATGGCTACCACAAGATGGCCTGCAGGGGAGGGCAGTTGTGGGAGATCAGGCCAGCAAGGGAGGGCAGCTGTGGGAGATCAGGCCAGCAAGGGAGGGCAGTTAGGGGTGACCAGGCCTACAGGAAAGGACAGTTAGGGGCAACCAGGCTGGCAGGGGAGGGCAGTTAGGAGTGACCAAGCTGGCAGGGGAGGGCAGTTAGGGGCAATTGGGCCAGCAGGGGAGCATTTAGGCATTGATCAGGCTGGCAGGGGAGTGATTAGAGGGTAATCAGGCTGGCAGGCAGAAGCAGTTAGGGTCAATCAGGCAGGCAGGCAGGTGAATGGTTAGGAGCCAGCAGTCCCAGTGGGATCGAGCCTAAATGGGCAGTCAGGCTTGAGAAGTCCCAGACTGCAGATGATGCAGGCTGGGCTGAGGGATACCACCCCCTGTGCTCTAATTTCATGCACTGGGCCTCTAGTTACATATATGCATTTTAAAATATGTGTATATGTATAAAATTATAGATTCCTACCTCCAAATCATACATAATAGTAAAATTCAAGATTAGTTAAAAGACCCAATTATAAAAATAAAATATTAAAATTATTAGAAATAGAGGAGGGAACTTTTATAACTTCAGGATAGGAAAAAATGTTTAAATAGGCATAGAAAATACAAACATGGCAATATAATTAATTTAGCTTTATAGTAAAACTTAATTTTTATCACAAAGCTAAGATAGGTAACTGGTTTGCAGGGAAGGGTTATGATGTATATTATCCATATTAAATATTCAAGAATAAGACAGTTAATATAATAAAAAATGGTAAAGATATGAACAAAGAAAATCTAAAATTCTAATAAATATAAAGTATATTCAACTGTAGTAGTATTTAAGAAAGTATAAATTAAATGACAAGATAAAATTTCATTTCCCAATGGTTGTTCATTATAATATCAGACTCAAGTAGTAAAGAAGACATGCAAAAGAAAAATGAACTCTCACATTCTATTTGATAAAGACATTTTGAGTGCAATTTGTTAAATATAAGTTCAAAATTACTCATATCTAATCGCAATTATACTTTTAAGTATATATCCTAGAGCAGAAGTCAGCAAATTAGGGTTTGCTAGCCATCTATTTTTTTGAATTAAGTTTTATTGTCACATAGCCATGTCCATTTGTTTTCATACTGTCATCTATGAATGCTTTCTTGCTACAAAGGCAGAGTTGAATACTTGTAACAGAGACTTTATGGGCCACAATATCTAAAATCTTTACTATCTGGCCCATTATGAAAAAGATTGCTGATTCTCGATCACAAAAACTTGCACATGTTTACAACATATGAATAAGTATGTTTAACCTAGTTGTTTTAACAGTGAAAAATTATAAACAAACTTCCATTAAACAAGAAATATATCAAACTATATCATTCATCTATACTAATAAAAGGTTAATATGTTAATTAGACCAAATTGACTGGCCATCTTCCGGACATCTGACTTCCTTCTGGACAAAATCATGGTGGTGGGGGCCGAGACAGAGGCAGTTAAGGACAATCAGTCTAGCAGGGGAAGGTAGTTGGGAGCAAGACCAGGCCAGCAGGGGAGAGAAGTTGGAGGCGAGATCAGGCTGGCAGGGGAGGGCACTTCGGGGCAAGATCAGGCTGGCAGGGGAAGGCAGTTAGAGGGATCAGGCAGGTAGGCAAAGGCAGTTAGGGGCGATCAGGCAGGCAGGCAGAGAGGTTAGGAGCCATCAAGCAGGGAGGCAAGCCGTTAGAAGTTAGCAGTCCTAGATTGTGTGAGGGATGTCCCATTGGAGACAGTGAAGGCTGGGCTGAGGGACCACCCACTCTTGTGCATGAATTTTATATACTAGTATAATTATAAAAGATTATGACAATATAAAAGTATAAATAGCTTTCACCCTACAAATCCTCATTTTGCAGAAGCAAGCACTATTAACTTGATGTACATTTTCTCAACCTTTGCTTACATGCCTATAAGAAAGTAGGGGGAAAAAAAAAGCTGAAACCGGTTTGGCTCAGCAGATAGAGTGTCGGCCTGCGGACTGAAGGATCCCAGGTTCGAATCTGGTCAAGGGCACGTACCTTGGTTGCGGGCACATTCCAAGTAAGGGGTGTGCAGGAGGCAGCTGATTGATGTTTCTCTCTCATCAATGTTTCTAACTCTCTATATCTCTCCCTTCCTCTCTGTGAAAAATCAATAAAAAATATTAAAAAAAAAAGAAAGTAGGGACCCCACTAATAGGTGTCTAAATATGTGTTGAACAAATAAAGTAGTAAATAAATAAATAAACTGTTAACAGAGATATATGGAAACTAACAACCTCACATAGGCATGAACAAAAGTAAATTTTGTTTTGCGTTTCCCTAAAATGTTTACCAGTCATTTGTATGTGTTTTACCAGTCATTTGTATTTTCTTTTCAATAAACTGACAGGTTATATCCTCTATTCATTAAAAAAGAGTTGTCTTTTTATAAAATTAATTTGTAGGAATTCTTATAATATAGGGATATTAACTATTTTCTCTGTATGTGCTACAAATATTCCCTTAATGTATCTTCTGCAGGATGAACATTTTAAAATTTTATAAAATAAATTCATTTCCTCCCTTTATTGCTTTTGAGTTTCCATTCTTAAGAAAGCCTCTTTTGCCTTATATTTTCTTCTATTTATTTTAGATTTATTTTTTTACATTTAGGTATTGAATCCATTTGTAATTTTTCTTGGACAGATATGAAATAAGAATCTAACTGAATTTTTCTTCTTCCAAATAGGTTGCTAATTGTACTATTACTTACCATTTCAACACAAATTTATAATATAACTTTTATTATACAAACTAGAGGCCTGGTACATGAAATTCGTGCATGGGGGTGGGGTGTGGGGTTGAGGTAGGGGTGTGTGTGTGTCCCTCAGCCTGGCCTGCACCCTCTCCAATTCTGGACCCCTCAGGGGATGTCTGATTGCTGATTTAGGCCTGATCCCGCAGGATTAGGTAGGCCTGCCAGATGACTCCTAACCACTTGCCTGCCTACCTGATTACCCCTAACTGCTTGCTGGGGGACAGGGCCAGTCCTGGGAGGGGCTGTCTGCTTACCTGATCACCCCTAATCACTCTGCGCGCCTGCCTGATCGTCCCTAACCGCTTGCTGTGGGGCAGGGCCAGCCCAGTGAGGGGCCAGGTAGTTCTGGTCTAATGATTATTATGGTCATAATGCCGTTATGGTCTCTGGCCTTTTATTATATAGGATTCCATGTAATCTTGCATCTCCTCTACTTCTCATTCTGATCCACTTGCCTATGTACATTCTTGTGCTATCACAATGTGATTATTAAGACATCTTTACAGTAATGTTTAATGAATGTAAATCCCCACTTATTGTGATTTCTTTCTTAAATATTTTTGGAAACTCTTACATTATAAGCCTTAGAATAATTTTTTCAAGTTCCAAAAAAATCATTTAGATTATAATTAGAATTATATTTATATACTAATTTAAAAAATATTATATTAAAATACAATATCTTCTTATCCAGACTTCTCTATTTTTTAAAAACTGAGTTATAATTGAAATATAACAGTATATTACAGGTTTTAGGTATATAACATGAATACTGAAGTTTCTTTTTGTTAATGTCTCACAGATAGTGCAGCAATGACAATCATAAAATCTATACCTATATTCTTATTGCCTTAAGTAAATTTTTCTGTAGGACATATTCCTAGAAGTCCTAAAGAATTACCAGGTCAGAAGGAACATGCATTTAAATTTTTACAGGTAGTGCCACACTATCCTCCATAAATGTATCAATTTATTCTTACAAAGAACAGGATAGACACTGCTTCTTACTCTCACAATCTAACAAGTACTGCATACTATCAAACTATAAAGTTTTTGTCACTCTGATAGGCCATAAAACAAACAAACAAAACCACCACCATCATCTCCACCACAACCACCAACTAAAAACAACCTATTTTACATTATATTTCCCTGATGACTAATGATGTCTACTAACCACTTTTACTTTTTTTAAAAATATATTTTATTGACTTTGTAGAGAGAAAAGGAGAAAGATAGAGAGTCAGAAACATCGATGAGAGAGAAACATCGATTAGTTGCCTCCTGCACGCCCCCTACTGGGGATGTGCCCACAACCAAGGTACATGCCCCTGACTGGAATCGAACCTGGGACCCTTCAATCCGCAGGCCAATGCTCTATCCACTGAGCCAAACTGGTTTCAGCCACTTTTACTTATTTTAATAGGACTACTCATCATATTATTTTACTATTTGGTTGCTTATTTTTAATTGATTTATAGGTGCTCCTTGTACATCAGGAATATTAATTCCTTACACACATATGCTACAAACATTTCCATTATTTGCCTTTAAACTCCGTACAACATTCCTTTAACCCTAACCTTGCTATTTTCAGGATAAATGAATGTTTGTATTTCTAAAAATGTAGACTGAAACTTCCTTAGAGTATTAACTACCAAAATACAGAACAATGTATTCTAGAACAAAATAAAAAAATGACCATATCAGCACATATTTGAGCAAAATGGCCAAAAATAAATAAATAAATAAATAAATAAATAAATAACCAGTTAATCTATCTTCTAGCACACTGGTCGGCAAACTCATTAGTCAACAGTCAAATATCAACAGTACAACGATTGAAATTTCTTTTGAGAGCCAAATTTTTAAAACTTAAACTTCTTCTAACGCCACTTCTTCGAAAGAAACTCGCCCAGGTCATGGTATTTTGTGGAAGAGCTATACTCAAGGGGCCAAAGAGCCGCGTGTGGCTCGCAAGCTACAGTGTGCTGACCACGGTTTTAGAATATAGACTAAACTGTTTGGAATACACTTACTTAGGTTACACAAGAATTTTCACATTTATCATGTCTTTTTGTTCCTCTAAAAACAAACACGTATAAAAGAATGAACTTCTATATATATTATTTATATATTCATATTCTAAGAAGATAAATTCATATAAACCAAAGTAATATTTCTCGCTTTTTTTGTAAATAAAACAAATCTGCCTGACATTTTTAAATTAATTCCTTGAAAATCCCAAATATCACAAATACTAAATTTAAAATAGAATATAGTTTTTGGAAATTCTTTATATAGTCTTTATTTTAATTCTTTGTCACTTATATGGTGATAAATATCTTCTCTGAATTTATAACTTTCTTTAAAGTTCCTTGTGAACATAAATTCTTAATTTTAAGAATTAAAGTAAAATGTATAACTGTGTTTTATATTTTATTTTAAAAATCCTTTGATTTCCTACTGAAAGGTTTATTTTAAAAGTTTTACTTTTGACATTTAAGATATTAATCTGAATGGGACAGGGTTTGGGGATATTTTAAGAAAATTTATTATATATACATATTATAACATATATATGTATTAATTGAGCATCTAGTATCATTGTGAAACTAACAGGCTTGGACTATGAAAGACATATGATTTGGTGTTTAAGTATCACCTTAGTTTACCACCATACTCCAGCACAAATAGCATATGCATTATGTTTATGAAGTTACCTCATAAAAGATGAAGACTTTGGGGAATTAAAATGTCCTATATTAGTGATTTTAAAACTATGAAGTAAACTTTTCAGAATATAAAAATATAGTTACATTGCACATATGAATGTAGTTCTCCCTTTTATTTGCTAAAGAAAATCTTTAAAATAATTTTTTCCTCCCAATTTGTTCACATACATATATATATTATATACACTTTTTAAATTTTCCATGCTTGCTTTGAAACAGATAAGGTAACTAGCAAAGCCTCTTCAGGACTTAAAAACATTAGTAATATCAAATTCAATATATGGAAATGCTTAACAAATAACAAAGTCAGTTAATATTCTTTCCTGACATAAGTTGAAGGCTGAAATAGGGAAGTGTTCTATATCCAACTCATTTCATATTCCCCAATGTTCTCTTTATATGTTTCCTTTCTACTTCCTCGAATGAGGGTATCCTTTTTCTTTTTTAGTGTATAACTTAAAGAGCAGTATTTGGAATGTCATTACACACACTCAGATTACAGTAAGTAAAAATTTCAAAGGACAATTGGAGGTAGCTATCAGCTACCAGATGATTAGCATCTAATTCTTTTCCTGCTTACAATTCTAAGGCAAAGCAGAAAAGTATCAGGAAAATGAAATATAGTGGAGGCAGAATTATGTGAACACTGGTATGCTGTCTAGTGGCCATGGTATATTATTCTTATTTTGAAACTAGAGGCCCAGTGCACGAAATTCGTGCATGGAAGAAGGGGGGAGTAGTATCCCTTAGCTCAGCCTGCACTGTCTCCAATCTAAGACCTCTCAAGGGATGTCTGACTGCCCGTTTAGGCCCAATCTCATTGGACATCCCTCTCACAACCCAGGATTGCTGGCTCCCAAGTGCTCACATGCCTGCCTACCTGATTGCCCCTAACCACTTCTGCCTGTCAGCCTGATAGACATCTAACTACTCTCCTGCCAGCCCGATTGCCCTAACTCCCTCCCCTGCCAGCCTGATCACCCCCAACTGCCCTCCCCTTCAGGCCTGGTTACCCCAAACTGCTCTCCTCTACTGACTATCTTGTGGTGGTCATCTTATTTCCACAAGGGGGCAGCCATCTTGTATGGTAGAGTAACGGTCAATTTGCATATTACTTTTTTATTAGATAGGAGGATAGTGTCAAAGATAGATTAATAGTTTAGCTTGTGCTAGCTTTAGTTTATTAAATCAGTTACCTGTGCTCGTTTTTCCATATCTTGGCATGTTCCCAGTTGTTCTTCCATTGCAACTCTGATTTGCCTTGCTTCATATTCCAATTGCCTCCTGGTCATATCAGTTTGTAAGGAAAACTGAAGCCATAAATAAAATAAAGTGTTAATATCTCATGCTTATGTGTTTAAGGAAAAAAGTACATAAATACCAACAAAGAAAATTAATAAGAAAATATGTATAAGTTTTAGTGCATGAGAAAATTGTATTTTACTCCAACGAGTCCTAAAACATAAATTATAGGTCCTAGGCTCAGTCTGTTTCCCTAATGTAAAATGCAGAATTGAAACATTTTTACTGCCCCATAGGCAATGTCTTTAATTAAATTGTACTATTACATTTAACATATATATAATTGGTCCAGTAAGCCAATCTTTAGTTTCCTTCAGATTCTTCTTCATTGAAAAGGTACTACCTTTAATTATTAAAAATTAGTATATTAATGTGGACAATATAGAAAAATAAAAAAACAGGTTTATTATCCTCAAGTTTATACCTCAATTTAAGGTAAGGATTACCATATACATGCAGACTAAACAGAACTCCATTTGTAAAGTGAAGAAAATGGGATAAAAAAAAGCTTTATGTAATATAGATAATCATAAATTGTGAAGACAAAGTCAACACAAGCCCAAGGATTCTAGATTATATTGTCAGTTAACTTAGAGGAGCTCTGACCCTTTTCCTATTCCTATGAAGAATGTATTCCTACAGACATATCCAAATCATGGGCTGCAATATGGAAGAAACTCCGAATGTTATTTCTAATTCCCAATTAGCCAGCTGTAACTCCACTGATGCATCCTCCACTTCCCACTCCACTCCACAGAAAAAGACAGACATGACATAGTATGTTGCAATAATATGCTTTAGATCTGATATTTTAAAATCAATGTCTAGATCTTGATACACATTTCCTTATGAAAGTGTTCTTAACTTGGCTTCCCAATAGTAAAAGCAAAATTTGTAAATTAAAAAACATTTATGAAATGCAAGCAATTGAAATTGGCTAATGTTGCCAATTAACCCATAGTAATGTCTTACATAACCTATTAAGTAAATGTGATTGAACAAAACTTTACTTCGGTATTTTTTGTTTGTAAGAGTAAAAATCCCACCAAACCTTCCTTATTTGGAATGTCATTACACACACTCAGATTACAGTGCTAACAACTCTATAATAACTGTTCTTTCATTATTTGTGTCTCCTTATTTCCCAGAAAGGTATTAAGGACATTGTCAGAGAGGAGGATCTTCTCTCTCCCTCTCAAAACCTTGAAAGAGTGTCCTAGGACTGATTAAGTACTTAAGCTTCTAGTTCTAGCTCCTGCCAGATAACGCCCATTCAGGCAGCCTGGCTAACTACATGTTTTGGAAAAAGGTTTTTCTTCTATTTTTGCTTTTTGTTTATTATGTTCCCTCAAAAGTAACTATTAAAAAATGAAAAATCTAAGCTAAGAAAGATGTATTTTAAATATATCTTCTTAAAATATTTATAAACAACAGTTGAAATACAGTCTTGTTTGAAATTATTAATGTATTTTAGACATGTGCTTATATGTGCCACCTCCATGAATTAAGATAGTTAGGTGGGGAGGGAGAAGGTGACAAGATTAAATTCTTTTTTTTTAACACAGCTATATTTGTTTGCAAAACAAACAAATTTTAGTACATGCAAAAAGTTCTAAGATCCAGGTCAAAAGCTATTGTCATTTATAATAATTGAAAACAGCACGCAAATTATCTTCAAAGATTTTTTTTTTCAAAAACTATCTGGCATGATTCCTATAATATGGTTTAGAAAATAGACAGATGATGATAAACACTTCTACAGTATATATTTGGCAACTCAATATACAATAAAAACAACAACAGTTGCCTAGTTAATTTCTGAGTCCTTTAGAATTCAAACAATATGTTTTCGGAACTCAAGGCTTAAAAATAAATATTTGCTCGAGCACAATGAAGTTTTATCATCATTATAAACAAAAATTCATTAATTGTTATATATTCAAGTTTAAAGTTAGAGAATACATATTTTAGTTTACAAATAATTATAGACACAGTTATCCCACATGTTTAATAGGTACTTTTAAAAATCAAGTTAGTGCCCTAGCTGATTTAGCTCAGTGTATACAGCGTCAGCCTGCAGACTCAAGGGTCCTAGGTTTGATTCTGGTCAAGGGCATATGCCCAGGTTGCGGGCTCAGTCCCCAGTAGGGGGCATGCAGGATGCAGCCAATCAATGATTCCCTCTCATCATTGATGTTTCTCTCTCTTTCCCCTTCTCTCTGAAATCAATAAAAATATATTAAATAAATAAATAAAATAAAAATCAAGTCAGTAAATTCTATAATAAGTCATACTGCCAAGCTACTTACATTTTCAGTTAAAGGAAGACTATCTATTCTTTTAGTGAGATTCTGAAGTTGAGCATAATACCAGTCTTTTTCCTTTTCTTCTTTGTCAAGATCAGCAAGAAGTAATGATCTGTTTTTTTTTTTAAAAAAAAGGTTAAAGTTACACAATGCTAATATACATATAGTATATAACAGCAATTCTCATTACCTATAACTGTAAAGTTCTCTTTTCAACTTAAAGTATTAATAATGAATAAATGAAAAACACTGATTTTTGAAGATGGGACTTACAATGTTATAGTCATTAAAAGTTGAATATTAAAAGATTATTTTCAGCTAAACAAATGCTAATCAACATTATAATATTTACATTTCACCAAAGGCATTGTCTTCACATTCATGCAGTCTAAGAATATGATGGTTTGTAGTAAAAAGTCCATTTATAACAAACCTCCAGACGAATACAAGAAAAAAAAAAAGGTACAATAAAGAAAAGAAGAAGGTATGCAGAAAATGAACTTAGAGTATAAGAAGCTACTGAGTTGGACACAAATGTAGTTTTTTGCTTCTCAGCAGCCAAAATAGTAAAAAATATATTGTCACTGTACAACATTTTTTAAAAAAAATATATATTTTATTGATTTTTTACAGAGAGGAAGGGAGAGGGATAGAGAGTAAGAAACATCGATGAGAGAGACATCGATCAGCCGCCTCCTGCACACCTCCCGCTGGGGATGTGCCCACAACCAGGATACATGCCCTTGACCAGAATCGAACCTGGGACCCTTCAGGCCGCAGGCCGACGCTCTATCCACTGAGCCAAACCGGTTTCGGCAGAAACATTTTTCTTAGTTTGGAATTTGAAGATGAATTTATGTAATTTCTGAACTACCCAAGAGATACTGTCCTCAATAATAATCTATATATCAAGATTATATAATCATTATAAACATAAATGCAAACTATGAGTGTCACTGAGATAAAACTCAGTTGGTACGAAGCATTATGCTAAGCGAAATAAGCCAGTCAGAGAAAGAGAAATATCACATGATCTCAACTTATTTGTGGAATATAATGAACAACATAAACTGATGAACAAAAACAGATTGAGACAGAGAAGCATTGATCAGACACTCAAACCTCAGAGGGAAAGTAGAGGAAGATGGGGGTAAAGAGAGGAAGAGATATATCAAGGGACTTGCATGCATGCATATAAGCCTAACCAATGGACACAGACAGCAGAGGGTTGAGGACATGAGTGGGGGTGGGATGGCAATGGGGAAATAAGATAAATATGTAATACCTTAGTAAGGAAAAAAAAAAAAAGTATGTGACCTCTTTTCATGTGGCTCTTTCCCCAAGCTGCTACTATTACCATTTTCTTGTTTATTTACATTTCCAGAGATATTCTATAACTATGTAAGGATATATGTACAGTCTTAAACATAAACAGTACCATATGTGTTATCTTATAACTTATTTTCCACTAAAAAAATTTACCTTGGAGGTAATTTTGTATTAGGTCCAATGTATTTTTGGGCAGGGACATAGTATTCCAAGGTATTTTAGAATCCATAACCAGGATCTGTGCTAGAGGACATTCAGGATCTATCTAACCTTTTGCTATTGTAAAGAACTAGAGGCTCAATGCATGAAATTCGTGCACTGGTACGGTCCCTAACTGCTGCTGGCTGCTGGCCAGGTCCTCCCTCCCTTCCCCCAGCTGGCCCTGTACCCTGGTTGATCTCCTGGACAAACTCCCAATTGGGAGGACAATTTGCATACTATACTTTTATTATATAAGATGCTGCACCGATTATCTTTACACATAATTTCACACATGTGCAACCATGTATACTGTCCTTGTTAGATGTTATTTATGTACCTATTATCTTCACCAATGTAAATGTTTTATTAAACTTTTTTTATTGTTGTAAATGTAGGTTGCTTTTCCTCCAAAAATGGTCTATCACTATGGCTTTAGTTTGACGTCTTTTAGTATGAATGAAGGTAAGCATTTTTTTTAGCAGCCATTTGTATTTTCTTATCTGTGACTTTTTCTTACTTATAGAACCTCTTCTATGTTAAGAATAACCACACTTTGTCAGTTATATGGGTTGCAAATATAATTTGTCAGTTTATCATGTCTTTTAACTTTTACAATGTTTGCCATGTAAGATTTTTTTGTATTCTTTTTTTTTGTAATTTCTGAACTACCCGAGATATTGTCCTCAATAATAATCTATATATCAAGATACTCTATATGATCATTATAAACATAAATGCAAACTATGAGTGTCACTGAGATAAAACTCAGTTGGTACAAAAAGCATTACGCTAAGTGAAATAAAATAAGCCAGTCAGAGAGAGAGAAATATCATATGATCTCACCTGAGGATATATTTTTCCACTGAGTTTTTGAAAGAGTGGAAAGGAGGGTGCAGGAGAGGGGAGAGAGAAAAAGGAACATCTATGTGAGAGAGACACATCATCAATTAGTTGCCTCCCGCATGCACACTGACCAGGGCTGGTGATGAACCTGCAACCACGGTACGCGCCCTTGACCAGGAATTGAACCCATGACCCTTTGGTCCATGGGTTGATGCTGTAATCATGATCAAATTGGCCAGGGCATAATATTATTGTAATCATATTTGTGGATATTTTCTATTATGGCTTCTGGAGTTTGCTCATACATGGAGAGAAATGCTCCCCACTCAGTTATTGCTATTTTAAAATCCTATTTGATTGTAATTTCTTGGAAAAATCTGTATGCATAACTGTGGAAGGTTCTATGCTTTCTAAAATTCTCTTCTCTTTACTTGAGAAGCAATTTTTAAAATAAAAAACAAGTCTGCCCTTTTGATGTGGTAACCTCAATAGTAAGAGAACCCATGGTAGGAAAATAAGCCCTGCTTATGATGTAGCAAACTTGGCAGAGTGTGGATTAATGAGAAGCCATACTTCCTTCCCCAACAGAAGCAGTAAAAAGCACTGTAGAAAGCCTGAACTCTTTTCAAAAGCAGAGCACTAAATTAGCATAAAGATACAATTCTATATTTCAGCTTTCCTTGGTGAGGACCTGTAGGACCCAGCAGGACTAAAGTTGGCAAAAGAGATAGATAGGTGATGACACTCTGATTATCCTCTAATAAATAGGCTTACGAAATAAGAGCTGGGTATGTAAAGTGAGAGGTCAAATGTTACTGATGGTGGTAGAGTAAGGGGGAGGTTAGAGAGAATAGGGGCAAGTTGTTACTATAAAGTTTAAGCTCAAACTGTAAAAAAAAAAATGCTTTGGAAAGTGTCTTGAATCAAAATGATAACAAGTGGTTAAATGATAGTAGCTGACCTTGTACCTCACACAGCAGTGCTTAAAACTCAGAAATTAAACTAGGTTTAGACCCAGAGGCAGGTAGGTCTTTAAGGTTTAGTGTACTAATGGCTTATTTAGTGACTAGAGGCTAGGTGTATGAATTCATGTACCAGTGGGGTCCCTCGGCCTGGCCTGCGGGATCATGCCGAAATTGGCTCTCCGACATTCCCTGAGGGGTCCCAGATTGTGAGAGAGAGCAGGCCAGGCCAAGGGACCCCCACCAATGCACAATTGAGGCTGGGGGGGGGGGGACATCGGAGGTTGGCCAGCTGGGAGGGGCAGCGGGAGGGCTCCAGGGCATCTTGGGCCCAAATTGCTCAGTCCTGATCAGCAGGACCCCAGCAGCAAGCTAACCTACCAGTTGGAATGTCTACTTCCTGGTGGTGAGTGCGCCTTATAGCAAATTGGTTGATCAGTCGGGTGGTCAGTGCATGTCATAGTGAGTAGTTGGTGGCCTTAGCATATTACACTTTGATTGATTGACCAGTTGACCAGACACTTAGCATATTAGGTTTCTCTTTTATAGGATTGTCAATAGTCTCCTTTAAAAATGCTTCTTCATGTAATAAGCCTCATGTCTTCTTAGTCCGCTAGCTAATTCAGAATCACCTAGAAGAGTATGGCACACAAGTTATTAGGTATTTAATAACTATTTGTTAAATTAATGGCTAACATGACAAATAGCTAACATTTATTAAGTGCTCTCTATGTAAGATATAGTGCTAAGGACTTTAAAAAAAATCTATTGATTTTTAAATCTCCTTCTATAGACAGGAAAACTGAGGTTCAAAAGGCTTATAGATCTATTGACCTGGTTTTGAATCCTAGTTTGACTACTAACTAGCACTTATCTGGTGCAATACAGAAAAAGAGAAAAAAAGAGGCAGAGAGAATTAATCTCTAACTTAAGGGAGGTCTAGAAAGAAAGAATAGAGAAGCACAGAGGAGAACATCATAAAAAATATAACATACAGAATTTTCAAAAGCTGTAGAAAACAAATCTTCAGATAAAAGGGCACAATAGTATCCCACACAATGTATGAAGAAAACACACACACACCAAGGCATTATAAAAGCTTCAAAGAGAAAAAATGGTTGCCTACAAAGGTGTAAGAATCAGCCTGTTATCAAATCTCTTATCAGTAACATTGATAATGAGAGGAAAGTGAATCTGAACCTAGTCCTACCCAAACTATGAATCCAGTGTGAGAGCAAAATAAAAATACTGTGACATTAGCAAGGTCTCAATTTTCTTTCCTCCAACACAGTGAGGACCAAGAGGATGCAAGATCTATTAGAACTACACACACAACACTCTCTCCTCTCTCTGTCTGTTAATAAAAGACTCAACCTGCATGAAGTGAAGTTCCTAAGAAAGTCAGTATGCTCATATGTCCATTGCCTCTTAATAGAGCTCAAAGGAGACAAAGATGAAAGACCATGGATCCTAGTTAGCTTCTTCTTTTTCAGCATAGTATTTCCTACACTGTCAGACAGAAACAGTCCAGGTTCAAGGTACAAAACAGACTCATGTAAACACTACTGGTCCAGATAATTATTCCTATTTTTGTAGACAGACAAACCTAAAACCAGAGAAAGTAATCAAAGGTAATTTGTTTCTCAGTGAAATATACTGGACCTTTTTCATATGTTAATATTCGATTTTGACAACTCTATAAGTTATTACCATATCCCAATTTTACAGATGATAATGATACCAAAATTTAATGACTTGACCAAGGTTCCGGAACTAATATGTAACATCTTTATACACGTTAACATTTCTTGAATGTCTATTAAAATTTTTAGGAATATAAAGATAATAAAGTTTCATTCATGCATTGAGGAATTTATAACCTTTAAGGAGACCTATGTTTTAGATAAAATTCTTAATAATGATATTATGATATTTGTAATGTAATGATTTTAAGTGCAGGAAGAATACACTGGCTGTGAGACCAGAACTCATTACATATGTCAAGCAATGTTTTTGACACAGAAATTGATAAATTAAGAAATGTTTTATTTGTGGCACTTGTAATAGGTCTTCCATAAAGCAAATAGTCACCCTATAGTAGATATATAGTAGTTATTTTAGTTCAGAAGATAAACAGAAATGCAATTAAAAAATCAGCTACATATTTTAACATAGAAATTGCGATCCTGTGTAGGACCCAATGAGCAGAGCACTCAAGAGTATTTATGTAACAAAATATAAATCTTACAATCCCAAGAAAATGCCTCCTTTACATTTTTAGATTCTGTATAGGGACAATCAGCCACATATTATCTTTGAGTTAATAAATGCAAAATGCTCTCTAAATGTTAGTGTTCACCTATTGTACATGCTTCATAATTCATATCTTGTATTACAAAATGACAAAATAATAGCAAAAATTGAGCATACAAATCAATGTTTGCTATTTAATGAAAAAAAAATTACCTCTCTTTCTCAAGTTCTTCTAAATAACCAGTATTTTCTCTGCTTCCGTTTACAAACCCTCTTCTTGGAAACGAACCCATAGGAACAGGACTGCACTCTCCTGAACGACTGGATACAGATCCTTCCCGGCTTCCATAAGAACGGAGGGACATTTTGGACCGTAGTTTTACTCCAGGGAAATTACTGCTATCTAAGTTAAGCTCTAAATAAAATAGAGACAAGTTTTAATGTAATAGCTGCTTTAAATAGTCTAATGTAGTATTATTGTTTTAAAAGTGAAATCTCAAGTTCATATTTAGCTCTCAATTCTAATCACTTTATAATTGTAAAATACTTTATATATCCCATCTAATAAAGAGGGAATATGCTAATTGACCAATACTCCATCACAAAGATGGCTGCACCCAAAGCTGAGGCCAAGTTCCTATAAGGAGCCTTAATGAGCAATCAGCAGGGACCTGAGGCTACGCCCTCCCCCGCCCCATGGGACTTGACAGGGGACCTCAGGCCACGCCTCCTGCCCCAGCACCGGGCTAGGGGACCTGAGGCTGTGCCTCCCTGCCTGGCTGGGCTTGACAGGGGACCTCAGGACATGCCCCACACCCAGCAGGGCTTGAGGGGGACCTCAAGGTGCACTCCCAGTGCTGGGTCAGGGGAACTTGGGCCACACCCCTGCCCAGCGGGGCTTGATGGGGGACCTGAGGCTGTGCAACCCTCCCAGTGCTGGGCTGAGGGACCTGAGGCTGTGCCCCTGTGTCTGGCAGGGCTTGACAGGGGATCTCAGGCCATGCCCCCCACCCAGCAGGGCTTGACAGGTCATTTCAGGTCATGTCCCCCACCTGGTGGGGCTTGATGGAGATCCTCAAGCCATGTCCCCACAGCGGTCTGGGCTGGGGGACCTCAGGCCAAGCCTCCTTGTCCTGGCGCCGGACCAGGGGACCTGAAGCTACGCCCTGCCTGGTAGGGCTTGACAAGGGTGAGACTGGCCAGATCTGGATCTAGCCCAATGGCTGCAGGGAGGGGATGGAGTGGCCAGGTTTGGGTCTCATGTGATTTTGAGGTGCATGTGGTTGGGCGGGGACTTAACTCTGGGTCCCGTGGTGTGTCCCAGACTCTGACAGGAGGATGGCTTTCATATATATTTTCTTTCACCTCTGATACTTCTATTATAGAGAAAGGGCAAATAGCAATATTAAATTATTTCCTCTAATTAATCCCCTTTTAATATGCACGAATTTCATAATATATATATATTGCATCAAGTCTATAGGAGCACTAAATTAATGTAACTATTAAGCAGCCAATTCATACAGGGAGAAGAAATCCTTATTATAAATACTGGTGCTCAGAGAAATTCACTGACTCTTGATTCTAGAGAAATGTAAACGTAGGAGAGAGAATATGTAGAAGAATTCTTAAAAACTAAAGATTAGAAAACTGCTAAGCCTCTATTAGGCAGGCTCTCAGGAGAGCCTGCAAAAGGACAGTGTACTAAAGCATTGAGTCAATAAAAGGACACGCTTCTTGGTTTAAAAGCTTACAAATTCCTAACAGAGGAAACCACAAATATACATGACTGAATAAATAATTGTTTAGAAACAGAATGGCTAAACTTTCCCTCCAAAGTCAGCTTGTGTCAGAGAAAAAGAAGTCTGTTAAATGGAAAATTAGACAAAATTTCCTTTCTTAGATTCATGCTAGACAATAATATATTTAGGGAACAAAAGGTAATTTCTTTGCCTAGTTTCAGTTATAATTAAGCATTTTCCCTATTTTGACACTGGAATTTTAAGCAACAAAATGAGACATTCTTTTAAAATTCTGCTAAAAATGGCTTTTAGCCAGCTTGTATATCAGAGAATAAAGCATTTCTATTCCAGATGGAACAGAGAAGGACACTACATCACATGAGGCAATGGGCCCACTCTGTGGTACACAGCTTTCTAAAGGCCTCTTTAGTGACCGGCAGAGTAGCAATAAGCCTTAAAAAGATATTGAAATGATCAAGGAAGGCATCTAAAATAGTTTATTCAAAGCCAGTAAAATGTTTAACTGATGAAAATAACACGAAAATAAACTTTTTACATATTTGTACTTTAACAATTATATCCTAACTAGAGGCCCAGTGCACAAAATTTGTGCATGAGGGGCAGGGGGTGTCTCTCAGCCCAGCCTGCACCCTCTCTAATATGGAACCCCTTGAGGGATGTCCAACTGCTCATCTGCCTGCCTTCCTGACCGATAACCGCTCCTGCCTGCTAGCCTCATCACCCCCTAACCACTTCACTGCCAGCCTGTTTGCCCCTAACTGCCCTCCCCTGCAGGCCTGGTCACCACTAACTGCCCTCCCCTGAAGGCCTGGGTTTCCCCCAACTGCCCTTCCCTGCAGGCCCTGTTGCCCCCAACTTCCCTCCTCTGTGGGCCTAAATGGGCAGTCGGACATCCCTCTCACAATCTAGGACTGCTGGCTTCCAACTGCTTGCCTGCCTGCTCCTAACCACTTCTGCCTTCCAGCCTGATCACCACCTAAGCATTCCCCTGCCAGCCTGATTGATGCCTAACTACTCCACTGCCAGCCTGTTTGGCCCTAACTGTCCTCCCCTGCAGGCCTAGTCACCCTTGCAACTGCTCTCCCCTGCAAGCCTGGGTCCCCCCCAACTGCCCTTCCTTGCAGGCCCAGTTGCCCCCACCTTCCCTCCTCTGCCAGCCTGGTCATCCCTAACTGCCATCCCTTGCAGGCCATCTTGTGTCCACATGGGAGCAAGAACTTTGACCACATGGAGGCAGCCAACTTGTATGTTGGAATGGTGGTCAATCTGCATATTACTCTTTTATTAGACAGGATAGAGACCTGGTGCATGGGTGGGGACCAGCTGATTGTCCTGAAGGGTATACTGAATAGGGGCGGGGGTTTCCTTGGGACATGGGGCGGCCTGGGCGAGGGGCATGTGGTAGTTTGCAGGCTGGCCATGCCCCTCAGCGACCCAAGCAGAGGACCTGGTATCTGGGATTTATTTATCTTCTACAATTGAAACTTTGTAGCCTGGAGCGGAGACAAGCCTCCTGCTTGCTCTGTGGCAGCAGCTATATCTGTTGGGATTTATTTATCTTCTTAATTGAAACTTTGTAGCTTTAAGTAGAGGCCAAGGCAGGCCAGGGTGTGCAGAAAGCTTAGCTTTCTCCATCGGTAGGGGTAACCCTAGCCTCCTGCTCTCTCTAGCTCTGTGGCTGCTGCCATTTTTGTTAGAATTTATTTATATTATATATATAAAACTTTGTAGCATTGAGTGGAGGCCTGGGCCAGCCAGGGTGTGCAGAAAGCTTGGCTTCCTCCATCACCAGGGAAACCCAAGCCTCCCTCCTGCTCTCTCCCTGGCCACAGCCATCTTGGTAGGGATTAATTTGCACAGTTGCTCTTGATTGGTTGGTGGGCATGGCTTGTGGTGTAGCAGAGGTATGGTCAATTTGCATATTACTTTTATTATATTATTAGACTAGAGGCGTGGTGCATGAAATTTGTGCATTGGGGGGGGGGGTCGCCCTCAGCCCAGTCTGTCCCCTCTCACAGTCTAGGAGCTCTCAGGGGATGTCATAATGATGGCTTAGGCTCGCTTCCCAGGGGGAGTGGGGCTTAGCCACAGTCTGGCCTCCCTCTGCAGGAGGCAACCTGGCTGATCAGGGGAAGATGCCACCCTCAACACCACTCTGCTGCTGCCACTGCCAACTGTCTCAGCCACCAAGATGTTTTCATCAACATGGACTCCAGTGCCTTCAAAATGACAACTTCCTTTGGGCATTTTCAAGATATATCTTTCATAAGATATGACATTTCTTTCTTTTTTCCTTTATCTTCACCTGAGGATATTTTTCCATTGATTTTAGAGAGTGTGGAAGAGAGAGGGAAAGACAGAAAAACATCAATGTGACAGGGACACTTCAATTGGTTGCCTCCTGCATGAGTCCTGACCTGGGTTCTGGCCAGGGAGAAGCCTGCAACTTAGGTACATGCTCTTGACCAGAATTGAACTCAGACCCCGTGGTCCGCAGGCCAAGGCTCTATCATCCACTGAGCCAAACCAGCTAGGGCAGGATATGACATTTCTTAGCCCCTCCAGCAGCAGACCTTCATTTTTTCTTCCAGGAGTGAATTAGAAAAACCCTAGATCACCTTCTTGGATTCTTCTTCTTCTTCTTTCTTTCTTTTTTTTTAAAATATATTTTATTGATTTCTTACAGAAAGGAAGGGAGAGGGATAGTTAGAAACATCAATGATAGAGAGACATCGATCAGCCGTCTCTTGCACGCCCCCTACTGGGGATGTGTCTGAAACCAAGGTACATGCCCCTGATAGGAATCCAACCCGGGACTTTTCAGTCCCCAGGCAGACGCTCTATCCACTGAGCCAAACCGGTTTCGGCACCTTCTTGGATTCTTATTAGGCAAGTTACCAAGAACAATGTTAGTGGCGTACCAGTAGCTTAGCCAATGAGCGGTCAGAAAAGGTGGGTCCTCTCTCCTCTCCCCTCTTCTCTCCTGGCCTACGCTTGGCTCCTCCCTGGGTCTGCCCTCAGCTGTGGCAGCTTGGGCAGGCCCCCCGTCTCTGTGTCTCTGTTTCCGTCTCTGCTCTAGGCCTCACCTGTGCATGTGCAGCCTCCTCCTGACCGGTCATGACTGTTATGGCATCTGAGCTAAGTTGCACATTACCTCTTTATATATATATGTAGAACTGATATAAACACCCAAATCAACGGAAATTATACTTGGCTATACTTATCTAAAGTTGACAACTAAAGCATAAAAAAATTATTTTAAAACTTTTTAAAAATGTACCTTTGAGGCGCTCTAATAAATCAATCTGTCCAGAAGATGTCATAGCTTCATCTTCAATACTTCCTTGTAGTTGTTTAAGTACTTCCTGTAAAAAACAACAACATAATATCTGAACATGACAAAATTCTAAAAATCTTCTTGAAGAATAATTCTAATATCTTGGTAATTAGGTATGGCCAATAAAAAATTAGATAAATCTGGAAAGCACTCCACATATACTACCTAATATGAATTAAGATATAATTATATCCCAACAATGGTAGTGATATTTTATAATAATGAGTAGTCTCTTGAAAGTTACTACATGGATAAATTATCTCTAACTTTTAAAATAATACAAGGTGGATCATTCCCATTTTTAGGGAGGTCAACTGAGACTCAAAGAGTTGATCAAGCTAGTGAGCAGCAAATTTATACAGTAGTAGAGGGCATCTTTATCACAAATGCTGATATTCAGAAAAATTTACTGACTCTTGGTTCTAGGTAAAAGGTTAAGAGAGTAAGTAGAAGAATTCTTTTAAATAATCAGAAAATGGCCAAACCTCAACGAGGCTGGCTCAATAGTTATGTATTTAGAATCCATATCTCTCAGGCGTGCACCAACATGACTATAAAAAAAAATCAAATTAACACATTACGATAGGCTGTTTTGTTTGATGCCCTAAAAAAATCAAGCTTTTATATATCACATTTAAGTATATTCTTCTAGTACACCAATTTACATTTAGCAGATATTTGACTATATACTTACTGCCTCCTGACTTTTGAGCCCCATCTAAACCTTTCTCTTGATTTGATTTGTCAAGATCCTTGAATGTGACTCTTTTTCAAATTTAGACTATAAATATTATAGGTTTCTCCTTAGTCCTTGAGTTCCCACCCTACAAAACTCCAAAATCTGACCCCTTCCCTTTTATAGGTCTGTCTCTCTCAAACGTTGAAAGAGTATGCGCTGTTTTACTTTGTCTTCCAGTTCAGCCTGTTCTCAGGTGGCACCTGATTCCCTAGCCCTAAAGTTTTGTCCGTTGGAGGCTATGAGCTTAAGTGTTTAACCTACTGCTTATGTAAACTTCAAAGTTTGGAAAACATCTTGAGGAGATCTGTTGTGTGAAAAGTTATATGTCTCTTCTATAGCAAGACTTTGCCTAACATTCTGTCTTTCTAGACCATTCCCAGCCTCCTTCACTACAAAAAAATTCAGCCAATATTCCATGGGGAAAACTACCCATGCATTTGGATCACCTCTAAATATCAATACTTCACATCTGCCTAAATGTTTGTCAAGACCTTGAATAGTTTCCTTCCTCCACTGAAATCATTCTGTTGCAATAATAAATACTAGTCTTCACCCAGAATCAACAGATACCTCTGGAAAGAAAATCATCATGACCATAATTAGCCCTGAAGTAAAAAAATACAGTATATATGTCATTAAAGTTTAATTACAATTTCTGCATTTATCTGATTCCAGGTCAACTAAATCCAGTGAAATTTCTATTATACTTTATTATATTTTTGTTACAGAAAATGTCAAATAGATACATAAGTTTAAAGAATATTATAATAAACTTTCATATACCTTCACATCCTGCTTCAATAATTATCAATTCATGGTTTATTTCATTTACATCCATACCTACTTTCTCCATTTCCCCACCTCTACCCAGATTTGTAACAAATCTCAGACACCATATCATCTCTTCTGTAAACATTTTAATACATATATTTAAACATGGATTCTTTCTAAACACAACCTCAGTGCCATAATTATACCTAAAAACCAAACATTTAAAATATTCTCAAATATACAGTGTTCACAGTGTTGTATGCCTATTTTGCTGTGGTATACAAAAATTTTTATAGTTTGTAACAATGCCATGTGAACAGCAAACAGTATTCTCTTTTGCCACTAGATGGTACTATTGCATAAATTGCAGGCATCCTTAAATTATCTCATTGGAGGGACACACCTTGCCTTTCTTTGGGGTAAGTAGCTTAATGATTAATAAACATGATTCAAGATTGTACAACGTATTCCAAAGTCTGATAAGTGATTTTTTTGGGGGGTGGAGGGGAATAATCATTGTTTTGGATAAACTTTAATCCAGTGTAGAGTGCCACTGTTTCCAAGTGTCTTTTTACAAATCAATATTCTAAAAAAAAAACAGAAACAAAACAAAACATGTCACAGTTTCTGCTCTTTAATAGCTTAAAGTCTCTTAAGAAAGAGAAACATAAATCATTTCCTTATAAGGTTGCAACTGTTATGATACCATATGCCCAATCCTAAAGACATATGTGGATAGATTAGCAAGAATGTCTTGTAGATGCACATGTTGAGTAATTATCAATTCATGGTTGAATTCAGATATATCTTAAATGCCGATGATATACTATACATCATGAATATACATAGGACACCCACAACCTGATATTCCATTGTAGAAATTTAAGGGTCTGATCTGTCATTTATTCTGACATTCCACTTCACCGTGAAGATGGATCTAAGGGTAAAATAAAATGTCTCCTAAAAGTTAAACAAAAACTTCAAAGTCATCTCAGAGTTATCCACTAGAAAACAGACATTCAGATAGGCCAGTTAGGCATTCTCTGCAAAATATACCTCCAAAGTAGACAAAAGAGTAGTCCTGTTAGGAATTTTACATTTTGTATCTTTGAAACTTTTATCATGTCATGTAAAACAATTATAGATACATTGTACTGATCAGTGTTAAAATACAAAACTATTCTTTTTTAACCTATTAAGTAACTAATTTAGCTGTTTTTAAGGAACCCATAGTTTGTGGTAAGAAACGTTTATTTACAGTCTACCTCAGCGGTTGGCAAACTGCAGCTTGCGAGCCACATGAGGCTCTTTGGCCCCTTGAGTGTGGCTCTTCCACAAAATACCATGGCCCGGCCATGGCCCGGCCGAGTCTATTTTGAAGAAGTGGCGTTAGAGGAAGTTTAAGTTAAAAAAATTTGGCTCTCAAAAGAAATTTCAATCGTTGTACTGTTGATATTTGGCTCTGTTGACTAATGAGTTTGCCGACCACTGGTCTACCTTATTTCCAAAAGGATATGAGGTAGATATCTTGGAGATTTATCGTTGCTAGGAAAAGTTTTTAGAACAGAAATAGGCACTTAAAGTAGAAAAGATTTATACACTGATAAATAGAAAAGTACACATGAGTAAAAAGACTGAACTGTTATGATATTGACTATAAAGGATAAAAAAGGAAAAACAATAGTTCAGTAATATATAGAAGTTTGAAGAATAAGGAAGACCTCAAATGCACAGAAAAAGGACTTAGAAGAGAATAGACAATGAATCAGAAATAGGAATAGTGAACAGATAGGAGAATAGGGTCAAGAACCCAGATGTTAAAAACACCTGAGGCGCAGAAAGAACATAAAAGCAGGAAAAATTTTTGAAGGAGGTAACAGTTTTATAGATGAGTTTCAATTCTATAAAGTTATTAAATTCAGTGAGAAGTAAATCTACCTCAATAATTAAAAATTAAAACACCTGTAAGTTTTAACCTTGATTAGAACATATTTTCCCCATTGCAGACCATGTATTTTATATCTCTTCTTAGAGATTACATAGCTTGTAATGTTGTTTGGCAAATCAATTCTGGGCTTTTGAAGGTATCATGGAACTCCTCTAGGCTAGTGCAATGTCTGTATTTTCCTTTGGCAACTTAAAATTAAGTCCAGAAGAGGACCAAAGGTGATGCAATTTAGCTTGTGAGAACACCAGGTACTGACTTTCATTCAGGACTCTTCCCATTAAGGCCCCGTGATTTTTTTGATAATCTATCAACGCTGCATTTAAGTAGCAACAAGATCTGAGAGAGATGGGAGGAAGGCTATGGGCACCCTGATTTTCATGATACTCTAGTACTTAATAATTGAGATATATTCTCAAGTTATGAAGCTAGTTCCTATGAATTTTATAGAACACCCAGCCTCAGTAGAATGATGCTTACGCTTAAAAATAACTCAAAAACTAAGTAATTACTGATATTTTATAATTATTTCTTTATATGACTCACTGGATGAATTCAATACATTTTATATCAAAGTATAAATGTTAACATTTGTAAGAGAGTTTACATATTACCACTTAACTTAAAATATACTTTTAAGTAAGTGAAGTGTCGAATCCAAGTTTACAAGAGGGAATACTAAATAAAAATAGATAAACTACAATTAAAAGTCACAATCTTAATACCTTCATATTAGATGCCTCAGTTTCCAGTTTTGTAAGATGATTGGAATTATCTTCTAGCTCTTGTCGAAGATTTGAGTTCTCCATCTTCAGTGCCTCAACTTGCTTTAACAACTGATCATATGAAGCTGCAGCCATCCTTGGCTACCCTTGGACCTATAAGGTTAAAAAGGATTTTGAAATTCACTACTAAAAATATAGTGGCTGCTTGTTTACAAAGAAAGGGATAAAGAAACAAAATTCTTTTTAAAAAAAATATATTTTATTGAGTTTTTACAGAGAGAAAAGGAGAGAGATAGAGAATTAGAAACATCAATGAGAGAGAGACACTGATCAGCTGCCTTTTGCACGCCCCCTACTGGGGATGAGCCCGTAACCAAGATACATGCCCTTGACCGGAATCGAACCTGAGACCTTTCAGTCCGCAGGCTGACGCTCTATCCACTGAACCAAACCGGTTTCAGCAGAAACAAAATTCTTGAGACATTTAATAAGAAGAATTGTGTTAATATGTTAGGTTAGGTCTCAAAATGATATTGTTCAAGTAGTAGCTTCTAAGAGGATGAAACAATGGAGTCTTAGTTGAAGACAAACAGGACTAAATTAGAAGAGAACTTGTGTAGTGTTTGAAAACATTTGCCTTTTCAGAGTGGATGAGATTTTTATCAGGTTAGAATTTCTTCAAGATTATAAAGATAAACCTGGTGTATAGGCAAAACACCTAGGAAATATAATTATTAATAAGAAATTTATTTATATTAGCAATACTAACTTATTTCTGAATTTTATCTGATAGTCACAGAATTTTAGAGCCAGAATGGATTAATGAGATTAACTAGTGCATTCCATCACTAAGGCTAGTCTTAATTAAACACTATTCATGGAGAAGTAGGTCTGAAGTTTCAAGAAGGTCTCATTTAAAGGCAGTCATTTAACAAAGTGAACACAAAGGAGAGCGTTAGATTGAGACTTCAAGTGTTTGTTTGTTTTTTATAAAAGATTGACAAATAAGAATGACTAGTATCGAGTTATTATAATTACTCAAAAGGATGAATGTAATAGGCCAAGCTATGGAATATGAGGTCTTGGAACCTACTATGCTCAGAGTGAGGCCAAAAGATATTTAAAGAAAATGAATAATTTTAGGAATACAGCTTATCAAAGAGAAATTAAACAGAGTCTGGAAGTTAATCATATGACTATAATAAGGAAAAGGGAGATAAGAAAATATATAGAAGCTAGCCAGGTAATAAGAGGTTCTTATCATGAAGAATATTAGACAGCAAGGAGTTATATGAAGACTAACCAAATTAGGAAGACCCAGGTTCTCTTTTCAGTTTAAACCCAAGCTCATTTTGGAATAAATAAAATCTGCCTACTATAGTTCTTAAAAAAAAAAAATCCTCACCAAAGGATATATTTTATTTTTATTTTTTATTTTTTAGAAAAAGGAAGGGTGAGATGGGGAGGTAGGGAAAGAGGGAGAGAAGGAGAGAGGAGAGAGAGAGAAGGAGAGGAGAAAAAGAGAGGAGAGAAAAAGGGCAAGGGAGAGAAGGGAAGGGAGAGTTGGAAAGGGAAGGGAAGAGTTCTGTGACCAGGGATTGACCCGTACCTTTTGGTGTATATATATATATACCTTTTGGTGTACAGGATGATGCTCCAAACCACTAAAGCATCAGGCTAGGGCAATTATAATTCTTTAAAAGTTAAGAAGTATTGCAAAATTTGTACTGAAGCAATACTTAAAGATCTTGACATAAAAAAATGTTTCTGTAGTAAAACCCACTGTACAAACCAAGGCAGACAGGTTATAACACTGGCTAGTCATGACAATACTAGAGTTTACCAACCAGAAGGCCCTATCAGGGGAAATCAAGAGACGCAGATCTAATCAGTTCTCCAAAGGCTAGAATCTCTAATAAACCTGGTACAACCTACTGTCTCCTGAGGACAAAAGAAAGTCCTGGGAGGTAGAAATCACTCACAAAAGCCTTTATGAGTAAAACGAATGCGCACCAGACTTTTATTTGGAGACTTCGGTCTTAATTTTAGGCTTAGTTGTGGTTTACCTTTGCCCCTTTCTTTTAATTCATTTTACCAAACTGTAAAATAGACATTTACTACCTGCTCTAATATAATTTACATGGATACTGTTAGAATTAAGTAACAAAAGCAGGATGGAACGTAAAAGTGTTATGTAAATACAAGTTATATTATGAAAACAGACATGTAACATAACTTTCTTATTAAGACTTAATGTTAATCTACTATTATAAGACCCTGTCCCACCAACCAATGGACAAGAAGTAATTGAAAAAGACAGAGGAGATGTCATAAAAATGAAGGAGAAAATTTTACCATTAATAAGCAGGTCTTGAAACAGGTAGCACATTAAAAGCATGTGACAAAGATGGGATTCTGACAGGATTTAATAAAAATCCTTTATTTCAAGGATTTTGCACTAAAATAATAAAACAAAATAAGAAGAAAAGTTAAGTAACACAAAGATGGGTACAGATAGGTATGCTAAGATACAGAGGATATTACCTTACACAATCACAGAAAGAGCCAGAGGAGCAGAAACTATTAAAAGTGTTCTTTAAAAGCAGGGGAAACATTCAACCCTTTAGATGGACAATTAGAACATTCTATCATCTTTGTTTTCCTCTCCAGAAGACAATCATTAAAGTCACTTTTGTTCTAGAAAGAAAATATTTCATATAATTTTATTTGAAAAACAAAGTATTTCATGGAGTAATAGTCTACCTTATATTCTTTTAGGATACTGCAGCCATCTCTCCCTAACTCAAAATTGCTTTATGTAAAAACTGAGAAATTAGTCATAACTTTACTTTGGAATGCTTTTTATACAATCATAAGAATGTCATATCAAATACAGTTAAAGGCAAGAAACTCAACATTTAGAAAAACCAAAACTTATAAAATGGGAAAATATCTGAATCTTTCAATTTGGTGACAGCATACAAATATCCCAATTTGTTTTTCTATAGTAAAGATGCTAACCATAAGAGAGTAAGGGAGAAGAAAGCTTTTACTGTTTTGTTTTAATGAATGAAAAAAAAGTAGTTATTTGTCAGTACTTTTAGATAGTACTTTTCAGAAAAACATACCAACAGAAAGAGAAGAAACCAAAAGAATCAATCATAAAAGACTACTTCTAGTCAACACAAAGAAAAAAATTAGAAAGGAATACTATTGGTAGATGATATAATTATATACCTGGAATATCCAAAAGAACCAACTAAATATTGCTATAATAAGATAACTTAGTAATGTGCTGTAGTATAAAATATAAAAAAAAATGTTTCCTTTATATATACAAAGAGAAATCAGACAGAAGATGGAATGGGAGGAAAGATCCTATTTACAATTTAAAAATTAATACAATATTTAGGCATAAATTGAACAGTGTCCAAAATGTTTAAGGAAAACTGTAACACTTCTGAATGATACTAAGGTAGACTTCAACAAAAAGACATACTTAGTTCTTATTTATGAAGGTTCAGAAATATAAGGTGCAATTTCTCCCTAAGTTAATTTATAAATTTTACATAGTCCCAATAAAAATAAGATATAAGATTTGTTTTTGTTTCCTGTAGCTAGAAATACCCTAACAAGCAAAAACATACCTACCACATTTATAAAAAAATACCCTAACAAGCAAAAATATACCTACCACATTTTAAAATACTATACAAAGTCTTTATAAGTAAAACAGTATACAGTAAACTATATTTTACTAGTAAGTTAACTTCTGAGTTTTAATAATCATACTATGATTATGTAAGATGTTAATATTAGGGGAAGCTGAATGAAGAGCTGAATATAGGAACTCTCTGAATACAGGAAATTAAATATAGGAACTCTGCACTGTTTTCCAACTCTTGTAAATCCAAAGTTATTTAAAAAGAAAAAGTTGGGAAAAAAAAGATCTGATTTTGGCATATGAATAGATTTACCATTAAAATACAATTTAAAAAATCTAGAGGTAAATATATATAAATTTGGTAAGGATAAAAATGTAGTAGCATCACAATATGTAAAAAGATGGACTTTAAATAAGTGGCAGTGGGACACTGCCATGAGGAAGAAAACTGCATCTATTCCTCAGACCAGGATAAATTGCAAAAAACCCCAGAGATTTAAAAACATTGTATGACATCTAAATTACTGAAATAGTTTTGTTTCAATTCCAACGAGTATGTATTTAATTTAATTCATTTAATCTTTAATTTATGGAGCAAGAAACATTCATTGATTTGTTAATGAGTGTAAGGCATATTGAGGGCCAACTGAAGTTCTCTGAAGTGATGACTGTTACTATACTGGAGTGACAGAATGGGTCCTTAGGGTACTTCAAACAAGTGGGAAAGTTTTTATTGGTGTAAAAGCATAACTACTTTTAAATAAATAGGAAGCAACCATGCAGTGGAATACTGTACTGGCACTCAAAAGCATGACATTAATGTAAAAAAAAAAAAGAAGTGTGCTGATCACTATGTTGCATATGGTCTGTCCTTTTCTAGTAAACAAAAGGATTGTATAGATTTAAAATGTTATTGAAAGGATAAAAACAACAACAGTCATTGCCTCTAGAAAGCAGGTCTGAGATCTGCTGAGAAGAAGCCTTCCTTTTTATTATATACTCTTTTATAGAGGTTGATGATTCAACCAAAAAGTTGAAAACACTTCCTATGATTAGAAAGAAGAGCCCAAACATATAAAATGAACATGATTCTAAGATGGGAGGTGGAAGAGGAAAATTGATTCAAGAAAAAACAGAAAACCTTAATAGTTCTGTAACTTTTGAAAATTGTAGAAGTATTTTTCCTCTCCTCCTCCCAACATCAATAAACATACAAACAAAACTCCACCAGATCCAAATGGTTTTAGACGCCTTCTACCAAAATTTAATAAACAAATCGTACCAACTTTATCTAAACTTTCCAAAGAATAGAAATACAGAAAATATCTTCCCAATGCATTTTATAATGCAAATATAATTGTAATATAAAATCAAAGGTAATGTGAAAAAGAATGATTGTAGGCTAGTATCATTCATGAATATTGATACAAAGATCCTAAATAAAATATCACAAAACAATACAATAACATACAGTAAAGAAACTACAGCAGGGCCAAGCTGAGTTCAAACAGGAATGTAAGGACTGTTTAACATAGATCATTTATATGTATCATGCAATACATTAAAACATTAAAGGAGAGCCCTAACTGGTTTGGCTCAGTGGATAAAATACTGGCCTATGGTCTGTAAGGTTTGATTCCTGGTCAGGGCATGTGCCCAGGTTTTGGGCTTGGTCCCCACTGTGGGGCATGCAGGAGGCAGCTGATCAATGATTCTCTTTCATCATTGATATTTCTAGGTCTCTCTCTCTCTCCCTCTCCCTTTCTCTCTGAAATCAATAAAAAAATTAAAAAAAAATTAAGAGAAAAACCTTTATGATAATCTCCATAGATTAAAAAAACCAAACATTTGATAAGAGTCATCTGTTCAAGAAAAAAACTCTTAATAAAGTGGAAATAGAAGAGAAACTGCCAAAAACGTACAGTAAATAACACTATTTATAGTGAAATGTATGAGGCATTCTTTTAAAAACCAAAAACAACTAAATATCTCTACTATTGCACCACTTTTACTCAACACAATCCTGTAAGTCCTAATCAGCACAGGTAATAGTTAAAAAGGAAAGAGTAATGACTAGAGAAAACAAAACAGAAAAATCTTAAGAAATATGAAAATTTATAAAGATTGTCATAAAGGAGGAATCCAAGATGGCGGCATAGGTAAACACCTACACTGCTGCCTCGCACAACAATTTCAAAACTACAACTAAAGGACAGAACGGACATCATCCAGAACCACAGGAAAGCTGGCTGAGTGGAAGTTCTACAACTAGAGGGAAAGAGAGGGGCTCACGGAGACCCAGAGGAGCTGCAAAAAGCTGAGGTACAAAGACGCGCGCATGGAGAGAGTGAGTGACGGCGAACCTGGCTGGCCTTCTCTGGCGGGAGGGAAACGGAGACTCTCAAAGGCATTGAACCCCTTCTCTTACAACACTAAACCCCAGATCCAGCCGAAACTCATACGGGGGGAGTTTGGACTGTGAAAAGGGAGAAGTGCACGGAAATTTAGGGGAGTTGCAAAAGATCAAAGGCCTGGTGGCACGTACGGCACTGCGCACAGGACAGATTGCTGATTGTGCCGTCGCGAGTGGGCGGGAGACAGACCCTCCCAACTGTGCCACTTCTGACTCCACTAAGCCCGTTTTGGGCGAAACCCTGGGGACAAGTCTCGTGTGGTCCTGGTGTGCAGGGGAGCTGGAGGGGCAGCAGTCTAGAGGCACTGCGGGCTTGGGTTGCTCCAGCGATTACCCAGTCACGTGAGACTCAGGGGCCGTGGAGGGCGGGGCTGACTGGAAGGCAAGGCGGTCCCTTAAGCCCTGAGACTCCACCCATTCCAGGCTCAACAGAGGCTTCTTCGGTTTTGCAAGTCTAGTATCATAAGGCTGAATCCAACACAGAAGTTCTCCCGGCATAGTGAAAATGCCGAGACAAGGGAAGGGATTACAAACAAAAGAAATGGAGGAAAAAAGCGACTGGATAGTTCAAAACCACGCTTATAAGGTTTTTCAAGAATATGCTAGAAAAGTTGGATAAATTTAGTGAGAACCAAGAGGAGATGAAAAAGGACATATTAGAGACACTGACTGAAATAAAAAATATTATACAGAGTCCTAACAGCAGACCAGAGGATGGCAAGAATCAAGTAAAAAATTTGAAATATAAAGAAGCGGAAAACATTCAACTGGAAAAGCAAGAAGAGAAAAGAATCCAAAAATGTGAAGATAATGTAAGGAGCCTCTGGGACAGCTTCAAGCGGACCAACATCAGAATTGTGGGGGTGCCAGAAGAAGAGAGCAAGATACTGAAAACCTATTTAAAGAAATAATGACTGAAAACTTCCCACATCTGGTAAAAGAAATAGACTTACAAGTCCCGGAAGCACACAGAACCCCAAATAAAAGGAATCCAAAGAGGACCACACCAAGACACATCATAATTAAAATACCAAGAGCAAAAGACAAAGAGAGAATATTAAAAGCAGCAAGAGAAAAACAGTTCATTACCTACAAAGGAGCACCCATACGACTGTCAGCTGATTTCTCAACAGAAACGATGCAGGCCAGACGGGAGTGGCAAGAAATATTCAACGTGATGAATAGCAAGAACCTACAACCAAGAATAATCTATCCAGCAAAGCTATCAGTCAGAATTGAAGGGCAGATAAAGACCTTCACAGAGAAGAAAAAACTAAAGGAGTTCATCAACTCCAAACCAGTATTATATGAAATGCTGAAAGGTACTCTTTTAGAAGAGGAAGAAGAAAAAGGTAAAAGACAAAAAATTATGAACAACAAATACATATCTATTAACAAGTGAATCTAAAAATTAAGTGAATTAAAAATTTGATCAACAGAATAAACTGGTGAATATAATAGAATCAGGAGCACAGAAAGGGAGTAGACTGATAATTCTCAGGGGGACAAAAATCATAAAGCATCAAACAGACTGTGAAATTACAGCAGAAAGATTAAAGTTAGGTGAGGTAGATAAGTGATCAATCAAAGGACTTGTATGCATGCATATAAGCATAACCAATGATCACAGACACTGGGGGGTTGGGGTATGCCGGGGAGGGAGGGGGG
>JAAGEH010000090.1:3386142-3449775 GCA_011751065.1 Lasiurus cinereus | reverse complement strand
TCCCCCCTGCAGTGCCACGGCTGGATTGGGTGCCTGTGGCTGCTCCTGCTCCGTGGGGGGAGGGGGCACCCCGTGTTTGTGGGCCTACGGGGACTCCCCCAGGGCTGCTGGACAGACACCCGCCCCAGTGGTCTGAGCCCCGATGGGCCTGGGGCTCTGGGCCCACTTAACAGCCGCGGGAGGAGACTTGCACCTTGTTCTTGTCCATGAATGTTCCGGGGCCGGCGGGAGCCAGGGCCACACACAGTCACTCCTCCAGGGTTTCCAGGGCTGGGACAATGGCGGCTTTATTCCCCGCTACTGGGCTGGATGGAGCCACTCAGCCGTGGAAGGGGCGGCCCCACCCCCTGCCCCCAGCCTCCGCCCGGTGCCCTGCAGGGTCACGACCTCGAGGTCACAGGCAGCTTTTAATGGACTCCTCGGTGGGGGACGGGATGCTGGGCTGTGCGGTTAAGAAAAGCGGGGGGGAGGAGCCGAAACCGGTGCGGCCCCGTGGGTAGAGCGTCGGCCTGCGGACTGAAAGGCCCAAGTCCGGTCAAGAGCATGTATCCTGGTGGCAGGCACATCCCCTGTAGGAGGTGTGCAGGAGGCGGCTGATCGATGTCTCTCTCTCATCGATGTTTCTGACTATCCCTCTCCCTTCCTCTCTGTAAAAAAAAAAAAAAAAAAATCAATAAAATAAGCCGAGACTGGTTTGGCTCAGTGGATAGAGCGTCGGCTTGCGGACTGAAAGATCCCGGGTTCGATTCTGGTTAGGGGCGTGTACCTTGCTTGTGAGCACATCTCCACAACAGGATGTGCAGGAGGCGGCTACTCGATGTCTCTCACATGGATGTTTCTAATTCTCTATCCCTCTCCCTTCCTCTCTGTAAAAAAAAAAAATCAATAAAAAATATTTTTTTTAAAAAAGGAAGAAAAGTGGGGGAGGAGCCGGTGTGTGTGGCAGCCCTCCTGGGCGCGAGGCTGTTTCCCCGGGCCCGGCGGACCCGGCCGATGCTCCTGAGCGGGGCCCGGTGTGTCCGTTCCCACCCATGTCTCTCCCAGGAACACAGGGGCCAGGCCCAGCCGGGAGCCGGTGGACACATCAGGCCAGACGGACGGCGTGGGCCGACTAGCGGGGGTGGCCCAGCCTCAGGCTGGAAAGTCCCCTTTAAGACAGGGCACCCCGTGGCTGGAGGACATGCAGGAGCGGCAGAGAGGGAGGGGGAGGAGGCACCGGGTGTGCGCTGGGCCCAGACACCCCCATCTGAGGCTTTCGGGGCTTCCCCAGGCCGGGCAGACCGACCCCACCCCAGTCCGGGCACAGGCCCCTCTGCCGCCCCAGCGCGGGGCCAGGACCTCTGAGGAAGGACGGGAGGGCCGCTGGACAGACCGTCCCGGAGCCCTGCCCTCCCCGCTGGCTGGGGGTCTGGGCCGACTGGGGCTCCCCCAGGTGACAAAGCCGTGTGACCCCCCAGACGCGGGTCCTGGGTCGTGGCCTCTGCCCCTTGATTCTCACTCCCAGAGTAGAGGTCAGAGGGGTCAATCCCAAGACTCGGTGGAAACTCTGGGGACCCCGCCCTGACCCCCCCTTACCTGCTGAGCCCCGGCTTCCTCCTCGGCGACCTGGGCCCCCCTCCAGGCTGCCGGGAGGAGCTGAGGGCTCCATGCTGAGCGGGCCAGCGCCCGGTCTGGAGACGGTCCCGGGAGTCCCACTGGCACATGCCCAGGCTGCACAGACCCGGGCCTCGAGGCGGCGCTGCCTGCAGGAGGAGGCCGTGCAGGCCCAGGACCCCCAGGACCCCCAGAACCGGGTTCCTCGCCTGCATCCCCTCCCTCCCCGAGGCCCAGCCGGTGCATCCAGCTCGGGCGTCACACAGGCCCAGGCCCGGGGCAGGCGGCTCCTCCGAGCGGACCCTGTTTCTCGGCTCCCGGTGGACCTCTGAGGACCGGGCCTTCCTGACCCCTGGGGCCCCGTCTGCCGAGAGCCCTCGGATGCAGAGTCTCAGCCACGTTGGCCTCCAAGGCCTTAGGACCCGGCCCCACTGGCTCCGTGGCCCTCTCTCCTGGCCAGGCCGTCCACACAGGAGCTCGGTCAAAGCTGCCGATGGAGTGACCGTCCCCGGACGGCAGGACTCAGCCCGCGCCTGGCAGCGGCCCGGGTGCGGGAGCTCGGCCCAGAGGACCGAAGCCCCAACAATTAGCTCCCCTTCCCTCTCCCCCCCACCTCCCCGCTGCATCCCACAGCCGAGCCGTGGACAGGCCGCGTGCGAAGCAGCGAGCACCCGCCATGGAGGCGTGCAGCGCAGTCCAGGGGTGCGGGGAGAGGTCTGGGGGGGCCCCGCCTGGGGGCCGGGGGGGCGGGCGGCTCCTGTCGGGGCAGGTGGCGGGAAGCAGGCCCGGCCGGTTCTGGTGCCAACGGCTCCCCGCCCTCCTCGCTCCTCCCCTCCCGCCCGGTGACCGGGTTCAGGGACGAGGCCTTGTCACCGGCCACTTGTCACCCGCCCACCGGCCCCGCCCCGTCCCGGCACAGCTGGCGCCTCCGCCCTGTGACGGAGCGGGCGCACCGAGGAGCAGCGGTCCCTCAGGGCCACTCTGAGAGCGGGCACCGAACAGACCGACCGCACCCCAGTCCGGGCACTGGCCCCTCCGCCGCCCCAAATCGGGGCCAGGACCCCTGAGGAACGACGGGAGGGCCGCTGGACAGACCGTCCCGCAGCCCTGCCCTCCCCGCTGGCTGGGGGTCTGGGCCGACGGGGGCTCCCCCAGCTGACAAAGCCGTGTGACCCCCCCAGACTCGGGTCCCTAGGTCGTGGCCTCTCCGCCCCTTGATCCTCACTCCCAGAGTAACAGGTCAGAGGGCTCAATCCTGAGACTCGGTGGAAACTCAGGGGACCCCGCCCTGAGCCCCCCTTTACCTGCTCTTGTACCAGGAGCTCCCCGCGGAGCCCCACTCCCTCCTCGGTGACCTGGGCCGCCCTCCGGGCTGCCAGAGCGGAGGTGTCCGCGTGCAGACCGACCGCCAGGGTGCCCCCCTGGCCCTTGAGAGGGGCGGGGTGGACACAGGTCGGGGGCGGGGCTGGGAGAGGCCCGGGACCTCATGGCCATGGGAACACGCAGGGAGGCTCAGCGGGGAAGTGGGGCCCCTCAGCCCGCCAGTCCCAGTTCTGCTGGGGAGACCGAGGCAGAGACGGGGGGCCGCCCGGAGGTCCTCTCTGTCCCCGCCTGACGGGCCCCCGTGCACAGGGCTGGGGCCCCCGGCCGCCCCCCTCATGGCCCCCGGCCGCCCCCTGCAGGCTCGACCCCGCATTCCACACGCGCCTGTCGCTTTAAGCCGCCCGACGGTCCCCTGCAAACTGCCTGCTCCACATTCTCGGGGGGTGGGTGTGGGCGCGGCACGCCCTCTCCGGGGCCTATAAGGCGCCGGGCGGGACAGGGGGCCCCCCGCGCCGCGTCCTCATGGCCCTGCTGCTCCTGGGGCTCCTGGGGCTCCTGGGGCTCTGGGCACTGCTCCGCCCGCGCCCCCACGCCCCCTGCCCGGCCCCTTGTTGGCCCCCCGGGCCGCGCCCCCTGCCCCTGGTGGGGAACCTGCATCAGCTGCGGGTGTCCCAGCAGGAGCGCTCGCTGATGGAGGTAAGGGGGGCGGGCGTCCTGCGGCCAGGCAGGGGCCCTGGCTCTCTGGGGACCCCTGGGGGTGAGGGGGCGCGCGGCCCAGGCCTGGTCGGGACGCAGGGTCCCCCACGGCCCCGCCTGCCTCGGGAGGAGAGAGACCTCGCTGCGTGTTGAAGACGGGCCGTCCAGGGAGCAGAGAGCCAGGAGGGCTTCCTGGAAGAGGCGGCACGTGGAGAGAGCCTGATGCAGGGGCAGGGCGGGGAGGGGCGGAGAGGGGACAGAACTCCCACCCGAGGGGGCAGTGGGCGGTGGTGGTGGCGCTTCCTGCCTGGGCGGCAGACCGCCGGGGGAGGGGGAAGGGTTGCACCCGGCTGCAGGCCTGGGCTCCGGGTCCGAGGCTGCCATCCTGTCCGCGGGGGCAGAGCGGCTGGGACCAGAGCGCTGGCCGAGCCGAGCCCCGGCCCCCACCTCGGGCAGGATGGGGCGGGGCTAGGACGGGGCCCCCAAAGCCAGCGCTTGCTGGCGTATCGCTCTGTGCCCTCATGGGGCCGGGGAGGTCAGAGTGAGACACCCGGGCCAGGCGGGCCCTTCGCGGGATGGGGCCTGGGGGTGGGGCAGTCCTGTGCCGGCCCCAAGCTCCCAGCGCCGCCACCCCAGGGCCCAGCCCTCAGTCCGGCCCCCGGAACGCTCCCCCCCAGGAGGACACCCCGGGATGGCCACACCCAGCACCACCACCGGCTGTGCCCCTTCTGGAGGGTGCGGGGGCCGCCGTGTGGCTCCCGGGCCTCTCCTCAGGGGCCCCTCCCCCCACTGCCAGCTCTCGGAGCAGTACGGGCCCGTGTTCACCGTCCACCTGGGCGGCCAGAAGACGGTGGTGCTGACCGGCTACCAGGCGGTGCGGGAGGCCCTGGCGGGCACGGGGCAGGCGCTGGCCGACCGGCCCCCCATCCCCATCTTCCAGCACATCCAGGGGGGCAGGGGTAGGTTGTGACGGGGAGTCGCCGGCCCTGCTCTCCGGGGAGGAAAGGGGAGGGGGACACAGGGTGTCCACGTGGGGTGGAGGGTGGGGGGCGGAGTCCCGGGGACAGCGGGACAGTGAGCGCCCACCTCTGGGGGGGGTCCCCCGGGGCCCGCAGGCGTCTTCTTCTCCTCGGGGCCCGGCTGGAAGGCCGCCCGCCAGCTCTCGGTGCGCGCCCTCCACGGCCTGGGCGTGGGCCGGGGGCCCGGGGCCGAGCGGGTCGGGCAGGAGCTGCGGTGCCTGGTGGGGCAGCTGGACGAGTACGGAGGTGAGTGCGGGCCGGGCCGGGCGGGGTGGGGTGGGGGGGAGGGGGCCCCCTATCCCTGGAGTCCCCCCCACACACACACACACTGAGTCTCCCCCGCAGGCCGGCCCTTCCCGCTGGCCCTGCTGGGCTGGGCGCCCGCCAACGTCACCTTCGCGCTCCTCTTCGGCCGGCGGTTCGACTACCGCGACCCCGTGTTCCTGTCCCTGCTGGGCCTCATCGATGACGTCATGGTCCTGCTCGGGGCTCCGGGCCTGCAGGTGAGAGGTCGGAGGTCGCCGGGGCTGCCAGCCAGGAGAGCTGAGGTCGGCGAGGGCCGGGGTTCCCAGCCTTTTCTGGCTGCGCCCCCCACCCCTGAGCGTCTCTCGCGCCCTGATGCCCCCGCGACACAGAACGCTCATTATCCCCAAAGCGAGCCCCCACCCGCGGGGGGAGGAAGCCTCAAAGGCCTTGAGCTCGGTCTGCACCAGCTTCCAGAGAACGGGGCGTCCGCGGCCGAGGAGAATTACAGGACGGGAGGACGGCTGACACACTGAGAGGCGGTTAGAATAGTTAATATGCAGAGACACGAGACACAGCTAAGCTCCGCAGCCTGAGAGACCTGAAACGCATAAACCTGCCCCAAGACGTGTTCACGGACTGAACACGGGGCCCCCAGAACCCTGAGCAACAGGCGTGCAGTTAACATCTCCTCCTCAAATTGCCCCCCTTTAATACCAAATACTGCCCCCCCTGGTGGGCGCGCGCCCCACGCCACGCTGGGAACCACTGGCCTAGGGGCTCCTCGGCCGGCCACCCTGTCGCCCCTCCCCACGTCTCCCACGGAGAGCTGGTGCTCAGAGTGGGCGGGGCCCGTCACCGCGACCTCTGTCCTCTCCCTTCAGGACAGATATCCTAAGTCCTGACCCAGGCGCCGGGTCACGTGCTCACGCCGTCTCCCCGTCCGCAGGGCAGGGGGGGCAGTGCCGTCTGACCAGCTCCCCGACCCCATGCCCACCGGTGCTCACGGGCACCTCCGTCCGTCCCCCTCACCCCCCATGGCCCCCGCTGGGCCGGGCAGTGCCTCCCGGGAAGTGCGTCTGAGCCCGGATATTCTGGTCGGGGAGCAGGGGGAGGGACCGCAGTGTTACCCCCTCAGGAGGCGGCAGGCTCAGCGCCGGCACCAAGGCCCATGGCGGAGCCACCGGAACATGGGCTGGCCGCTCCGCAGCCGTCCGCTCTACCCCGCCACCCGTGCCATCTCGCCGCCAGGTGCCGGAGCGTGCTCCCGGCACACAGCTGTGCAGGCACAGCGAGCATCCAGGGAGCGCCGACTGCATGCCCGCCCGCGGGCCGTGCAGGGGGCCGAGGCCTGGAGGTGGCAAAGGCCTCCCTCTCGATGGCAGCGACTCTGCTCTCCCCACGGGCGGCCCCCCGCTTCCAGCCCTCGCCCGCCGCCTGCACACCCCCAGCGAGGACGGGTGGGGAGACTCGGCACGAGACGCCCAGGTGCCCCTGTCACCGGCTCCTCCTCCGGCCCTCGGCCGGGTTCCGCCGTCCCCGCTGGCCCCAGAGACGTGGGGCTGTGGGCACTGAGCCTCACCCCTCCCTCCCTCCCTCGCTGTCTGCCCCGCCCCCAGCTGTTCAACATCTACCCCCGGCTGGGGGCCCTCCTGGGGCTGCACCGGCCGGTGCTCAGGAAGATCGACGAGGTGCGGGCCATCCTGAGGGCCCTCCTCCGGGCGCGGCCCCCCGTGTCTGCGGGAGGCCCTGTGCACAGCTACGTGGACGCCCTGAGGCAGCAAGGCCAGGTGTGGGCCAGCCGCCTCCCCCCACAGAGCCTGGGCATCCGGGCCCCCCCTGGTCCTGCCCCCGCTCTTCCCCGCCGCCTGGGGCTCCCCTGGGCCTCGTCTCCACCTGTGACAGGGGTTCCCGCCGCCTGGGGGCAGCTGGGAGGACGGGTGGGCCCCGTGACAGGTGCTCAGAGATCCCGCCCCTGCCCTTCCCGCCAAGCCTGGCTCCTGCCTGCCCCTTTTCTGGAGCCCAGAGCTGGGGACACCGCCCCCCACCCCCGACCCCTGGGGCAGCCTCCGCTGAGCCTTGCCCCTGGCCCCGCAGCTCGGAGACCCCGACGGCTTGTTCTCGGAGGCGAACGTGGTCGCCTGCGTCCTGGACATGGTCATGGCCGGCACGGAGACCACCTCGGCCACGCTGCAGTGGGCGGCCCTCCTGATGGGCCGGCACCCGGACGTGCAGGGTGGGTGTGCGGCCGCGCCCTCGCATGCGCCAGCCTCCGGGTGGGGGTGGCGGTGGGGGGATAGGTCCCCGGGGCCCAGGGACGAGGCCCCCGGGGACACGGTGCCCCCCGCTCTTGCCCGCAGACCGGGTGCAGGAGGAGTTGGACCGGGTGCTGGGGCCCGGGCGGCCGCCCCGGCCCGAGGACCAGCGGGCGCTGCCCTACACCAACGCCGTGCTGCACGAGGTGCAGAGGTTCATCACGCTGCTGCCCCACGTGCCCCGCTGCACGGCGGCCAGCACCCGGCTGGGTGGCTACCTGCTCCCCGAGGTGGGCGGCCGGCCTCGGAGGGCGGTGCTGGGGGCAGGAGGGCGTCGGCGCAGCAGGCCCGGCCCCCGGGTGGCCTGGGGCTCCCTGTGAGGTGGCCCGGCTCCCCGTGTGGCAGAGCGAGCGCCGGGTCCACCCGGGGGGCAGCCTCCCGGGACCCTGTCGGGGTCCTGTGCAGGGCGGGTGGGGGGACAGGCACCCAGCCAGCCCCCCCGCTCGCCCGCAGGGCACGCCGGTGCTGCCCCTGCTGAGCTCCGTGCTCCTGGACAAGACGCAGTGGGAGACGCCCGGCCAGTTCAACCCCGGGCACTTCCTGGACGCCGAGGGGCACTTTGTGAAGCGGGAGGCCTTCCTGCCTTTCTCTGCGGGTGCGGCCCGGGGCAGGGGCCCCAGGCGGGGAGGGACCTCGGGGGCAGGGACCTTGTGGGCTGGGGACCTCAGGGAGCTGGGGAACCTTGGGGGTCAGGGACGTTGGGGGGCTGGGGACCTTGGGGACTGGGGACCTCGCCCGGACTCCAAACGCCCCCCTTCACCCCCGCCCCCTGGCTGGGCGTGACGCCCCTGCCTCGGTTTCCCCACAGGCCGCCGCGTCTGCCTGGGGGAGAGGCTGGCCCGCACCGAGCTGTTCCTGCTCTTCGCCGGCCTCCTGCAGCGCTTCCGCCTGCGGCCCCCGCCCGGCCTGGGCCCCGCCGACCTGCGCACCCAGCCCGCGCCCGCCTTCACCATGCGGCCCCCCGCCCAAGCCCTGTGCGCCGTGCCCCGGCCTCGGGGGCGCTGACGGAGGAGGCCTGGCCCGCGGGGCGGGGAGGGTGGGATGGGGGGCTTGCAAGAGGCAGCTGATCTGTGATTCTCTCTCATCATTGATGTTTCTGTCTCCTCCCTTCCTCTCTGAAATCAATAAAAATGTATTAAAAAACACACCAATAAGTGAGCTACTGCCTGGTATGTGCATATACTGATACATGTTCACACGCGTGTGCATATACATACCTGTTCTTGTGCACACGTGTATGCAGGGCCTCACGTCCCCTCTTCACCATGGAAACCTGACTGGGAACAGGGGCATCCGTGGCCACACAGACGGGACTGGAGCTGCAGGTGGTCGGCCCGGCAGGTGCAGACCCCATGGCCTCGGCGTACGGGACGGAGGGGCACAGGCTGGCGCAGGACGATGGTGGGCAGGGGGCTCGGAATGTCGTGCCCAGCGCCCCTGCCTGGAGGTGCCCTGAGCCCAGATCTGCCTTTGGCTCTCGCGCTGGTCCTCAGCCTCACTACAGGGGCCCCCAAGTTTCCCCAGAACCCAAAGTACGGCCCTGGACTGTGAGCAAACCCTCAGGGCACTCAGGGCCACCCCAGCTCCCCGGGCTCAGAGGGGCCCTCTCTGGCTGTCAGGGCTCAGAGTCTCGGGTCCCGTTCCTGTCGGGGGCAGGTACCTCAACGCAGGTCGCTCCCGGGGCCTGCGTGGAGTGTGTGCTGGAGGCTGGTGTGTCTCTCACACGGACATTCCTCTCCCTCCTCCCCCCACTCCCTAAAAATCAGCGAGAGCTGTCCTCCGGGAGAATGAACCAAACACCAAGACAAACGCCAGCGGAGCTGGGGCCGCCCCAGGGCAAACCCCAGAGCCGAGGGGGTTGAGGCTCTTGGTTCCGAAGCCCCTTTTGCTCTCTGCCTGGAGCATGTGTGCATGTCCATGTGTGAGCATGCATGTGTACAGACGCACACATGTGCATAAGAACAGACGTGCATACACACGTGTGAACATGTATAAATGTGGACACATGCTTTCATGCATGTGAGCATGTATAGGCATACGCACATACCATTGCACACACGTGTGTATACACAGGTGCATGTGTGTGCGTTAGCTGTGTGTGTATACATGTATGCACACATGTGCATGTAAGATCAAGGCTTCAGCTGCACCAGTGGCAGCAGGGGATGGCCCCGGCTGCCATGCGCTACGGAGGGAACGGACAGCTGGGTGCCAGATGGGAGGGCGGCGTGACCTTGCGGGACAGGGCTTTGGGTTGCAGGTGAAGAGACGCTGAGGCCCCCGGTCAGCAAGGGACCGGCCCCAGCCCTGACTCCCCGCTGCGCCCTGAACGTGGCTTCTCTGACTCCTGGGTCCAATGCGCGCACAGCCCGGGAACGGGGACGCCGGTCCATCTTCCTTGTGGGCGGCTGTGGGCAGGCAGCACCGCGGTCACTGCGGCCGCGGCAGAGGCCAGCCCCCAGGAGGGTCCTCCCGCAGGAGGGCCAGGTGACAGGCCGGGGGCGTCCTGGGTGGGCACGGCGGGATGGCCCGGTGGCCGCACTCTCCCCCCGCCAGCGCCCTCCCCACCTGCCAGCCAGCGGGACGGACGCGGGACCGAGCGGGACCAAGCGGGGCCGGCGCGGCCGTTTATTGGAAGCACAGCCAGTCCCGGGAGCCGGGCCGTGAGGCCGAGGTCCGGCCCGAGCGGGGGCGGGAAACGCGTGGCCGGCATGAGGAGGCCCCGGCCCCAGGCGGGCCCAGCCCGGACGGCTGCAGCGGGGGGCGGAGCTCTGCCAGTCTCTGGGCCCCGGTGGACAAACAGGCGCTTCCGGCCGCGGGCAGCGGGCTGGCACCGGGCGGGCCGGGCCCTAGGAGAGCAGCTGCAGCACCTGCCGGGCGCGCCGGGTCCGCTCCAGCAGGCCTGGGTCCGGGCTGGCGCCCGCCTCGTCCAACTGGCGCATCAGGGCCTCAGCCTTCTGCACGGTCAGCTCCCTCGCCTGGCCCCTCAGGCCCTCCAGGTAGGCCAGCAGGGTGGGGAAGTGCTGCTCGGGGACCTGTGCAGGGGGACGAGAGCCGGTCAGCAGCAGGCGGGGGACCCTGGGCCCTGGGCTCCGGCCCTGCCACCGCTGCCCGGTGTCCTCACCCGGGGACCGAGGCCTGGGGTGGGCGCCACGAGGGGAGGGGTGCTGGAGAGTCCACCTGCTGGAGGCCAGCCCCCCCCGCCCCCCCACGCCCAGGAAGGAAGGAGGACCACAGTGCAGGGTCAGGGGCGGAGAGACTGACGGGGTGGGCGGTGAGGCAGGGCAGGGGGTCCCCTCCACCCCTCGCCCGCCCCCCGTGCCCTGCCCCCAGCCCAGCACACCTGGTTGCCGTCGTACATGTGCAGCAGGAGCCAGGTCTGCCGCGTCTTCTGAAACCGCCAGCTCTGGTGCTTCTGGGCCCAGCTGGGGGGAGGACACGGTCTCAGACCGGGCAGGGGCGTGGGGGCCTGTCTGCACCGCCCGGTGGCCTCGGCGCAGCTGGGCAGTGTCCGGCTCACGGCGTTCCCGGGGCTCCGGGGCCCTCGCAGCCCGAGGCACAGACATGGAGGGAGGCCCGGGGGGAGGCGGGGTGCACGGGGGCCGCCTGCACGTTCTCTGGGATGTGGGGGGGCCCGATCCCCACACACCAGCCGCCCGCCAGCCGCCCAGCCGAAGGCCAGCTGCCCGAGGACAGGCCGTCTTCACGGGCAGCACAGAGCCACCCCAACCAGAGTGGGCCGCCCGGCCTCGCACGAAGAGACTGCAGACGTGGGGTCCGGCCCCGCCCCCCGCCCCCTCACCCGCAGAGGTAGTCCAGGGCCAGCTGGGCCCCCGAGGGCTTGGCCGGCAGAGGCCGGGCCGGGGCCGGGGCCGTGGTGGACGCTTCCCGCAGCCGCTTCCTCTCCTCCTTCTTCCGCTCCTTCTTCAGCTTCCGCTCCCGGACCCTCTGCTCCTCCGGGGACAGCGCTGCTCCCTCCTGAAGAGAGGGGAGGGGCCCGCAGGCATTCAGGAGCCGCACCTCGCTCCCCACCCGCCCTCGCCCCGCCCCACCCCACGCTCCCAACCGCCCAGCACCGGCAGAGCTGACCCTGCGGAGGCTGCTGGCTGCCCCGTGCCCGCCTGCAGGGGGCTGGGCGGGATTCACTGGCTCGGGGTCGGTGTAGCCCTGGCTGAGGCGCTGGCTCTCCTCTGACAGGGCAGGGCCTCCCCCAGCCGCTCCCTCTCCCTCCCAACAACCAGACAAGGGCCACTGGGGGAGGGGGGGCTGGGCGTGACCCCACTCCTCGGGGAAGACGGACACTGTTCAGTCCGGGTCAGGGCGGGCCCTCAGAGGATGGCCCAGGACCGTGACCCCAGAGCAAAGCCCAGCAGAGAGGGGGGCTCCAGCTCCTGCATCCTCTGCTCCCCCTACGCCCACACCCCCGAGCAGGCCCCCCATAAAGCGCCAATCCCTTGACAACACCCGCTCCTTCTGGAATCTTCTAAAACAACAAACCAACCCAGTTCTGCCAGCCTCTCCCGCCTCCTCCCCGAGCACCAGCTGGAATTCACTGCGTCCGGGCTGGGGTGCAGCCTCAGCGGGCAGCCCAGGGGCCTCTGCCCGGGGCCGGGCTCCCTGCCCGTGTGCGCGCACACAGACCGCTGGCCGTGGCCGGCAATGACCCCCAACGCCACGGGCACCTCGGAGAGCCTGGTGGCCCACCGCCACAGGCACCCCCTGCCCGAGCTCTGGGCCCGGCCTGACCACCCGTCGGCAGCCAGGGGTGGTGCGGTGCGGCCAGGGCCAGAGCGGGGCGCTGGACTCTGCACCCCGCGAGGGGACCACGCTCACTCTGCCTGAATGTGGAGGCTGCTTGCTGGGGAGGGGCAGGGGAAGGGGTCACCGGGGTGATCACAGCAGAGGCCCGGGTTGGGGCTTCCTCCACCCTCCACCTCCCTAAACCCAGGAAGGTCCACCCCCCACCGCCCCGCAGGTGGGAGACGTGTCACCCAAAGTGGCCACAGGGAGGGCGGGGCCGGGAGGGCGATGGATGAGGGGGAGCGGCTGCCGGGGGAGGCCTGGGCTGGGAGAGGCAGGTGGGCGCTGCCTGCTGACAGCTGTGGACAGCGCCCGGGGGCAGTGTGGCTGGAGCTGCGCCAGAGGCCCCCCAGGCACGTGGGCCCCGACCATGGCTGTGCGGGTGGCTGCTGTCTGCTGACCCCAAAGCTCAGGGAGACAGAGCCCGGGAGGCTGGCCCAGAACCGCGGGCCCGAGAAGCCCTTCCTTCCTCAGGGAAACCACGCCCCCATCTGCACGGGGTCAGAGCTGAGCGATGACCCACAAAAGGTCACTCAGGGCAGCAAACGCCTTTCCCCGCCGCTGAAACCAGTGAAGAGTGCTTCCCACCGTTTTTAAAGACACCTTTCATTTTGAAATGACTGGCCCAGTGCGCAGATTCATCAGAAGAGATATTAGAAGAAAAATTAATTGGAAAATATATTTGAACATCGCTATTCACCCTTTCTCTGTAACAGAAGTGTCAGAGACGGAAGAAAATTAGTAAAATGTGCATGAAAATAATATGTAAATTGATTAAGAAATGATAACACGATATAAAAACAAAAATGATATAAAGATGGATAAAAACAATGATGGTAAGCTGATTAAACTTATCCTAATATCTCCCTGTACATCGCATGAAGAGTGACAACACCTTCGGAGTGCTTGACTAATTTCCCCTGTGATCAAGTATTTACAGCTTGAATATCACACGCTCTTCGAACGAGAGAAAGCCACATGTAACCGACCGCGTGTGAAAACGGGTGCAGGTAGGAACAGTCCTGCTCTGCTGGAGCTGGCCCTTGTGATTCGTTAACAGTCATCGCAAAGGCTGGCCTCACGGGAAACTGTCTTCAAACTAGTTTAAATGGGAGGCCCGTGTCGGACGGGGACAAGTAATTCTCTCGATCAGAACCGCCTCTCCTCCCGGGATCCTGTGAATACTGACTGCTGCTTCCGTTATGTCAGGTGGCCATCTTTTTTATTTTAAATATATTTTATTGATTTTTCACAGAGAGGAAGGGAGAGGGATAGAGAGTTAGAAACATTGATGAGAGAGAGAGACATCGATCAGCTGCCTCCTGCATGCCCCCCACTGGGGATGTGCTCGCAACCAAGGTACGTGCCCTTGGCCGGAATCGAACCCGGGACCTTTCAGTCCGCAGGCCGACGCTCTATCCTCTGAGCCACACCGGTGTTGGCAGGTGGCAATCTTTTGATGATAAATCTGGTGCCATTACAAAAACCCCACTTACTACTAAGACTTCTCAGTAGCTTGATGATTGCGTCTACTTTCAGTTCTAATTTATGACACGGCATTTCCCGAAGGAGTAACACTGCTAAGAAATTCGATGGAAAAATTTCCCTTTTCGGCATCATCTGTTGAATCGATGGAATCATCACTCAAAATAGGTGTGAAAATCTCGAGTATATCCAAGATGTCCTCATGGAATTTATGAACGTGCGCATTTTTAGGACAAAGAATCACACGTTTAGATATACTTTTAATGTTACCTATAGAAACAGTGTTTCCAAAGGTAGCTTCAACAATCGATCCGTCACAAATCACTTCATGGGGGATTCCAATAACATCCGGGAGCTTTACACGGATCACCCGTGCACGTCGACGTTCATGTGAAATGGCCAGTGTGTGGCCTATGCACCTAGGACGCACATATGTGTGGCCAGTGGGTTGGACGTATGCATGTATGCACAGCCGGTCACTCAGCCTTTCGTGCATGTAGGTAACTCAACGCACCCTGTGCCCTGCTCCGCGTGCCTGGTGCTAACTTCACCTTCGAACCAGAGCCCAGGCCCCCCAGACCCCCCATTTCCAAAGTCCAGAGGTCAGCGTTGTCCGAGCTGATACGAAGACGCAGCGAAGATTTCCGTCCTTAAAGGCGCACCCCCACCTCCCAGGCCCCCAGGGGATGGAAGCGGCTGCCTCAACTCCCGTGGAAGGCACCGAGCAGGCAGGCTCTCCTCACCGGCCGGCAGCACCGACTGGAAGGGCAGTGACTGCAGAGAACTCGCACGTCGGCAGACAGCGCCCTGGAGGTGGGCAGCAGGCGGGCTGTGTGGGGCGGGCCCTGGCCCCGGGTCCCGGCGGGCGCTGGCACGGAGGCAGACGCGGGCTCTGGCCCCAAGGAGCTCACGGCCAGACGCAGGCGAGCTCCTGGAGGACAGGGAGGGCGGCTGCCCGATCCAGGTCCACGCGATGCAGGGAGGAGCGCTGAGCCCGCGTGTCCACGGCCTCCTGCGTGTGGGGCCTGCGGACCCGCTCAGGGTGAGTGCACCCACGGGGAGGGAGAGGCCTCCCAGCACCCACGGGGAGGGAGAGGCCTCCCAGCACCCACGGGGAAGGAGGGGCCTCCCAGCACCCACAGGGAAGGAGAGGTTCCACTGGGGCCCGAGACGAAGAAAATGCTTATTTTTTTCTTATCCGGTTCAAGCTCCCCGAACTTGTGAGACGGAGCAAAGGACAGAACCCCAACGAGAAACCTCGGCTTGGGCACCGCACGAAGCCCTGGAAGGGGCAGGCCCGCCCTGGGACTCCCCTCCCCACGGCCCCCCTCCGTCCCCAGGGCCTGGAGGGCTCTGACCCCCGAATCTGACCTCCGTCCTCAGCCCGGAGACTGGGACCTCGGCACAGGTGGCAGCGGGGGCCCCGTTCCTTGCAGGACAGGCCGGTGCTCACCGACCGCGGCCTTGGCAGACAGGGCCCCTGCCCCCCACATCCGGGCTGGGGGTTTGGAACCCACTGGCCTCAGCCCCAGTGGTGTGCGCACCTGGCCGTACCGAGGCGTTAGGACCACGCGGGGCCAGAGCCACAGCCGGCTCTGCGCCCCGCAGCTGCCAGCAGCAAGCCCAGGGGCCGGACACCAGTGCTTAGAGATGGGGGCAGCGCACCCCTCTGGTGGCCGGTGGGGTTTCAGGAGCACCTGGGCTTTGTTATTGCCTGACCACCAGCACCTGCAGGCAAAGCCCCGACAATGTGACTTTAACCCGAGAATCGGACAGGTCTGCTAGGGTCAGCACCTGGGAAAGCCCAGGGTACGGGGTGCGCAGCCTGGGCACAGAGCCGGGCGGGATGGGCCTCCCCCACACCAGATAGATGCCCAAAGCCTCCGGAGGCCCTGGGCCAGCTTCTCAGCCCCCTCCACCCCCCATCCCGGCCGGAGCGCTGCAGCGTGGTCCGCACCCCGAGGAGGCCAGGCTGTCTGCCCAGGAGGCCGGCCCTCCTCCTACCCCCAGGCCTGAGCACAGGGCCGGGAGCCGCCAGCCCAAGGAGCGGCCGGGCAGGAGGCAGAGCTGAGAGGGGCCGCACCACAAGTTCCCGACAGGGTTTCCGCAGACAAGTTCTCCGCACGGGGCGTGCTCCAGGCTCAGCCCGTCAGGCCGCCGGTCCCTGGAGGCCCCTCCCCTGGGCAGACGGACGGGAAGCAGGGAGGCACGGGCCAGGCCTCTGGGAGCGGGACCCGGCCGGGCACACGCCAGGCTGAGGGGCCCCGGCTGAAGGGGAGCCACACACGCCTCTTCCCCCTCCCCCCACAGCCGCCTCTGCCAGGGCCAGGCCGGACGGAGGGACGGTCAGCGGCCCCTCCCGCCATTGGGCCCCTCGGCAGCACCCCTGAGGGCTCAGGGCCCGGAAGCAGCTTCGGTCCCACGGGGAGCCGGGCACCCCAGCCTCCAACAGAGCACTGCCAGCGCACAGCGGGGCCTGGTGCTGGAGGGGAAAACAAGTTCCAGGTGGGGGTGGGGCACGACAGCGGACACACTGTCTGTGGCGGGGCTCTGCCTGAGCCCGGGGACTGGCAGGGGGGAGCCTGCAGGCCAGGGGGTCAGGGCAGGGGTGAGGAGCGCCAGCTTGGCACAGTGCCAGGCTGGTCGATGGTGGTGCCCGCAGACACGTCCCTCTGTCCCTCGGGGCCCGGCTGAGTCTCTGATAAGATCACACGACGCCTGGGGTGGGACCCCACGCTTCTCGGCAGGAATGCGCCCAGCCCGCCGGGGGGGGGGGAGCGGGCCGGAGGCTCAGGCGCTGCTGAGCGCGGGCGGTGGCCCCGTCCCAGAGACCCTCCCTGCGGGCCCTTCCCACGGGGCTTGTGCAAACGGCTTTCCTGGGCCGAGGCTGAGCTCCCATCCACCCTATAAGGCCTCCGAGACCGGGAGTCGCGGGAGAGGCCTGTCCGCCAGCCCGGACACAGGATGCCGAGCGCCAGGCCGGCCCCGGGCCAGGGCGTGAGCAGCACCTGCAGCTCAGGGGCTTGGCCCTGCCCCGGAGGGAGCGCTGACCGCTGGGCCGAAGCAGGGACGGAGCTGGGCCCCGTGGCTCCCCCTCTCCCCTGGACTCTCGGCTCAGCCTTTGGGGGCAGGCGGAGGCGGCGGGAGGTGGACGGGTCTCTCGTCGCCAGCGGGTCCTGCACGGTCGGTCCGGTCTGGAGCGGAAGGTGGCAGTGCGGGCTGCACAGGGGAACGCCACGGGCGGGTGGGCGCCAGGCCTTCCGGGAGCAGAGGCTGCGGTGCGTCCCGGCCGGGCCCACCACCTTCTGCTGAGGTTCCCACCGGCCTTCCTCCCACCGGTGGAAACACGCGATGTCTGGTCTCCATGGCTACGCTGGCCTTTAACCTGGGCCCAGACCAGGGCGCCCAGAGCCGATGGCACCCAGAGCTGGGCACCCAGAGCCGATGGCACCCAGCACGGGGCCCGTGGCCCGCGGACGCACGGGAAGCCACGCTGACACTCGGCTGCTCGCAGTGCCCTCTGCCACTCAGATGACAGCCTGGTCCTCAGCGCCGGCCGCGCGCAGCCCGGAGCCCGAGGCACCTCTGCCCGCAGCTGGGCGAGGCGCTGGCCGGCCCGCAGCCCGGAGCCCGAGGCACCTCTGCCCGCAGCTGGGCGAGGCGCTGGCCGGCCGGCGGGGCTGCAGAGCAGCTGGGCGCCGGGCCCTGCGGCTGCCCCCGCGCCCGCACAGGACGAGCACGGGTTGCGGGTGCTCAGAGCCGCTTCCACCCGCTCGACCTCGCGGCCCCGGCCCTGCGCCCCCTCTCCCAGGGGCTCCCGCGCCCCGCGAGCTGGAGGAGGGGGCTCCCGCGCCCCGCGAGCTGGAGGAGGGGGACGCCGCGGCCCCCCGCCCACCCCCCACCGCCATCGGGAGCCCCATCGGGGGGGACCCGCCAAGCCCGGCTCCGGCTCCCGGGCCCAGGAACAGCGAGACCAGAACCGGGGCGTCGGCGCGGCGTCATCTCGGAGCATCGCGCGCGGCCGAAGGCGGTTTCCCGAGCGAGTCCGTGGCCGCGGCGGCTGCGGGCGGGCGGGCCCCGCGCACAGCGCACCCCATGCCGCCGCCCCGGTGCGCGCAGGTGGCGGGGGCCGCGGGGCGCAGCCGCAGAGCCCGGGGCGCGGGGAGGACGGACCCGCCTGGGCCACGCCCACCGCACCCCGCGCCCCGCGGTCCTCCCGGCGCCGCGCCGCGGCCGGGGTGGGGGTGGGGGATCCCCCCGGTGGGGACCCCGCAGCCGCTCCGGAGCCGCCCGTCTCGCCCCGAGCGCACGCGCAGGCTGGACCCCGCCCCGGGCTCGGCTGCTGCCCGGCGGCGGCGCGCTGACCCCCGCGCCCCAGGCCGTCAGGCTGCCCGGCCCGCGCGCCCCGCCCCGCCCCGCGCACTGCGCATGCCCGGCCGGCCCGGCGCGGCTGGAACCAGATCCAGCCGGCTGGACGGCGGCGCCAGTGCGCACGCGCCGGTTGGGGGGCGGGGCTCCGGCGGCGGGGGGCGGGGCCAGGCCGCCGGCAGTGGGCACCGGCCCCCAGACGCCGGCGGGTGCGGGGAGGCCCGGCGGGGAGGGCGCTCCCGGAGTGACGGGGCGGAGCGGCAGGCCACGGGGCGGGGGGCCCTCCTTGTGGGGCGGGGGGCAGCCTCTGCCTGCTGCGTTCTCCCGGGCAGCTCCCCCACAAGGCGACAGGGAATCCAACTGGTGCGGTGCCTGCGCCCCCCTCCCCAGTTGCTCCCCGCTTTTCATGGACCCAGGGTGACCGCTGGGCCTGTGTCCATCCCACAAGTCCGCCCGCAGCAAAGGGCCCCGGGTGCCCAGAAGCCAGCCTGCAGACACCCCCAGGACCTTGGCACAGGCCCCTCTCCCCTCTGCCCCCAGCCCACGGCTCACCCCCTCACTTCAGACCCGGCCTTCCACCTGCAGCTCCAGGGCCACGTCCCTCTCCCGGTCCTGCTGATGCCCCGTCCCCCACCGTGAGCCCCACAAGGACCGGGAGCTGCTCACCCCGCAGGGACACTGCCCAGGGCGGGCTCCGGGAGCCAACGGCCCGAGTCACCCCGTCCTCGCCACGGGGACAGCGTCACCCTCTTCCCGACGTGGGCACCCACCCCTAAGGCAAGGTGCCCACCGACCTATGACCCCGGGCGACCACACTCCTGCAGCAGCCAGGAGCCTGGCCGGCCCGTCACCGCCCCCGGCAGAGGCCGGGCCAGGGCCGCAGGCAGGGTGCCCGCACTGGCGCGGCTGAGGGACGCTGGCGGGCCCGCTCTTCCCTCTGCGGTGGGCGTGGGCTTCCTGCTTGGGGTGTGGGCGTTCCAACTTCCCCGCCCGATAAGGATCTCCAAGGTTTGGAGCCAAGGCTGCCTCTTTCTGTGTTTTTTCCCCTTGCTACCCCCAGAGATCCAGAGGCTTGCTCCACTCTGGGGGACGGGGGGAGAGGCAGGCCAGGGGCTGCAGAGGCCCGATCGGAGCCGAGCCAGAGGGCTGCCCCCAGGGGTCCCGTGCTGGGCCGGCTCACAGCTTCCTGAGCAATCCCTGGGAGGTGGCACCACACCCCCACTCAACAGACAAGGTTGAGACGGGGAAGCGGTGTTGTTTCTGAGGTCGCGGTCCATGGAGCGAGGTCAGCTCGGGGTCTGCGGAGCCGGGGCTCTGCGCACTGACCGCTGCCCTCCACTGCCAGCCCTGGGCCCCGGGAGACGCCCCTGCTCCCCTCGCCCCGTCCTGTGTGACTGGGAGGGCTGCCCGGTGCACAGAGGTGCTGGCTGAGGACACACAGGCGGGACACAGCGCAGCGGCCTCTCCCTCATGCTCCCAGCCACCCCGTCACCCACCCTTTACCGAGGGGGAAACTGAGGCTCAGAGCGGGAGGGCGTGAAGTGTGCCAGGTCTGCCTCCGCCCGATCAGTGTTCGCCTCCGACCTGGGACCAGCCTGCAGGGCGTGCTTGGTCGGCCCAGGCCACACACCACGGCCCTGACCCCGCCCGGCGGCCCCCGGGAGTGGCACCTCAGACAGCTGGTGGCATAAGTGACCCAGAGGCCGGCCCGCCTGCCCCACGTGAACCTGGACGCAGCCCTGGGTGCCCCGGGGAACCGAGACCCTAGAACCCCACACGCTGCACCTGCTCCCAGCAGCTCCTGGTCAGAAGAGCGGGCATGTGGCTGGGACCCGTGCGCACGGCCCGGTCCCCAGCGTGACAAGAGGTGGACGATGGGGAGTCAGGTCACGGGGCCTCCTGGAGGGAGCAGCGCCTGCTAAGCAGAGGCCCTTCCGCCGGGGGGGGACACAGGAGGCTGCCGGCCGCCCAGGAACCAGGAGGGGCCCTCGTGCACGGCGACCCGCTGGCGCCTGGGCGCTGGGCTGGCCTCCCTGACGTGAGGCTCTGTCGTGGCACCTGAGACGCCCCCGTGCACGGAGGTGACCACGGGAGGCAGGTCAGAGAGCGAGCAGGGTTACTCACGTTCTGTAATTAAAATGGCGGAGGGAGGGCGGAGGTGGAGACTGAGGGGAGCGTCCCAGGAGTGCACAGAGGCCCGGGGGTGGAGGGGCCGGGGGCGGGGACCTGCGGGCCCCGGGGGGAGAGCAGCCAGGTGGCTGCCAACTTGCCACTGACCTTCCCAGAGGCCAGGAGAAGGAGCTTCCCCGACGCCCGTTCCCCGGGGGAGGTCAGCAGGCAGACACAATGCTGCTGCTGTGGCCACACCACCCTGAAGGCCGCTCCGCAGGCCCAGCTAGAAGCCACGAGTCTCACCGTCAGGCCACCCGCTCGGGACAGTCCGAGACCCACCCGGGCTTCCCACGTGACTGACAGACCAGCTGCTTCCCCAGAGGACAGAGCAGAGCCGCAGGGCCAGGTGGACGGCACGGGAAAGGGGGGTGGTGCAGAGGGATAAAGCGCTGACCAGCCGTGACTACGCGGGAACACAGCCCGGCCCCTTGTAGGATGGGCCTCTGTGGGTACAGCCCTCCCTCCACACTTTCTTATCAAAGGTCACAGCTTACTGGGGCACAGAGGTCAAAGCACACTCACGAGAACTCATCCATCAGCTCCCTGTCCCTGCGCCACCTGCCGTGCAGGACCCGATCCACAGGCAAGCAGAGGACGGCAGGGTGCCCTTCAGACAGCCTCTGCCTTCCAGCCAGGGCACTGCGACCCCAGGGCACCCCCCAGACCCCAAGAAGAAGGCCACAGGCGAAGGGACTCTGGCTGGCAGCACCCCCCTACCCAGTCCCCATGGGGTGGGTGCCCGGACAGACAGGAAGGGTGCCCGTCTGCAGACTGGTGAGCACAGCGGCTGTGACACCCCCACAAGCCATGGAGCGGCACCTCCGTCCCCTCTGCAGAAGGGGGGGGGCGGAGCCTGCCCTCTCACTGCCGAGCTTGGTGCACGAGGGTGCCCCGTCCCCAGCAAGGCAGGGGTACCAGCTCTATGGTTTCAAAAAACCAACGCCGGACTGATGGCTCTGGAACCCCAGAATCAGGTGCAGCCTCACGGGGCTTCCACAGCCCGGTCCTCAGAGTCACCGGGTCTCCCACAGGAGTTGCCTGAGTGGGGTCGGGGGGTGGTGGGGAGCAGACAGCAGCAGGTGCGGGCTGCAGCGCTCTGGGGCAGATCTGCACGCCTGGCTCGGCGGGAGGGAGGGCTCCTTTGGAAGACACAGACCCTGCCGTCCCCCTGTGCAGGCCAGGCGGTCCGGTCAGGGAGCGATGAGGGCTGAGTGGCTTAAACAGGACGCCCCGTGGGCAGGGCGCGGCCGGCCTGGCACCCGGGACTCTAACAGGAGGCCGTCCACACGGGAGCCGGGCTATTATCCCGGCGCGTGGCTGGGAGAACCCTCTTCTAGAAGGCCAAGACCACCTGCTTCCCATCCCGCTCCAAGCTGCTCGGCGTTTCCGGGGCTCAAAATGCTAAGTGAATTCAGCGCGGAGAAGGCTGTATGTCGTGGACGCCACACGTTTCGCCTCTCACTTTAGCATCGCCGACGCCCGGGGCCGCTTACAGCCAATCGTGTCTGACTGTCTTCTTTTTAGGTCCACAGGGTCGCGGCGTAGGCTCTGTGAGTGGCGTGGCAGATCTGATGAACCGAGAGGCTGCTGTCCGCAGGGCTAGGACGGAAGTCCTCCCTCTGGCCAGCTGGGACCGGTCTCGGCCTCGGGGCAACACGTGCCCACGGCCGGCCGGATGCCCACGGCCACCAACGCTGGTGCTGGCTGAGGACCAAGTCAGGGTAACAACAGGGCTCAGGCACGGTGGGGCCCGAGGGGGCCTGCACATGGACTTCACAGAAGTCCGCCCGCTGGCCCCACCTCCCTCTCCGGGCCGGGCCGGGCTAGGCTGGGCCAGGCCGGGCAGCCACCCCCCTGGGCCTGCCCTGGCTGCTGCCAGTGCTCCTGCTGCGTCCCACCCCCGGCCACAGGGCGGATCTGAATGTCGTTCTGCAACCCGCACCCTGGGGTTTCGGGGAGAAGTGTCCCCAGGTCCCCGGCCTGAACGCGCGCGCACAGGATCACCGCGGAGGAGCTAAGGATCGTGCTCCCTAAGCTCCCCCCGCCTTTAATGATCCCAACAGCTGCGAGGCCGCCCAGCTGCAGACAATGCGCTGCCTCTCCAGGCGGTTTGCAGAGATCCCTGCACCCGGGGAGCAGCGGGATGGGGACGGGGGCGCGCGCAGGAGGGGAGCAGGTGCCCGCGGAGGGCCGGGCCGGGCCAGGCGCGCCCGGTAGTGGGGGGGCCCCCGCGGGCCCGGCTCCCCCAGGCTGACCCCGGGTCGCCGCGGGGCCGGCCGCGCGGGGCGGGGCCACGCCGGGGGCGGGGCGACGGCGGTCACGTGTGTACACAGGCCCCGCGCGGCGTGCGCGCCCTGAGCCCCGACTGCCCGCCGCCCGCGGCGACCGCGCGGCCCGCAGAGCCGGTGAGTGGGGCGCTCGCGGGGGCGGCGGGCCCGCTGGGAGGTGGGTGACCGACCCCGACACCCGCCGTCACGGCGCCGGGGGCGCCGTGGGCCGCGCGGGGCGCTGCCGAGGCGGGGGGAGGCGCCGGGAGGGCAGCCCGGGCCCGCGGGGTCAGCCCCCTCCCCGGCCGCGTCCTCTGGGCCCCCGGCCCGGCTCTCCCCCAGGGTGACCGCAGGCTGAGGGCGCCCGGGGGAGGGGTAAGTGGGTCACCCCGGGCTCGGACAGGCTCCTGGGCGTCCCGGGGCCTCCCGCTCCTCCACAAGCCCCGGCCGGCCTGTCACCGCGGCGCCGCCCCGTCCGCCGGAGCAGCTGGCCGCGCGCAGGGCGCCCCGCAGGCCTGGGTGCCCCCCACCGGGGACCGGGCCCCGGGGCCAGCTCTCCGCGGCTGCCCTTGGCTCTCCGGGCCGCGCGGCAGGGAGGGCAGCCGGTGCTGGTCTGGCTGTCACTGCCCAGCACCCCCTCGGGCCCGTCCATGTGGCCACGCGACGTCCCGCTTGCCCGGCGCAGGGCGCGTTGGGCCGGGGACACGGCGGCCTCCCTCCGGGTCCGGCCTCCCTCCGGGTCCGCGGCTGGCAGTCGGCTCGCTGGCCGCCACCTGTCAACAGCCGGCTCCTATCGGCGGCAACAGCAGCCTCCGCCCGCCCGCTATCTCCCTCCCCATCTGGCCGGGCCGCGTCCACTCCCGCCGGGGCCCGAAGCCCGCTCCGCAGCCTCTGCGCACCCGAGCGTGTTCCCGGGCTGTGTCCCCCCTGGGCCCGGCGGGCGCCGCCACGGCCAAGAGTCACCACCGCCGACGCGCTCCCCACGCCGCTCTCACCCAGGGTCCCAGGCAGCTTCCTGGCGACGAGGCCTGGGAAGTTAGGTGGCTTCTGGAAACCACGGCTCTCTCCTGTGAGTGCCGCCTGCCCAGGCAGGAAGCCACAACCAACCGGGACGCCCGTGCTCAGGGCCACACGCGGCCGAGGGGGTGGGCTCTGGCCCAGCCAGTGGCGCCCTGCCTCCCTGGTGAGTGGGGAGACACCCTGAGCACCGGGGACAAGCTCTGGGGAGCAGGTAAACATGGGCACTGGCATGCCCTCCCCGTAACTCAAAGCCCCTGTGGCTGAGGGTGAGAGAGGCAGGGACGGCTACCAGTGTGGGTGCCTGTGGGGGGCAGGTTACCTGTGCACACTGCTGTCTCTGAGACGTTGGGGAATGAGAGCCGCGGGGAGCACGGGGACTGGGCCTGTGTCATCCGCGGGAGGAGAGGGACCACGGCTGCATCTCCAGCCCAGGGGCTGCGGGGATCCCGACAAAGGAACGGCCACCTGCCCATGTCTTGGGGGCGGGAGGCGTGACCACCATCACACCTTCCTTGGGCAGTGCTTCCCAGTCCTCCTGCTGCCCGCGGGCTGTGGGCTCCTCAGCTTCTCAGGCTCCAGCCACTGCACGACTAGGCCCCCCTTGCCAGGCCCCGGCCCCGAAACACTGCAGGCTTCCACGAGCAGAGGACTCAGTTGGAGAGTAAAAAGGTGAACCGTCTAATTCGAGTTGCCCAAATGCGATGCTGCTGGGGTCTCCATGCGCAACAGAGCCCTTTGCAGGGTGGCCGGTCCAGGCGTCCTCAGAGGCCCAGAGGCGCCACCCCCCACGCACAGCAGGGCCTCTCAGGAGCTGCGGGGTTCCGGGTTCGGATGAAAGCCCAGCAAGCTCGGAGCGCCTGGCTGCCCTCTCCGAAAGAGCACGGCGTGATAGGATCTGTGGCTGAGCTTCCCCGGTGAGCTCACCTGGCTCAGAGCGACGCCGGCCGGAGCAAGTGAAAGGAGACCGCCGTTCTCGGCCGGCCTGGCCCTGTGAGACGGCCTCTTTGTGTTCCCGTTCCCCGCGGTCTGGTGGACCTGGAGGGAGAGGCAGCCTCGAACCAAGTGACTCAGGTGACAAAAAGCCCAACCAACCAGTCTCCGCAACAAAGAGCGTGTGTCCTGTCTTCTCCGAGGAGGGGGACTGTGGCCGCTGCCTGGTCTCCTCCCGCCCCCTCCCCGACCAGCAAGCAGCATGCTCCCGGTCTGTGTGCATCGGAGCCGGATGCCGGGTTCACCACGCGGCAGTTTGGAAGCGTAAAAAGCAGAAGGCTGCAAAACCCCAACACCACCTGGATAATAAGCCGTCTCCCATCACCCCAGAAGGCGCTGGGCTGCCAGCGGAATCCGTGCCTGAGCCCCCAGGGAAAGACGTGGGAGCAGCCTCTGGGAGCGTTTGCTCAGACCAGCGGGGTGTGAACTGTGGCTAACGCCTCTGCCCACGGCACAGAGGAAATATACGTTCAGGAGTCCCTTTGAAAGCATTTTGATTGTTCCAGAACATTCGTGGGAGGGCGAGTCCCAGCCGAGCTGCCTGCCCACTCAGGAGGTACTGCCCAGCCTGGCCTCGATCCACACCAGGTCTCTGAAGGGTCAAAGGGCAGGCCACTCGCAGGACCACAGAGCTCTCCCAGCCTCGCCCTTCCAGCGGGGAGAGCCTTTCACGGCGCCAGCAGCATCTCTTCGCAGACCGAGCCAGCCAGCTGCAGGTCTCAACCAAGAACACGCCCCTTCCGAGTTCCGTGGTGGGGAGAGGGACATGGCGGGTGGGGCCAGGTGGAGATGGCCAGAGGCCAGGTGCTGAGGCCTGCCGGGCAGAGCTTCGAGGGTGAGTCTGTGGTGGCCAGGGGGCAGCAAGGGCATCCTGGGCCAGCAGTGAGTGTGAGCAGCCGGGCTGCGGGCCCCGGTGCGGAGGACCTGGGTGCAGGACGGCGCCTCTGACTGGAGCAGGGGAGGGTGAGGTCGCTCTGGGGGAGCAGGACGGCTCGCTGCTGGCCGTGTGAATACAGGCTCGTGGGAGGCCCCGCTTCCTGCCAGCTCCGCCCAGTTTCGCCCCAGCTGCTGCTCGGACCCTGGAGGTCACGGTTCCCGCGGGTCCTGCCTGAGCAGAGTTCACCGCAGTTGCTCACGTCCAGGCACTGGCTGCGGGTTAGAGGCTGGGCTCTCCCGAAGGCCCAGGAAGAGAAAGGAGGCAGGGCTCCTCTGAGCCGTAGACACCAGCCCCATGGCCTGTGGTCCCTGGAGAGTGCTGGTCGCCATCGTTACGAACCTGAGCTTGTCACCTCTCCAGTCCCCGTTCCAGGGGCGGCTGTGGACTCGGCGAGGAGCTTGGGACGAAGGCAACACCAGGAAGGCCCGACTCCACCAGCCCAAAGCCCGGCCTCTGCAGTCTGCCGTGCGCGCAGTGGGGCCAGCATGCCCCTCTCCGGGGTCCTCGGCCAGGGCGGAGGGTGCTGTCACGCTCGCCCCCACCCCAGGACGGGAGGGCTGCTGCCGAGGCACCCCGCTTGGTCATTTGGGAGGCATGGGCCGGGCAGGGCCTTTCTGCCGCACCCGGACTCACGGAGCCCGGCCGGGCCTGCACCAGGGCCTGCACCGCCCCCGGGCCTCCGAGCGTGTGACAGGCGCCTGAAGGTGCAGCAGCTCAGCCTGCAGGCACCCGAGGAAGAGACCCAGGCACAGAGCACCTGCTCAGGCCCAGGCAGGGCCGGGAACCCCGGGACGTGCCTCCACAGACCTCCAGGCCGGCAGGGAGCGCACACTGAGGACCCGGCGAGAGCCGCCACCAGCCCAGGAGGGAGTGCGGCCGGAGACGCTGGGCGGAGGCACCCTGAGAGCCAGGTGGTGGGGCCGGGAGGGCCTCGGAGGAGCCGCCTTCAACTGAGACACGCAGCCCCACAGAGGCTACAGGAGGGCCTTTGGGCTGCACGGACAGGACCCGGCGATGCTCAGAGGAACCGTGCCGGGTGCCATAGCCGCTCACCCGGTCCCGGTCTGTGTGGCCGTGATGGTGGCCCCAGGCCGCCGCTCAGCAGCAGCAGCAGAGGCTGCGGGCAGCGCTCAGCCTCGGGGGACACAGGTGGACTCAGCTCTTCTGACCAGGAAGCCGGCCTCCCCACTCTGCCTGGCCCTCCTCGGATGTGGGACGGCCGCTCCGCAGAGGAACTGACCACAGCTCTGATGCCTTTAAAGATTCCCAGGCCCCCTGGCCACATGGGCAGGGAGGACGAGCGTGTCCTCATCCGTCACGAAGAGGACCCCCACTGGGGAGCCGGGGCGCCCGAGCCCCCTGCGGGTGCAGCAGCTCCTGCAAGGGAGTTGCTCTCTGCTCCTCCTTAGAGGCCCCCCTCCGTCCCCATGAAGACAGGACATGCCCCCATAGAGTGAGGTGGGGAAGGGACCCCGACCAGGCAGAAGGGAAAGGCCAGGGGTAGAGCCAGGGCCCAGGGCCCAGTCCAGGGACAGGCAGGACAGACAGCAGGTGGTTTTCCCAGTGCCTCCTGGGACGCCAGTCCTAGGAATCGTGGGGGAGTGTTTCAGGGCGCGGGTGGGTCAGCGATAAGAATGGGAAGAAGGTGGCCAAACCGGCCAGTGAGTCTGGAGGTGGCCTGGCAGAGCAGTAGCCAGAGGCGGGGCAGCACCGAGGGCCTGGCCTGGTCGGGGGAGGGAGCGGGGGCAGGACCAGGCCGGCATGCCACCAGAGCCCTTCAGCCGAGGGGACGCGGGGACACTGGCAGGATGCCGGCTGGCACGGAGGCTCTGCAGAAGCGCCCGGGGCTGGAGGAGGCCGCCTCCTCTCTCCGGTCCCGTCGGGGGACCGAGAAGCAGAGGCCCTTCCAGGAGCTGAGTTCCGAGTTCCTGTCTCAGGAAGGAACAGGCTCAGTCCCTGGTGTCGGGCTGCCGTGGCCTGGGCCCGTGGGGTGGGGTGGTGGGGATGTGGGGGAGGGGAAAGAGGAAGAGGGGAGGGACGGGGGAGAAGAGGGGGAAGAGGAAGGGAGGGGGGAGGGGAGAGGAAGGGAGGGGCTTGAGCATTGTTGTGGGTCCCCCCTCTTGCCACAGTGCCTTCCCAGACTCAGACTCACAGAATCAGAGGCGGGAGGGAGGGGAGTGACTGCAGGGAAAGGAGGCCAGAGGGGTGGGGCCAAGTCCAGCCAGCCTCCTCCTGCTCCCACCCTGCGAGCTCACGGGGTAGGAGTGCGTGGTCAGCACACCAGCTCTGACAGTGCCATTGGCTCCCAGGTCCCTGGGTGACACCGGAGGGACCAGGGCCCCTGCCACCCCGCCTGTGGGAAGCACGCAGACTGAGGCGAGCGGGCACCAGGCCTGGAACCCTCCCCTGCACCTGAAGCCAGTCCCCTCCCGCGGGGGCGGGAAAGCCGCGCGGAGGCCCTGCCTGGGGCGTGGACTCGGCCCATGTCTGACCCGAAGCCTCGCGCAGTCCGTCTGTCCCGGCAGGCGGGGCCGCAGGCACGTGGGAGCTCCCAGGAAACCTTCTACGTACGGGTTCTATTCCGTGACCACTTCCCGAGAGCCAGAGCCAGCCCCTCTCGGCCAGACCGCACGCTTGCTCGAGGCCAGCCATTGCTGAGGGGCCCTGGGGACAGCAGAGCGGTGGGTGGGCAGGTGGCCTGCAGGTGGCGCTGCTGCCTCAGCACGCTGGGTGCCCTCCAACCCCAGGGACAGCACTGACCCTGAGGCCCAACCTGAGCCCAGAAGGTACCACTGTGTCCTGCGTTTCTGCCCACAAACACCTGCGCGGTCACTTCAGGTGAGAGGAGCCCCCACTGCGCGAGGCCCCCCGGGACTGGGGTTCTGCCGTGGGGACAGGCGTGCTGGCAGAGCCGCCGGCTGCTGAGGACAGGACACGGGCTGCACACAGCCCGGGAGGGGCCGAGGCACCTAGGAAGGGAGCAGGGGCGAGTGATGTATGTACTAGAAGTCCCGGTGCCCGCGGGCTGCCCGGGGACGGTGGCCCGGCACTCAGAGGACGCGGGCACGGCAGGTGAAGGTAGCACGCGGGCAGAGGCGTGCCAGCCTTGTGAGACCAAGAGCGCATCCTCTGGGCTGTGTCCTGGCAGCGGGCCACCCAGGGAGGGTGCCACCTGTGCCAGGGACGCAGGGCTGGTGGGAAGACCCTGGTGGACGCTCGGGGCGTGCGGCTCCGAGAGGCCGGGACGGCTGGGGGCGAGGCCAGCGAGCTCAGGTGGACGGGCCCCACAGCCATGCTGCCCAGCACAGGAGGAGCCTGGAGAGGGAGGGGCACCAGACAGGAGACGGCGCTCACACACCTGCGCCGTCTGCTCACAGCTTGGGGGGCACACGGGAGAAGGGAGACTGCGGGGCGGGGGTGGGGGAGGCAGCCGAAGGTTGCCCTGCACGGAACAGACCTGCTTCCTGAACTGTGCCAGAGGCGCCAGGCCCCGGGGGACCTGCCTGGCGCACCTGCTCCCCTGGAACCCAGCCCTCCAGGCCGAGGAGCCCTGTCCGGAGGGAAGACCCACTGCTTTGCTGGGCACTTTGACGGTGACATAGCTGCACTTGTGGCGGAGCGGGGCTGCCCAGCGCCCAGCCCTCACTGCCATCTGACACGACCGCCTCGGGCTGCGGGGGGCGCTCGTGCGGCTGTTAGGACATGGCCACAAACGCAGTGTTCCTCCCGCCTGCCCGTGGTGATCAGGGGGTGGGGGGTCCCGCAGATGCACCCTGCTGGTGGGGGAGGATGCACCCAGTCTCGGCATCCCCCCTCCCCACCACGGTGGGGCCTCCTCGCTGCTCACGGCCGAGCCTCTGCCAGCGGCACGGTGGTGGGATGTGCCACAGGCAGCAGAGCTTTGTCCACGTCGCCCGGGTGGGGCGGTGCCCGCGGGGCTGGTGGTCCCTGTGCCTGAGCTGGGATACAGGTGTTGCTATGAGGCCCTCGCCTGGCCTGCCAGTACAGGTGCTTTTGGGTCGGAAGGTTCCCCCCAAGGGTGGGGACCTGCTCTTCCTGCCAGTTCTCTCCGATGCGACTGCCAAGCCCACCCAGGCCTCCCCCGCAGGGACAGACAGGCCGCCAGCCCTGGACCTGGACGCACACGTCTGTGACGCGGGAGGCCCAGGGCCAGGCTCTAGCGCAAGTGATGTCACCCGAGCCCGCCCCTTGTAGGTCTCTCAGGTCTCCCTTCCCCCATGGCACGAGGCCGGTGCTGGCAGAGGCTCAGGCTCACCGTAACCACGCACCGGGGCCTCGCCCGCTCTCGGGCTGCTGGTGCAGCGTCCTGTGCTGGCCCGGCGCCGTGGGAGGCGGGGAATGCGGGCAGAGGGGCTGTCGGTCCCCACGCGTGTGCAAAGTCCAAATTCCGGCCAGAAAGCAGGGCTGCGCCCTCACCCGGTACATCACTCGGTCCCTGCTCCCTTGGAGGGTGGCTTTGGAGGGGGAGGGCCGATGAGGCTGAGCTGGCGTGGGAGCCAGGCCTCAGGCAGACCTTTGCCCCCTGGAGGGGCCCTGGCTGGGCCACCTGCGTCCAAGGGCACTTGGTATTCTTACCCTCACTTTTCAGTGATGGAGCTGGGTGAAGGGCAGAGGCAGGACTGAGCAGAGAGACCCGAGAGCTCGGGCCCAGGTCAGCAGGGGCTGCAGAGCGCCCGTCCCGGGGAGAGGCCCTGACTGCCAGCCACTGGGCGGTGAGCCAGCGGGGGCACAGCCCCAGGAGCAGCCTGGGCACATGGCCCGGTGCTCAGACCCTCAGGGCCAGGCCCGGGGCCACGAGATCATTGCGGTGCTGGCCTTCCTCGCCTGGTCCTGGCCCCGCCCCGGCCGGCACCTGTGGGGACCCCTGACTTCCATGGAGCCTCCTTGTTAAAAGGACCCCCCCCATTCCTGGGGTCCCCAGCTCTGGGGACCTGCAGGCCCGGGGCTCTGGCTCCAGGTGACGACTAACCCCCTGCTCTCCCCCGCCCTCCCCACAGCCAGCTGCCCGGCGCCATGTGGAGCTGCGGGCCGCTCAACGGCACGGGCCGGGGCGAGGACCAGCCCCTGTGCCAGCACTCGCAGCTGGTGCTGTCCGCCTTCTCCCTGCTCTACCTGGCGGTCGGCGTGCCCGTGGGCCTGGGCTACAACGCGCTGCTGGTGCTGGCCAACCTGCAGGACCAGGGCAGCATGACCATGCCCGACGTCTACTTTGTGAACATGGCGGTGGCCGGCCTGGTGCTCAGCGCCCTGGCGCCCGCGCACCTGCTGGGCCCCGGCTCGGCGGGCTGGGCGCTGTGGGGCTTCAGCAGCGAGGCCCACGTGACGCTGCTGGTGCTGTTCAACGTCTGCTCCCTGGTGACCATGTACTCCACGGCCCTGCTCAGCCTTGACTACTACATCGAGCGGGCCCTGCCGCGCACCTACATGTCCAGCGTCTACAACAGCCGGCACGTGTGCGGCTTCGTCTGGGGCGGGGCACTGCTCACCAGCTTCTCCTCCCTGCTCTTCTACGTCTGCAGCCACGTGGCGGCCCGCATTGTCGAGTGCGCCAAGATGCAGCACCCCGAGGCCGCCGACGCCATCATGGTGTTCATCGGGTACCTGGTGCCCGGCCTGGCCGTGCTCTACGCCCTCGTGCTCATCTCCCGGATCCGCAAGGAGGACACGCCCCTCGACCAGGACGCGGGGCGGCTGGACCCCTCGGTGCACCGGCTGCTGGTGGCCACCGTGTGCGCGCAGTTCGGGTTCTGGACGCCGCACTACCTGACCCTGCTGGGGCACACGTGCCTGGCCCTGCGGGGGGGCGCCGGGGCCGGGCCGCGCCCGGGGCTGCTGCTCTTCGCCAGGGACCTGTCCCGCTGCCTGGCCTTCTCCAGCAGCGCCGTGACGCCGCTGCTGTACCGCTGCCTCAGCAGGAGCTTCCCCGGCAAGCTGCGGCGGCTGGTCAAGAAAATGCCCTGCGGCCGCCGGGGCTGCTCGGCGGACCAGGCGGGAGTCCAGCAGGTGCTGGCGTAGCCGGCTGGGGCCCGGGGCCACCACACGGAGCCGCTGCTTCTGCCCGCTACCGGGTGTGAGGCCGGGGGAGGAGGGCCGGCTCAGCCAGTCAGCACTTTGCCGCCGTAGCTCGCCGCTGACCCCGGGAAGCGCGGAGGCAAGCGCACACAGCGTGCGTACGGGCGTGTGCTTGGGGCCAGGGGCAGAGGCAGAGGCAGCTGCCCGCCGGCCCAGCTCCCGGAGGCGGGGTCCTCCCGTGCCCAGGCCCACCCGCGGCCTGCTGGCTCTGCCGCCTCGGGGCCTTCTGAGTGAAGTGACGGAGGTGAGAGCCAGTATTTATACTCCGTGTGTTGTCGGAATGCTTGACCCCCACCTGAGGTTTGTTTATAAAGAGATGCTTGAGGTGAAAGCCACCGAGTATTACAATGAAGGAGACTGCACGCCTGCGGATGGGGGTGCGGCCGGGGCCACCGCAGCGTCCTGTTGAGGGCGAGGCTTGGGCGTGCGTGTCCCACGTGGGACCAAGTGCTTCACGAGGAGGGAAGGCTCGAGGGGCAGTGCAGGCAGGCCCCCTCCCCGCCAGGTGTACTGAGACCTGCCGCCTTCCAGGGGCGCTGTTCACGGGCCCAGAGCGGAGGGAGAAAGGCTGCAGGGACTGGGACCCAGGGAGCCGGGATGGCAGTGGCCACTCCTGAGCACCGACCTGGGCCCCACGCTGCCACTGCGGGGCCCGAGCGAGGCTGGCCCACTTTCGAGAAGTGGCTGCGTGGGGTCAGATGGGGGTCAGGGGGTTCACCCGCCTCCTGCCTCCACCCAGCTGTTCGGGAAGCAGCCGCTTTGCACTGTGCACTTGAGGGAGTCGCCCCTCGCTGCCCCCAAGTCCTCAGACAGAACGCAGGCCCTCGATCCTCTGATGCCAGTTCTGAAACCCCACAGCCCTATGAACAGAAAGGTTTCCAAGCTTGCCGCATAGTCACGTGGTAGCAAACCCGCCGTGAAGGTGCCGGGTCTTGGAGAGGAAGCGGTGACGTGAGGCCGGGTCGCCCCTCCCGGGCGGACAGCCCGGACCCCATGCCCGCAGACAGGTGTGCCCAGGGAAGCGTAGAGCGTGCCTGTCCGAGGAGATGCCAGGACACTCGGCCCCCGTCCTTCCATGCCCGGCACAGCCTGTGTCCCGCCCAGGCCAACGCCCCTCTCAGCACAGGCACCAGGGCAGACGAGGGCCCCGGTCCTGGCTCCACCTGCGAGCCCGGTGGAGTGAGGTGCAGGCCCGGCCCGGCCCACGGCTGTGGCGGCTCCCCTGCACGCGAGCTGCGTCTCCAGTCTCCAGGCCAAGGCCTCGGGGCCCCAAGCACAGCGGGCTGGCCAGGGAGCCCGCTCGGGTACAAATAAAAGCCCCTCCGTCTGGAGCCCTGCGTGAGGGCAACCTTAGTGCCAGCCTCTGCCCACAGCCCGGCCTGCAGCCCGTGCTCTTCCCCTGACAGAAGGGCGCCTCAAACCACGTTTCAGTGTCCAGTTCCTCAGTCGTTCTGCCTACGGACTGGCTAGTTCCTGGTGGCCTCCTGGGGCCCGGCGAGCTGCTGGCTCTGTCCCAAAGCCGCCGCGCAGGATCGAGTGTCCGCGGCGCTGAAAGCTCTTCCTGCGGGGGACCGGCCCGCGGCAGACGGCCCCTTCCCAGACCCTCCCGGCTCCCAGGGACCCGCTGGGCTGTTCACCGCCCCGGGAGCAAACCTCCACCTGCTCGGCCCCGACCCCCTGCCTGCCGCTCACCCACCGCACACCCGATGGCCCGCAGGCTCACGCTGCCCTTCTTCCTGACGTCTGCTCCCGGGGCTTCCGCCCCGTCGCCAACACGGGAGGAAGTGGGGCCGCGCCGAGGAGAACGAGGGGATGGTGGTGAGGCCGAGGGTGTGGACTCAGCCCTGCTTTCCTCAGCGATCCACCCGATCGATGCCCGAGTTCGCGCGACGCCAGGATACACGCTCTGACTTCACGCCCAGGACCATTCCTTCCACCAGCACTTCTGACTCCTGTGATTTTACGTTAATTATCTCACTTCTGTTCATGTTCACAAGAAGTTACGTTGCAGGTCAAGTTCTTGAATTTAAAGCTGGTTGGCACCCGAGGCCGCCGCACTCGTAAGCTGTGCCCGCTGCCCGGGACCACGCCTCCGCCCGTGGTGCCGTGTGTGTGAGGAACCGCTGAAGGAAGCCCCACCGTCGGGGCACTATTAAATTATTGGGTACTCATCCTCCCACCTCTGAGCGCTCACATTTGTGTCCCCAGGGTCAGGCGCCGGATCTGGGAGGACCCAGCAGGACCAGGAGCAGGCGCTTCGCCTCCTACCGTCCGGTCACCCTGCCGGCTCTTTCTGTGGGTCCTTCCCTCCCAGCCTCACGCTGAGCCCCGCGCCTGCGGCAGCGGGCCAGAGGCAGGCGAGTCTGTAGCTGCGGCTCTCCGTGGAGCAGACCTGGGGGCATCCGGGGACTCCAGCCAGCGTGGGAGCCCCATGCCCCCTACAAGGGGCCTGTCTCACCAGCGCCCTCCATCACTGCACAGAGTAAGCTCTCAGGACATTTGAGAATTGGTGAGTGAGTGGATAGCAACAAAGTAGTTTCTAACATTCCCACTGTATATTAGTAAGGAATTCGCAGCCCTGGCCGGGGGCTTGGCTGAGTGGAGTGTCGCCCTGAACACCAAAAGGCTGCGGGCTTGATCCCCAGCAGAGGTGCGTGTAGGAGGCACCCGCTGGTGTTTCCCTCCCCCTCTCCCCTGCGCTCTCTCTAAAGCAACACACAAGGCGCTGAGGCTGCAGAGAGGGAGCGTGGCCCCGTGTCCCACGTGCTGCAGGGGTGGGGCTGCGGGGAGGCGTGTCCTGAGGGATGCCTGGGCCCCGGAGCTCTGTGGCTCACCGGAGACAGGGCCAGAGGATGACCAGTATGGGCTCCAGATCAGCCAGGGCCCCACAGGGCCTCAGAGGCAGCGCTTGAGGAGCTGCGGGCGTAGGACTCGCGGCCAGCGCTGCACTGTGGCCGGGAAGGGAGGGAGGGAGGGGCTGATGCTCATGGCTGCAGACCAGCCACGCACCTGAGGTTAGAGCAGGAGTGACTCAGACACGCCTCCCAGCGGGACCGCTCGCAGCAGAGCAGAGCTCCCCCCAGTGGCCACCGACTGACCGGCCTCAGGGCAGAGGAGCCAGAGAGACCCCAGAGTGGGAGGAGCCCCTGCCCCACCACCGCGCCCAGCTCAGGGAGGAACCAGGTCTGTGCCAGGAGGCCCTAACAGGCTCCTCAGCTGCCAACTCGGCGCCCACAGCTCAGGCTGCAACCCCATGACCTCAGGAGGCGACCGGGCCCCCAGCCAACGCAGAGCAAAGGGCACGCCCACCGTGTGTGTGTCCTTCAGAAACTGTGCCCTGAGGACACAGCCAGATCTCCGGCTCTCAGAGGTCACACCGAATTCTGCTTTTATAAACACGCCCACAGGCGCAGGGAGACACTCAGTGTACCGTGCTGCTCTGCATGTGTGCACACACAGACACACACATGTACACGTGCACACACATGACACACATGCACTCACAAGTACACTGCACAGCTTCAGGGTCAGGAGGGGAAGGGGAGTGGGCTTGGTGAGGGCGAGCACGATGTTTCCGTGGCGGCAATGACGCACGGACCGTGACGGCGGAGAAACCCTGGGAGGTCACGGGCGATGGGAAGGGCCAGCAGACCAGAGGCCCCGGGACTGCTGTCAGCCTGTCGTGTGCAGAGACAGACAGACCAGCGGGAGGATCGGAAGTGGGAGGAGCCATGCAAACACCCTGAAATGTTCTCTGCAGAAGGACCAAACCCCTTAGCGGCTGAGAAGACCCTCCCTGAGGCCCCGCGCTGGAGCCCCCGTCCCCAGGCCGGGATGAGGCGAGACCCGGAGGAAGGGCCCAGGGCTGGGAGGTGCTAGGAGCAGGAGCCCCGCGGGACGCCAGCGCCACCTGGTGGCCTGGGCTGGGACCGAGGCTCTCCTCTGCCCATCGGGAGCTGCAGGGCAGGGAGGCACCCCAGCAGCCCGCAGGCTAGTGAGGAGCTGGGCCGGGGTCCCTGAGGCCGACGGTGGTCCCGGCTGCACCGCTCTGTGAGCTCCGACCATCCCTGAGCTGCATTTCCAAACGGGATGACAGCACGCAGACTCACCCCCAGCGAGGACGCTGTGCAACGTGCCTGAGAAGCCAAGGCAAGACCAGGGGGCAGGGAGGTCCGGGCTGGTCCCGTGGGCGCGAGGCAGCCCCACCGTCCTCCCCGTCTGGCTGGCTGGCACGCTCACCGCCGCAGCGTGGAGGGTGGGCTCCTCTCCCGGCCAGCAACGGCCCCACGTGCGCATACAGCGCCGGCCGCACCCGCCCTTCCCGCACCCACGGCACCTGGTGGCTTTCGGACCACCTTACGCCCACGGTGCCCGAGGGTGCAAAGAGGGCCGCAGGGAGGCCCCCAGCCCACGGTGCCCCTCCTGGGTGGGAAGAGGCCTCTGGGCACCGGGCACGGCCTGGGGCCGGGGAAGGGGACTTGAGGAGTGGGGAGGGCCTGGGCGCCACCTCACGGCCTGGGGTCTGGCGCTCCTGGAGAGGAGTGAGGTCACGGCCTCTTCACCTCTCACTGCTCCAGGCGCTCACACGCACGCTCCTGTCTGCAAAGTCCTCCCTGACCCCGCAGGTCCTCCCAGTCAGACCGGGGCTGAGGGACGCGCCAGCTATTCTTCCCACATCACGGCCACGGTGCCTGCGGGACCCCACGCGGCTGGCGTTGCTTAGAGAGTCCCCCAAGTTTGCACCTCACAGGGCGAGTGTCGCCCGGGCACCGCCACGTGGGGAGTGTGTAAAGGGAACGGCTCCTCAGGCTGACAGGGACCAGATGCTGGCAGGTACCAGCTTTTGCTCCGTGAGGTGGCACCCAGATCCCTCCCTCCCCCAGGACTGTGCCCGCTCCCTGCCATGCCCAGCAGCCAACCTTGCCCTCAGTTCTCCCTTCGACTCTTACCTGCCCGGTGCCGGCTCCCGCCTGGCATGGCGAGGACGTGCTGGTGACGGATGCCAGGAGACCCACTTTCCAGCCGTCTGGGGACGGCGCCCTCACCCCACCCACAAGCAGGGGCTCGGCACCCCCTGGGGCAGGAGGGAGACGCGGCCCGACACCCGCCGGTGAGGGCAGAGGTAGAGCCTGCTCTGGGTGCCAGCACTGGCCCGAGCTGTGCAGAGGGCGGGGCCCGTTGGGGACTGGGACTGGACAGGTGGCGAGCGGGCCCCATGCAGGGTGGGCTGGGTCCTGTTTGGTGCAGACGGTGCCAGCGCTCCGCGAGGGACGGTTCGGGCCGGCGTGTGGAGCTGCCGGAGCCGCGAGAGCCAGGCACACACGGCTTCTGTCTGCACGGGCCCTCCCAGTCCCACTGAGCCCTCTGGTCACGTGGCCAGACCACACTCTGCTCAAACACCGCGTGGTTTGAATTAAGACCCGATTCCCGTTTCCCTTGGAGTCTGCCGGTTTCTGCGCCCGCCTGCTTCCCACGTGCACGGAGCAGTGCGGGGAGTGAGGCTGCGAGAAGACGGGCCTGGGAGACCCCTGGCAGCCCTGGCTCGGCGAGGAGGACAAGAGCGGGGCAGGAGGGGCAGAGGAGGGCAGGAGCAGCCGGAGCAGCACGGTGCACAGGTGAGTGTGGCCCGAGGGAAGCACGCCTCCCTGCCCTCCCCGGCGGCCCTTTCGCGGGGACACTGGTAAATGGCGGTGACTGGAGCAAGCTTTCTGCTGGAGAGGCAGCTGCTTAGACGACAGGCGGGTCCCAGGAGGGGCAGGGTGTCTCCTGGGGGTGGGCGCCGGGGCACAGCAGCTGCACGGGCCCCGCTGGTTCCGAAGGGCGACCAGCAGTCCAGCGGAGCCAGGACCTGGCTCCCACCCACAGGGAGGACCGGAGCTCAAACCCGGGAGTAACCCAAACGTCCTTCAACCCGCAAATGGACAAACCAAGGCTCTGCCCACACCCACACTGCTCAGCAGCCCGGCTCGGCCGCCGTCGGGCCGATGTCCCGGCACCTTTACTTCGGCCCCGGGTCACGCCCAGCCGCACAGCGCGGCACAGCCACGTCCCAGACCGGTGACCCCCAGGCCGCTCGGCTCCCAGGCTTAGGAATGGCCCTGGAAATGCTGATACAGTTAAGACCAGAGGCGCTAACGAGCCGGCGGGAGAGGAGGGAGGGAGAGCTGGCCAGAGGGGAGTGGCCCTCCCCCTGCCAACCTCGTCCTGCCCGCCTGCCCTGGAACCACCCATCCTGCCGGTCCCGGGCCGGAGCTCCTGCGGGTCCTTCTGTCGGGGAGTGCTCCTGGTGGGGGCCACCTCCCCAGAGCCAGTCCAGTCTGAGCGGCGCTGCACCCAGAGCTGCTGGAAGGAACACAGCATTCTCTGGCTCTGGCTCCGGAGCTCCCAGGGGACCGGCCGGCGGGGCAGCCCTGCCCTGACTCAGGAGGCCCCAGCCTTGGACCCAGGCCCGGCACTGGCCGCACCGGCATGGGGTCTGCGGCGGAGGCTCAGCCCACTCCCGGGGACCGAACCGGTGGGACCGCTTCGGCTGCAGGGGTCACGGGCCTCCAGGGCTGGTGGGCTTGATGGGAGATGTGCACGGCGGAGCATACCTCCCTGTAAGAACCCGCAGTCTCACCTGGGTTCACTCCGAACTTCTAGTTAGAAAAACCTAAGTGACGATCCGACCAGTAGCTATGACGCACCCTGACCACCAGGGGCAGACACTCACCGCACAGGCATGGAGACATGGAACAGACGGATGAATCTCAGAGGGAAGGGGAAAAGGGAGAGGGCGGGAAGAGATTAACCAAAGATCTTATATGCACACTAGAGGACCTGTGCACGGATTCACGCACCAGTGGGGCCCCTCGGCCTGGCCTGCGGGGATCGGGCCAAAACCAGCCCAGTGCATAGATAGGTGAGGTCCCTCAGCCTGGCCTGCAGGGATAGAGCCAAATCCGTGCACTGGGGCTCCGACATCCCCTGGGGTCCAGGATTGCAAGAGGGTGCAGGCCAGGCCGAGGTGCAATGGCCTCTAGTTTAAGCCGTAAAAACCTGTGTGCAAGTGTTTACATTCATAACGGCCAACGTCACTCAGCGGGTGAGCGGATAATCCAGCACGGACATCCACACGGTCCACGGCTGCCGAGCAATGAAGCTATGACACGCACCATGCCAAAGGCCACGCGTGTGGACATTTTGGGAAGGTGGACACGGACAGAACGCAGTGCTGGGGCCTGGGTAGAGGATGGGCTGAACGACACAGGACCACTGGGGGCTCCGTGACTGATGCCTGTGAGGACACACCCACACCACAAGCTGTGATGCTGTTAATCCTCACGGAGGGTGTTTTTTCACTGGTTTTCAGGGTGGAAGAGGGAAAGACAGAAAGAAACAGGGACGTGAAAGAAATACATCCATGGACTGCCTCCTGCAGGAGCCCTGACCAGAGCCCAGGCACATGCCCTCGACTGGAATCGAACCGGGGACCCTTTGGTCCGTAGGCCAATGCTCCATCCACTGAGCAAACCAGCCAGGGCTGCACGTCAATTTAAAAATGCACAGGTTCTCGGCCAAACCGTGCAGGGTTAGGCCTGGGTGCCGTCATTTCAACCGAGCGCCCGCCGTCAGGGTCCGCCCTGCCCCAGGGACAGGCTTCCCTCAGCGCCGGCTCCGGGGAGAACTCAGCGAGCGCCCCGCCTCCGGGAGCACCCCAGCCTCTGCACTGGCTGCCGCCTCGGGGCTGGAGGGAAGCCGGGGTACGAAGGAGCAGGAGGGGGTGAAGAGCCGGACTGGGGACTAATCCCGTTATCTTCCCCAGTGACCTCCAGAGGTGGCGGGGAGAGAGAGGTGGCCCGCACGGCCGACAAGGCGCCTGCCAAGCCCCCAGGGCGTCACCCTGGCTCCTGGGATCCGGCCTGTTCCATAAGAGCAGGGCATGGGTGAGAGGCGCAGCAGGACGGGGCCTGCGGGAGGCAGAGCGCCGTGCCTGGCTCACCCTGGGCCAGGTGCCTGTGCAGCGCTGCTGTAAAGGGGCTGCGATCGGAGTTCAGTGACCACGGTGGCCGGCAGGTGGGTCCTGTCTGTGGGCCCCGCAACCACGGCCTGTCACTGTGGTGGGAGCAGGAGGAGACATGGTCCAGCTGACCTCCCCCAAGCAGGCCCCTCGCCTCGGGGGAAAGCGCAGACAAGGCAAGAGGCAGTCCAGAGCCCACCCATCGGGCTGAGGCCAGGCCAGGGCACCCGCGTCTCTGTCCACGGGGGAAAAAGGGGGGTGACCCTGCGCTGAACACGTCAGTCAGATGGCAGAGTGACAGCCACAGGCGAGGGGGTGGGGCGGCTGCCGAGTCCTGACGCGGGAGGTCTAATGCCGCTTCCTGAGCGGCCGTCAATGTCCGCAGCAGCGCCTTCCGATTCACCCTAATTAAGGAGACATTGCAAATGGCTTCCTCTCGGCCCGGTCACTCGTCTTAATTTCCGGGGCTCACGTCCGGGCGCCGCTCACCTGGCCCCGGCAGATGGAGAGCATCACCCTCGGTGGCGGCGGGGGCCCTGCCCTGTGCGGCCTGGGGCGCAGGTCGGTCCAGGGAGCGGGTTCCTGCGAGAACAGGCACAGCGGTGCCCGTGACACCGTCGCCCTCACGCCCAGGTCAGAGGGTGGGTGAGGCTCACTGGGATCAGGGGCTGTGATGTGGGAGCACAGACTCGTCTTGGGAAGGAGCGGCTCCCGTCTGCCTGGTGCTGGCTGGCTGTGCGGACGCTCCTGCTGGGCAGGCCTCCTCCTGCAGACCCTCCGGCCCTGCCTCCCGCCCCCTGCTCTCCACAGGCCTGCTGTGAGCCGACCTCAGCCGCATACTTACGGTGCAGGCTGCGTGAACGTGTGAGCAGAGAAAGGAGGCGTACACGGGAGCTTTGGAAGCATTTAATGTTTGAATGTACGTACAGAGGCCACTGGAATGGCTCAGATCCAGGTCCTTCCAAAGGGAGATGCAGATGGAGATGCAGAGAAGCAGGCTCACGCAGGCACGTGTCTGTCCTCAGTTTGCCGGTTGGTGGTAAAGCATTCATTCCATACACATCCAGGCTGTCCCGCTCAGAGACGTGGAGGGACCGCAGGGGCGTGTGACTCAGGGAAGGAAGCCAGCCTGGGGCTGCCGCGTGGCTCCAGCTGGACTGTTCGGCCTGACCACCTCACCGGAGCTGCGCAGGCTGGGGCCTGGCCATGCTCCTCTTGGACCTGCCGACCACCGATGTGCTGCCAACGCTGCTCTCGCTCCCGTGGCCACCGCCTCCCCTTCCTGTCCAACCGCCCTTCCAGCCCCTGCACACAGCTGGCGATGCTCTCCCTGTTCCTGCTGTGGAGCCCCCACCCTGTCTTTGCCCGGCCACCAAGGCGACTCCGAGGCGTGTGGGGGCCTGGCGGCCCTCGGGGGCTATGCCCCCTGCAGCGGTGGCCCTGCTGGACCTGCTGACGGCTGGCCCGAGTGAGAAATCACGAAGGCTGGCCTGGGCTTCCGGCTCGCGCTCATCCTGGAGCTGGCATTCCTCACCCTGCTGGTTGCCCAGCGGGCCTGGTGGGCTGCTCCATCCCCGAGGGACGCAGGCTCTGCCCGCCGGCAGTGCTGGCCATCGCCCTGACCGTGCTCTCCCGCCGCCGCATCCACAGCTCGGTGCTCCTGCAGCGAGCCGCTGAGGCTGCAGCCAATGTGGGGTCCCCCAGGGACGAGCTGGCACTGCGCCCCTGCCTGCAGAGAGGGGTGGGGCTGGCGGAAGCGCACACCTGCGCGGGGCGTCGGGACGCTGTCTGGGAGGCACCTCCTGAAAACTGGTTTTCTGGCATTCCGCCCACTCGTGCCAAAGTGCGATGCCTCGACCCAAACCACCCACATGCTGCGGGTCCGGGACGGGGAGCCCGGGCACCGGTCAGGGCTGGGAGCCGGCGGGGAAGCGCTGGGAGATCTCTCCAACCGAAGGCGAGGACGCCTCGAAGACATCACTCCAACGAGGCGGGGCCGTGGCCGAGCCCTGCCCTAACTCAGGCTGCCAGCGAGGACGGGCTGTTGTGTGGTTTTCCACTGGTCTTCGTGATCTGAGAAGTCGCCCCAACCGAGAGCAGCGGTGCACGGCCCCCAGGCCTGGCGGGCGCACCGGGCGGCCCCTCTTCTACGGCAGCTTCTGCAGAAAGGCAGCTGACAGGAGACACAAAGCACCGGCCGGCAGCGGGCTTTTTCGGAGGCGCACACGTAGGTTCCCTCCTGCTGGGCGCACCCGAGTTTCCTGGCTGAACAGAGACAGGCGGGAAGGCACCTCCGAGCGGGAACGGCCTGGAGAGCCAGCTCCTCCACCAAGATGGCAAGCCCACCCCGCACATCCTGCCAGCACCGGCTGACCTGAGGCCGGGCCTGGTGCTTTCCTCGCGGCCGTGTCCACCCTCCTGAGGCCACTCGCCCCCACCTGCCCGTCCCCTACTGTCCCCGAGACCTCCTCTCCACGCGGCAGCCCCCGGCTGGCTTCCCTCCTTGAATCACATGCCCCTGCGGTCCCTCCATGTCTCTGAGCGGAACAGCCTGGATGTGTATGGAATGAATGCTTTACCACCAACCGGCAAACTGAGGACAGACACGTGCCTGCGTGAGCCTGCTTCTCCGAGTCTCCATCTGCATCCCCTTTGGAAGGATCTGGGTCTGAGCCATTCCAGTGACCTCTGTACGTACATTCAAACATTAAATGCTTCCAAAGCTCCCGTGTACGCCTCCTTTCTCTGCTCACACGTTCACACAGCCTGCACCGTAAGTATGCGGGTGAGGTCGCTCACAGCAGGCCCGTGGAGAGCAGGAGGCGGGAGGCAGGGCTGGAGGGGCTGCAGGAGGAGGCCTGCCCAGCAGGAGCGTCCGCACAGCCAGCCAGCACCAGGCAGACGGGAGCCGCTCCTTCCCAAGTCACGTTCGTCTGTATTAGAAGCTGGACCATTCTCCTGCCGGGTGTCTGACCTTGACTGCCTCCTGAGGGGCACGCGTGGGCCCGGCCGGCAGACCAGCGGGACGTCCCGAGAGCCGTGGCTGGGCTCCGATGGCCAGGCCCCCTGCTCTGGGTGAGCTGTCCCTGTGGCTGGTGGGCGGGGACCGCAGGCCGGCCCTCCGCAGGCCCCCCCAGCTCGGCCCCAGGGCCTCACACTCGAGGGCGCAGACCCAGCCCAGGACCCTCCTCCTCTCCAGGGCCGCCCTCAGGGGCCATCACCCTGGGCGGCGGGACAGGCCTGGGAGGGGCACTGCCTGGGGCCTGAAGACAGTGGTCTCTCTGCTCTATGACTGTCAACGGGTCCCTCCTGTGACCAGCGTGGCCAGGAGGGGAAGGACCTGCACTCATTTACAGAGCCACAGCAGCAGAGGCCCCCGTCGGCGGTTCCAGAAGACAGGGGCTGCTGGGAGTGGCTGCGCGAGGCCTGACGCGCAGATGGCCCGGCCTCGTTCCGGGCCTTTCAGCGAGAGAGCAGCTTAGGACCAGCCACAGAAGGAGCAGCCGGCTCTCAGACCTTCTCTCTCTGTACACTGAGCCCCACAGGGGAGGCTCGAGGTGCCTGCTGCTGGGGTGGACGGACGGTCGGGAGCCGACAGAGCCACGTCTTGGCTCCTAGCCCAGCTGCCGGCCTGGCTGACCCTGCAGGGAGGCACCGCTGACTGGTCCAGCTCCCCCCATGGGGGACGGGAGGTTGTGGAGGACGAGCCGGGACCCAGCTCGGGACCAGAGAACGGCAGCACGAGCAGGACGGCTTCCGCCCGGAGGCTCTCCAGCCCCAAGAACACAGATCACAAGCTTAACGTTAAGGCATGCGGGAGGCAGCCAGTTCCTGATTTCCTCCTCACTGATGCGCCTGGCTCTCTTCCCCTCCCTTCCTCTCTGAAATCAATGGAAACGTACTTTAAAAAGAAAAGGGGGAGGGGGACACGCCCCATGTGGCTCTTGCCCTCCCCAAGGACACAGCTTTGGAGATCACGTAAGGTGGGGCCGAGACCAGGACCCCGGATTCTAGCCTGACATTCCAGAGCATCCTGCCCATAAACACCCCAGGAACTGGATGGTCCCCCAGGGCAGAGCCTGGCGTGCGCCACCCGTGTGAGCTCGCAGGGACTCACCTGGGCCCCGTGGACGGCAGTCCCTCCCGCCGCCGTCCCTCCCACTCCCAGTCTGGGCGGGCACCACCCAGTGCTCCAGGAGACAGGCCCAAGACCTGACCGCCCCGGTTCAGCTGCTTTCAGCTTCAAGCACAGAAGTGGGGACCAGGCACAGGGCCATCACCCCAAAGGGAACCCACGGCAAATGCGAAGGCACAGCGGCCTCCGGAGCCGCCGGGCGGTGCTGGGACGGGCAGGGAGCGCGAGTGGCGAGCAGCTATTTTAAGGGACATGTTTGGCTATTTCCAGGGCTGGCATCGCATTGTTTACTTAGCTGCAGAGGAAGCAGGACTTTCTCGGGGCTCCCTTCTCTCAGCGGTGGCTCAGGCAGCCGCGCTGACACCGCCTGGCATTGCTGCGGCCAGATGTGTGCCCACAATCAGACCGTCCCTGCGCGACCCTGTCCCTCGGAGCGTGAGGGAGCTCATACTGGAATCACGCTGGGGATCCAGCGGAAGGAACCCGAGGCCAGTGCTTGTCCACAGAAACGCACGCAGAATTCTCTGCTGAAAAACAAGTTTGCTCCCAGAATTGTCTCCGAGAGACGGTGGTTATTACGCAGAAGGCCTCCCGGCTCATCTGCAATCGACCCGGCACAACAGGAAGCTTGTGGCACTCAGGCTGGCCGCCGGGGCCACAGGACCCGCGTGCCCTGCCTGTCTAGCCCCGCATCACGCCTAACGGCCCGCGTCCCTGGGAAGCACGCGGCTCCGGTGCATTCGTGCTCGGTAACGCAAAGAACCACTCAGCGCGCAACCTCCGGTCCCAACAAGCCGCAACGGTAAAAACGACACCACCACGCAGGAGTACGGGACCCAACACAAGGTGATGTTTACAAAACCGCCTAGCGCGGCACACCCTGCGCCCTGACCCCCACATGCCTGGACATCCGGGCCATCGGCCTCCTGGCCCTGCTCTGCCCGCCCTGCTCCAGGCACAACGCAGGTGGGCACTGGGAGCCGGCGCTAACTCCATCCTGGCCCCTCGGGCAGGGGCGGGCCGAGGGGGGAGGAGGTCTCGGGTCTGGCATCGCCACCTGCGGGGAGGGAGAGCTGAGACATGGCTAACATGGAAAGCAGGAAAACAAGTCCAAGTCCTCATGTGCTTGCCAAAACACCTGCTATCTCTTGCATTTAAATTTCTTTCTGCCAATGTCTATGCCAGTGGTCGGCAAACTCATGAGTCAACAGAGCCAAACATCAACAGGACAACAACTGAAATTTCTTTTGAGAGCCGAAAACCGACTTTGACTTCTGCGCATGGGCCTTGAAGTTTCAATCGCACTCTATGTGCACGCCCGCACGTGGTATTTTGTGGAAGAGCCACACTCAAGGGGCCAAAGAGCTGCATGTGGCTTGCCAGCCGCAGTTTGCCGACCACTGCTTTATGCAATTCCCAGGTTGAAGTCTCTGCATATAATTCACATGCTTTCTCCAAGCTGAGAACATTTAGTGTTACGTTTTAAGGCCAGTCAGTTGCTAAAACAAGCAAGAATATTTAAAGTTTCAACCAACGGTGATGGGTTATTATCTAAAGGACAAACAAAGCCTATTCACAATCCCTTCAAAGTTAAAAAAAGTTGCATCAGCTGAAACCGGTTTGGCTCAGTGGATAGAGAGCGTCAGCCTGCGGACTGGAAGGTTCCAGGTTCAATTCCGGTCAAGGGCATGTAGCCTGGTGGCGGGCACCTCCCCAGTGGTGGGTGTGCAGAAGGCGGCTGATCGATGTCTCTCTCTCATCGATGTTTCTAACTCTCTATTCTTCTCCCTTCCTCTCTGTAAAAAAAATCAATAAAATTTATTAAAAAAAAAAAAGTTGCATCAGTGGGGAAGGAGGCAGCGGAGGGAAGCCTGAGCTCCCTGCCCGTGTGGAGGAGAGGCCAGCAGAAAAAGGGTTAACCTGGCCTTCTCGGAGGGAGGCCGTCCAGCAGAGGGAGGCTGCCCAGCGTCCAGAGCCCAAGGGGCGGCCCAGCCCCGAGCCTGCAGATATAAAGGCTGCTCCCCCGCGGCCCCGGCGAGGGCGGCAGCGACGCTCCGGCTCCCGTGACGACAGGCGTCTCCGCTTCCACGCAGCCGCCTTCCTCCCGCGTGCAGCCGGCGGCCGAGCACCGGCCCCGAGGCTGCCCGGCCCTCAGAGGATGGGGGTCTGCTCCGAGGGCCACGGGCGGGGTGCCAGCTGTGGCACAGGTAAGTCTGTCTGGGTTCCTGGCTCTGCCTTCGGGTGGGTGGGCAGCCCACCGTGGCTGACAGCGGGGCACGGGTATGGGTAGACTGGGCACCAGCTGGGGCCAGGGGCACAAGACCCCAACCTCCAGGCAGAGCCCCGCTCCATGGGGGGAAACCCCAACTCAGCTCTCACGATGTCGGCGTGACTGGGGGAGGCTCGGTGTGTGGGCTGCACCCCAACCCGCGTCCCGTGTCCCAGTGAGGACTGGCGCCCGCAGGACAGGCAGCGCCCCAGCCCCGCCGGCCAGCACAGTCCCGTCCTCCTTTAATGACAACGCCTGCCCGCCCACAAGCACCGGTGACTGACTTCCCTTTGTGAGGACGCGAGCCTAGTGGTCTGCACCATGTGGCCTGGCTTCTCCAGGCTGGACAAGCAGCGGGAGCCCGCGCCCAGGGCTCATGTCCAATGCTCCCTTCAGTGGACGCCAGCAGCAGCAGGCCAGCCCGTCCCGGCACCCCCTCACCAGACCCGGCCGAGCAGAGGCTCCCTCGAAGCCCGTGACGATGCAGGAGGAGGCGGGTGCTGCCCGCCCCCCCAACTCACCTCGGGCTTCCCACCGAGAGCCGCCTAAACCCTCTTAGGCCCCCACGTTTAGAGAGCAGAGCAAACAGCCTGGGCGGTTTTTACAGGCAAGAAAAGAGGCTCTAAAAACCTGACTGAAGTCAAATGCACTGCCCCGCACGCAAAGGGTCCTGAGCACGGTGCCTGGCCCCGTGGGCCTGCTTCCCTGGCCTCCCAGCACCTCAGGCAACGGGTCTGGCGTCTCGTCTGGGTGGGCAGCACTTGCGGCACGGGTCCTGAGGCCTCCTGGGGCTAAATGAAAACTCAGTAAAAACCCTTCAAATCCACCCAGTGGGGCTAGGCGGTTCCTCTGGGCTTCTCTGCCCTCGGCGGGCGCGTCCCCCTCTGGGTGGGGCCGTCCTGTGTGCTGTGCGCCCTGCCCACTGCCAGGGGGCGCTCCTCCGCGCTGTGACCTAAACCGCACCCGGCTGATCACGGAGAACTTGTGTGTCTGTGTATGGGGGTAGGGGGTGGGGTAGGGGGCGGGGGAGGACAGTGAGGGGCAGCACAGACCCGAAGCCCCCATTTCCAGAGCTGCCCGCGCCAGCCAGCAGCGCAGCCGCCAGCCCTGGAGAGCCGGCCGACCGGGCGGCTGCCTCACCCACTTCCCAGGTCACCGCGTTGCTAGGTTACAAACAGCATTACGGAACATATTAGGTGTGACAGTAATTGTCCACACATTGAATAAAATTTCAATAGTAGTCCCTAAAACAATTACCTTTTTAATTCCTTATTTTGCCTTTCAGGCCACGCTAGTAAAATAAGTTTCGGCATCTAAGTCTAGTACGAGGCTGAGCAAAGAAGCGAGGTTTCTGGGATCACCTTCCTGTTAGAGAAGAGGCTCTACGCCCGTCTCCCCACGGCGCCCGGGCCCCGCTCTCTCTCAGAAAAGCTGGGATTTTCCCTTCCTGCTCACTCCTCTTTCCAAAAGCTGCCACAATAAATCTTATCTCCTCTCCTGACAGACAGTAGTTTTCCTAAGAGCTCCACACCCGTCTGCACATTACCTCACAGGCCAGCCATTCGCCGGGCACAGAGCTCCCGGCGAGGCTGACTCACCGTCCCCCCGCAGCGCAGGGCCGACCGACCGCAGCCGGGAGCCCTCGGGGGAGGCGCCCGCTTCTCTGCCTCAGCTCGGCGCACCGTCCTCCCGGAAGACACACCGGCAGGGAGCCTTCTGCACCCACAGGGCGCCTGGCCTGCAGCATGCAGGGTGCAGGGTGCACTGCGCCCCTCTGCTCCCAGGTGCCTGCAGGAGCGGGTGGTGCCGAGCCCGCCACACCCCTCCTCCTGCAGCGCAGACCCCTGCCGCCAGCCTCCTGCTGACGGGCTTGGAGAGACCGTCCCTGGCTCACCTCTGAGGACGGCACCTTTCCTTCCGAAGATGGATGTGCTGCTGAGAGCGGGTTTCCGAGAGCCGCGCGGCAGAGCCTGAGGCCACCCGTGGTGGAGGTGGGGGCATGACTGCCCGCGCGCCCGTCTCCGGCATGGAGGCCGACCCCGGAGCCTACGGCGGCGGCCCCGCGGCGCTCAACCTGTCCCGCGCGCTGGCCGGCAGGGCGCTGGCCAACCAGACGGGCGGGCTGGCGGCGCCCTCGCACCCGCAGTACGCCATCGGGCTCTTCCTCTCCTGCCTCTACACCGTCTTCCTCTTCCCCATCGGCTTCATGGGGAACATCCTGATCCTGGTGGTGAACCTCCGCTCCCGGGAGCGGATGAGCATCCCCGACCTGTACTTCATCAACCTGGCGGCGGCCGACCTCATCCTGGTGGCCGACTCGCTCATCGAGGTGTTCAACCTGGACGAGCAGTACTACGACATCGCCGTGCTCTGCACCTTCATGTCCCTCTTCCTGCAGATCAACATGTACAGCAGCATCTTCTTCCTCACCTGGATGAGCTTCGACCGCTACCTGGCCCTGGCCCAGGCCATGCGCTGCGGCCTGTTCCGCACCAAGCACCACGCCCGGCTCAGCTGCGGCCTCATCTGGATGGCCTCGGTCTCCGCCACGCTGGTGCCCTTCACCGCGGCGCACCTGCAGCACTCCGGGGACGTCTGCTTCTGCTTCGCCGACGTCAAGGAGATCCAGTGGCTGGAGGTCACCTTGGGCTTCATCATCCCCTTCGCCATCATCGGCCTCTGCTACTCGCTCATCGCCCGGGCCCTCATCAAGGCCCACCGGCGCCGGGGCCTGCGCCCGCGCCGGCAGAAGGCACTGCGGATGATCCTGGCCGTGGTCCTCGTCTTCTTCATCTGCTGGCTGCCGGAGAACGTGTTCATCAGCGTGCACCTCCTGCAGCAGGCGCAGCCGGGCGCCGAGCCCTGCCAGCAGTCCTTCCGCCACGCCTACCCGCTCACGGGCCACATCGTCAACCTCGCAGCTTTCTCCAACAGCTGCCTGAACCCCCTCATCTACAGCTTCCTGGGGGAGACCTTCAGAGACAAACTGAGGCTGTACATGGAGCAGAGAACGAGGGTGTCGGCCCTGAATCGCTTCTGCCACGCGGCCCTGAAGGCCGTCATTCCGGACGCCGAGCAGCCGGAGGTGAGGTTCAGCAGCGTGGCGTGACGGCGAGCTGCTCCCGCAGACTCAGCATCGTCGGGGCAAGAGCCGGAGGGGTCGGGGCACGCCGGGGCCTCTCCCCGCTGAGCGCTGCCACCCCCGGGCTCTCAGGCCCCGCCGCTGTCGCCGTGTGCTGCAGAGCCGTGCCACCTCGGTGCTCCCGATGGCAGCCCTGCATGGCCACGGGCCTGGGACTCCGTGGCCCTCTCTGCGCAGACTGTCTCCCAGCAGCACGAGGCACTTTGGTGGAGTGCCTCGTGGCAGGTAGCTCGCCGGGCGTCTGGCCCCGGGGAAATGGCGCCTGAGGCTGCTCCGAGCTGGCAAGGCCCGGACCCGCCGCGGCCGCCCTCTGCGAGCGCCCCCAGGGCCCTTGGTCCCCCGGGTGAGTGAGGGACAGCTGGGCGCCTTCGTCTCTTCCATTCCATCTGGACGCAGCGTCTCTGCAGCCGTGGATGGAGTGGAGTGGAGTGGCCCCGGGGCGGCTCCGGCCCCCGGCGAGATGCTGCAGCCCGCGGGGACGGGGGAGCCATGAGGGGCCGTGAGAACAGTCTGGGTAAAGTGTAAAGAGGCAGCGCCAGGGTGGCCGGCCTGTCCCGCTCTGTCAATAAAACGCGCGTGCTGGTGCCTCCAGGTTCTCGAAGCAGCTCCCTCCCGGGGCGGGTGGGGGCTCACGGAGCCCCACAAAGTCCCCTGTGCGACGCGGCTCCTCACTCCCGTGAGAGCTCCTAGAGGCCAACATCTCAACGCAGCCCTGGACATGGCGGCCTCTCTGGGGGTCTGGCCCCGCTGCACCATCCTTGGGCAGGATGTGCCACGCAGCCTCACTCTTCTAGAAGGTTCTGGCTGTCAGCACAAGCACAACCCGCAGCCCTGCAGGGAGAGCTGCAGCTCCGGGCAGTCAGCAAGCCCGCAGGCGGGGTCCCGAGAAGCGGGCAGGCCTGTCCACCCGGCGGGAGGGGCCCCGGGACGGCAGCGGAGCCCACAGGCGGTGCCGGGGGCACTGAATCGGCACCAGCTTCCGGGCGGGCAGGTGAGTGTGTGCTCACGCCTGCGGGGTAGCTGTCCCCCACCCAGAACACGGCACCTCTCCCACGAGTCTGACTTGGTCGTGAGCAGGGGTGCGGATCCTGCCTGAAATGTTAGCTTAAAAGCCAAGGGAACGCAGGTCACCAGACAGACTGACCCTAAGGGTCCCCCGGGGTGGCCTCCACCGGGAGCTTATCGCAGGACGCCAGCTGCAAGTCGAGGTGGCCAGAGCCCCTGGGTGGCAGGGTCCTGGCACACAGAGGGCCTGTGGCCCCCCACTCCCCACACGGCCATGAACGAGCTGGTCCTGGGCCGCGTCCCGCCCTGAGTCCTGGGAGGAACGGGCTGTCCCGTCTGAAGGACGCCAGCTGCGTGGACTCATCTCCGAGCCGCCACCTGGGTCCAGGTGAGCCGCCCAGTCCCCAGGGGACCTGGGTGCTCCAGGGAAGTCACTGTTCGACCAACAAGAGACGGGGCGTCCTCCTGAGACCCGGCCCAGCGCAGAACACTCCGTCCCTGGCCAACAACATGGCATTCTTCTCCGCTGACTCAAAGATGCAAACCGCAGGAGCACAGAAAACCAGCAGCCACTGTCTCCGAGGGCACTGGTCTCATCGAGCAGCTCCTCCTCCCAAGACCCCGAGTTAAATGCAAAAGGCCCCTCGCCGCCCCAGCAGCGCTCTCTCCCAGAGCAGCACCCGAGGTGAGACTCCAGGGCTCCCCGAGTCCCTTTCTAAGTCCCCCGAGTCTCACAACTCCACCCCCCACCCCAGGCGAGGACGGCTGGGACAGCACACGTCCAATCCCCCTTAAAGCCGAGCGTCAGAAAGGACGGACTCCCGCCCCGGCTGGCTGTCAGTGGATAGAGCGTCGGCCTGTGGACTGAAGGGTCCCGAGTTCGATTCCCAGTCAGGGCACCTGCCCGGGTTGCGGGCTCGTTCCCCAATAGGAGGCGTGCAGGAGGCAGCCAATCCATGATTCTCTCTCATCACTGCTGTTTCTCTCTCTCCCTTCCTCTCTGACATCAATAAAATATATTAAAATAAAAAAGTAAGTAAAAGGATGGCCTCCCACACTGACCTCTGGCAGGAAGCTCATAACAGGGCCGGTGACTGCGCGCCAAAGCACCGGGTCCCGAGGACGCTGTTCTCACCGCACTCCCCGACCCAGGGCCCAAAGAGCTGGCTCTGCGCTGCCACCGGACGGCGGAGCCCACAGGACCCGCCATGGGATGGGAGGGAACCAGGAGCCAAGAGTTAAGGCGAGGCCCTGGAGGAGTCACGTTCACAGAGGCAGGAAGCAGCAGGGCGGGACCAGGGCCTGGGCAGTGAGTGCTTAGAGGGGAAAGTTCTGAGATGGCGGTGGTGACGGATGCACAGCCAGGTAAATGTGCCCACTGCCACCGAACGCCACGTCTACAAAACGGCTAAGAGGGCCCTGGCCGGTGTGGCTCAGTAGGCAGGGCGTCGGCTGGATTTGATTCTGGTCAAGGGCACATGACTGGGTTGTGGGCTCGGCCAGATGTGCAGGAGGCAGCCAGGCAGTGATTCCCTCCCATCACTGATGTTTCTGTCTCTTTCTTCCTCTCCCTTCCTCTCTGAAACCAGTGACGATATATTTAAAGGAAAAAAAAGGCTAAGAGAGTTCATTTTATGCTGGGTGCGTTTCATGACAATAAGAGGAAACGGTGAGAATGGGACTTTGCCTATGAAGGGAGCAGCGGGAGGCTGTGGACAGAGTTTTGGGGGGAGCCCACCAAGAGGCGCTCAGTGGACAGAGTTTTGGGGGAGCCCACCACAGGGCGCTCAGTGGACAGAGTTTTGGGGGAGCCCACCACAGGGCGCTCAGTGAACAGAGTTTCGGGGGAGCCCACCACAAGGTGCTCAGTGGACAGTTTTGGGGGGTCTCTGGGCTGGCGCAGGAGGAGCAGCTGCCACTGAGCTGCTGGGGCGGGTGGGGCAGGCGGCTTGTGTGGGGTCTGACTCCACGGCCAGACTCCTCAGAACCCCCGGCTTTCAGAGCAGCAACACGAGCCGAGAGTGAATCACAGGTGCGTGTCCCAGCCTGGCGTCCACCCCCCGTCCCTGGGCCCTGTGTGAGCGTCCACCTGCCCAGCCCCTCCCTGAGGTCATGGAAAGCAGCGCAATCCAGCCCAATGACAAGGACTCCCCCACCCAGTGTGGGCCCCTCCGCTGCAGGAGCAGAGCTCCAGGTTTGCCCGGGCCCTGGGCTGCCGGCCATGCCTGTAGCCGGAGAGGATGGATGCTAAGGGAAGGTCAGCAGGAGGGCAAAGAGGGCACGCCAGCCGCTTCCCGCTCACCTCCTGCCAACGGCGGCCATTGGCCCTCACTTGTTCTGTCCCCAGCCCCAGGCACAGACCTGCAGGGGGCAGGGAGAGGGCTCCCTCGGACAACTCACGATCAGACCTCCCAGCCCGCCCCGCTCCCCAATTCTGAACTGTGGGGCCATCTCCCGGCGACAGGGGTCGGCTTCCACCTCGGTCTCAGGCCCTACTTCCCGGTTCACTCCCCGCATCTGCCGAGCCATCTGGCCCAGGAGCCTGTGCCCCGGGCCGGAGGGAGCACCTGCCACACCCGTGGTCACAGCGCAGGCCCGGCCCGGGACACGAGGTGTGGGGCCGCCTGTCCAACCTCCTGCCTCTAGGTGGCGCCGGGCGAGGTGAGAGGCCGCGGTCACACTGAAGCCGCGCGATTTTAGCTGCCAGCGTGTTAGGTCTGAGCACACACAAGCCAAGCCGGCCTCTGCGGCGGGCGCTCCCACACCACGCCGTCCCGGCGGCTCGAGGCGCAGGGGTGGGGGCCGCAGAGACGAGGAGCTCAGCCCCCACCGCCCACAGGACGAGCTAAACCGGGCGTGTTTACGCTGAGCAGCAGGAGGTGAGCCCTGCGCCTGGGAAACTGCTTCAAAGCAGCCACTGTTTTCCCAGCTGGGCGCTGGCCTGGGAAAGCTCCCACGCCACCCACCACAATCCGAGCCGGCAGCTGCCTCAGCTCCACTCCGCACCTCGGACCCTGAACCGGAGCCGACAGACCAGGCGGGGCCACTGCTCCTGAGCCGAGGGCGCATCGCTGTGGAGGAGAGCCTCCCCCCCCCCCCCTGAACCGCCCGGCCCCCAGTGCGCGTGGTGTCGCTCCCGCACCAGGAACCCCCACCCCGGCTCCGTGCGCAGGGGCAGGGAGACGCCCGCAGCCACGGCAGGGCGGCCGGAAGCCCGGGCACTCATCCCGAGCCGCTCTACAAGGCCCGTGGCACCCTCCACACCTCAACCAACACTCTCCAGACACCGGCTGCACGGCCCCACTCCTAAAGCGAGAAAACAGACCCGCTCAGGGCCAGCCCACCCCTCCCGGCTCCGCCACAGCCCTGCAGGCGCACCTCAAGGCAGTGGGGACATGGGAGTGGCCACCAGGGCCTCTGGGAGCGCTGCAGACGGACGGCCCACCTAGACCCAGTTCCATCTCAAAAAGACCAAAGGACTAAAAGCAGCGAGTCTGGTTACCCCAGGATCATCTGTGAGCACAGAGAGCCAACGTGCTTGGAGCATGGACACCCGTCCTGGCGCTCCCGCAGCCAGCCCCTCCTGAGCCCGGAGTTCCATTCCACTCAAGGGCACGTGCCTCTGTTGCAGGCTGGATCCCTAGTAGGGGGTGTGCAAGAAGCAAGCCAATCAATGATTCCTTCTCATCATTGATGTTTCTCTCTCTCCCTCTCCCTCTCCCTTTCTATCTGAAATCAATAAAAGAAAAACATCAAACTGAAAGAAAAACATGTAAGAAAATGTGTTTATAATTAACTAGAAGAGAGACTTCTTAATAATCATTATGTTGTATACCTGAAGCTAATGTTATGTCAATTAAAACTCAATTAAAAAAATTTAATTTTAAATTCATGTCATAAAAAGCCCCTGAAAAGAATATTATCATAAAAACCATGAAACAAATTGGAAGTATGCATAATATATACACAAAAAAATCTTTTTTTAAAAAAAGATAACAGAAAAGTAGACAAAAGACGTGATAAGGAAACTCATGGGAGAAAGACAAATGGCAATCTATTCTATCTACACTAATAAAAGAGCAACATGCTAATTGACCATACCTTCATGACGACCACCAGCCAACCAGGAGTGAGCATGCAAATTAACCCAACAAAGATGGCATTCCACACCACCCCAGCCACTCCTGGCCCCTGGGAAGCATGGGAAGGCAGAGAGGCGGCTCTGGAACAGAGCGGAAAAGTGGCTCTGGGCAGAGCAAAGGCGGCTCCAGCCAGAACGAAGGTGGTGCCGGCAGCCAGGGGGAGAAAGGCCCATTCTTGCACGAGAAAAGGCTAATATGCTAAGTCTCCATCTGGGTAATTATATCACGTAGCATCACCCGGCTTCCTCTCCCTAGGGACGAGCCTCCTTGGAGTTTCATCAGTCCAGGAACACGGCTTGCTTTACAGCCAGGTGCAAACATTTTACACTTTAACCAAATGTCTGTGAAGCCTTTTCACATGCCTCTCATTTGATCCTCACAGAAGTCCTGGAGTGGGTAGATAGGAGACTTGGAGGAATCCTGTTTTCTTTTCATTAGCCGGAAAACAGAGATTTAGAACGTTTAGAAACGTGACCTGATTGAAAAGAAGTAAGAAATGCCGAGACCGGTTTGGCTCAGTGGATAGAGCGTCGGCCTGCGGACTGAAGGGTCCTGGGTTAGATTCCAGTCGGGGGCATGTACCTTGCTTGTGGGCACATCCCCAGTGTGGGGTGTGCAGGGGGCAGCTGATCGGTGTCTCTCTCTCATCGATGTTCCTGACTTTCTATCCCTCTCCCTTCCTCTCTGTGAAAAATCAATAAAATATTTAAAAAAAAAAGAAGAAGAAATGGTGGACCTTGACAATGACTTCAGGTTTTCTCACTGTGCAGAATATGCTGCAGTTAAGTATTTTACCCTCTGCCCTCCCTGGGTGATCTACAATAACAATCCACTTCGTGTTGATAGTTCCTGCTGTGTTGCTGACAACTGCCTGAAAGAGAGGTTGGGGTGCTTCGCTGGGCTGGAAAAGTTTAGCTGCATCAGAAAGCAGCTAATTGAGCAAGTTTATTCTATACACATAAAAGGTTAAGTTGACTCGTGTATGCACGACACATAAAGCTCTCACTGGCACCAATCACACAGGTGTTTCGATCTGTTATTTGTCGATTGTGAACTTGGTTGACACTTTTGTTCCAGAGAAAGGGCGGATAGCGAAGTTAAAGTATTTCTTCTAACTAACTTCCTTTCTGTGTGCCCAAATCCGTGCCCCGGGCCCCGTTAGGAGTAACTGAAAACTGTGTTTCACTATCAGCTCTGAAGTGTGAGCTATGCAGACCCGCCTTCACCACCAGGCTAGCCCAGCCAGAAGCCTGCGGACAGGCAGTCCCAGCTGCCTTGAAGGAAAGGAGGGGGGGGGCCCAGTGTGGAGTGGGGCCCCTGGGTGTCAGACATCAGATTCATCAGACTCGGGGTGCAGACCCCGCCCTGCCATCGCTCCAGGGGCAACGGTGGCAACCGCCGGGAAAGCACTGACCTTGGGCTAGCACTTGGCTCCTGGTCCCTGTCCCGCCCAGTCCCGCCCAGCCCCTTCGGTCAGTTACAATTCCAGGCCTGGCAGCCCCCGCTCAGCAGTCACCCAGTAGAAAACAAAAACAATGGGAGCGGGGAAAGTGCTGGGAGAAAACAGCCCGGCTCCCAGGGAGCGGTGTGGCCAGATTAGCAGCCCGGCCCTATAAGGACAAAGAGCCCACGGCCAGCCCAGAAACGTTTCTGTGGCAAAGAGCACGGGGGTGGGGTCTTCTGGCTCGCGCTGATGCCCCGGCCGCAGAGGTCACGGCCTCTTGGCTGCTTTGCAAGAGCTGCAGCTTCATGCCCACGTCACCGGCTGCGTTTCCCAGATGATAAACGCTGCCCGAGAGAGGGCGCCTGCCTCCTTCCCCTACAAACACCACTGCCACCGAGGAGGCCGCGCTCGGCCCATCCCAGCCGGCCACGTCCCAGCCGACAGTCCCAGCTGGTCACATCCCAGCCGGCCACGTCCCAGCCGACAGTCTCAGCCGGTCACATCCCAGCCGGCCATGCCCCAGCCAACAGTCCCAGCCATGCCCCTGGAGACCTCACGGGGAGCAGGGGGACCGAGTGGCTATGGCGAGGGGAAAAGGGTTACCATCCTTCCAGAAGCTCCCTGTCACTGTGGGTCAGATGCACTCCACCGGCAGGGCTCTCCCCTCCCCCGCGCTCAGCTGAGAGCCACGCCAGAGGAGTGGTGCTTGGCAAAGCGCCCCACGCAGCCGCGCCCACCACCGCCGACAATTGTAAGCCTCGCCCTACGGGGGGGGGGGGACCGGGCAGGTGTCTCCCACAGTGCTCCCAGGTAAGCGGGGCCAGGAAACTGCGAGTCCCCTCGTTACAGCCGGACAGGTGCCTGTGCAGGCACCAGCTGCTCTGAGAAGCCACACCGGCACCGCGGCCTCGGCAGAGAGGTGCCTTTGTAAGTGAAGAGGGAGTGCTCCCGCTGGCACCAGGGGTTCCCGGGACTGAGGCAGCCAGAGGAGCCCTGTGGCCCCCGCTCTCGGCAGCAGAGGGGCGCTCGGCCCGGGCGGCCGCACGCACAGACCTTGACAGGCTCGAGGGTGCCAGGAGCTGCGCCGTCTCCCTCGGGGTGGGCCTCTGGGGCAGAACAGACACGCTACCCATGTGCCAGGGAGAGGGGGGCAGGGAGGGGGAGGGGGTGGGGCAACCCACAGCAGCCCTCCCCTCCCCTCCCAAACCCCAAACGCACCGGAGCCAGCAGCCCGTCTAAATCGTGTTCATGGAGCACTTGCTCCTCGCAACCCTTTCATCCACGGAAGAGACCTGGTTCTGTCCTGCCCCTAAGCACAGGCGCACGAGGAAGTTCAAGAAGCTCTGAGGCCCAACCGTGGTGCTCAGTGGTTAGCGCTGACCCATGAACCAATCACTGGGTCGGGGCACATGCCAGGGCTGAGGGCTCCCTCCCCAGGAAGGGCGTGCAGGAGGCAGCTAATTGATGACTCTCTTTCAGCAATGTCTCTCTCTCCCTCACCTTCTTCTACCTCTGAGATCAATAAACATGCACTTTAAAACAAGCAGCGATGGGGAGGGGAGGGCAGGGCACGCTGAGGCCTGCAGGAGGGCCTCACACTCAGGGGCTTGGAAGCCCATCCAATGGCCCTCGCTCTCAGGTCCTCTGCAAGATGGTTACCACGGCGACGCTGAGGCCTCCACAGAGCACCCTTCTCTCCCTAGCCCAGGCTCGCAAGGACCAGTGCAGGTTGATGGCCAGTGAGCTGAGCAAACCAAGAAGCGGGAAGTGAGCAGAGGCCCTCACGACGGGAGCAGACGGGAGCAGCACGGGCGCCAGCATGGACCCTGGAGGAAGCCGGACCAGCCAGCCGAGCAGACACAGCCCGGGGCCGAGCCGGGGAGGGGCCTCCACCTCAGAGACATGCCCAGGGGCAGTGCAGTGCCACCGCTTGGGATCCGTCAGCCATCCTGGCGCAGGTCCGGGGCACTGGCGCTGTGGGAAGTGACCACATGGGGACCGCAGCCTCCCCAGACAGACATTTCCGGGAGGACAACACAGCAGCCCCTGGGGACAGAGGCGTCTCCTTCCCTGCTGGCTTTCAGAGATTCTTCCAGGACGGGGGCGGGCAGGGGGCACGGTACTTTTCCACACGCTCCCAGGGCCAGGCGGCCCACCCTCCGTACACCCAAGTGCAACGGCCCGCGCTTTGTCCCTCGGCAACGCCGGCCCCTTCCCTGCTTCCCACGAGAACCAGCGAGGGCAGACGCTCTGCTGTCAGCGGAGAGCTGGCTGTGCTCTCGCCACTTCCTTGGGAGAATGGCTGCACAGGACAAAAAAGGTCTTGAGGACGCAACCCCCCCCCCCCCAATCCAACTCGCTGAGACCCACCCCAAACCCTCTGGGCCTCCGACCTGCGGGGCCCCAGCACCTGTGGGGGAAATCAGCAGCCCTTGCACCCCCTACTGGCCAGTTGGGGCTACGCCGGCCTGGGTGGGGCCTCCAGGGATGGCCCCTGGCTCGCTCTCTCTGGCTGGACCGCCTCCTGCGCTGGACCCTTGGCACCTGGCGGGCCCTGAACCGAAGGCCAGCACTGCCAGGGCCTGCCCCTGAGATGCAGGCCAGCGTGCACCTGGGCACCATAGACGGGAGGAACCCACCCACAGGCTTGCTTTTCTCCTTCACTTTTCAGGTTTTTCTTAACCAACATGAACTTTACTTAACAAGGAAAAATCACTTTTAACAAAAAGAGCACCTTCCCCTCTGCCGCCCCTCCGCCCCCCCGGCCAGAAATGGTAACTCGGGTCCTGCAGTGACGCAGCAGCAGCAGCAGAGTCTGGAAGAGAGGGAAGCTGAGACTCTTTAGGACAAAACCCGATCGTGAAGGGGAGCGCATTCACTAAAGCAGACCGGAGGCCCGCAAAGCAGCGAGCACCACAGAAAACCACGGTCAAGGAAACACAGGCGGGACCGAGGTCCCGTGCGAAGTGGGTGGGGGCATGGGAGCCTGAGCGGCTGCAGGAAGCAGTTTCCACTGGGACCCGGGGACCTGGGGGCGAGGGGAGCAGAGCGAGCCAGCAGGCACAGGGACTCGGGCTGGCTGCACCCACAGCCGGGCAGGTGGCCACAAAAGCAGGGGCTCTTGACCCGGGACCGTGGGAGCAGGAGGAGCGGCCTGGGCTCCCGTGCATCCCAGACCCCGTAGGTCCTCGGGGTGCAGACAAGTGGGGGCCTGGCTTCTTGCCCCACAGCCCGGCTAAGCCAGGCACCTTCGTGGCACACCCGCCCTCCGCTGCGCCCAGCCGGCCGGCCAAACTGGTGCACGCTGACTCCTGAGAGCAGAGCTGCCCACCGGACGGGGTCCTGGAGCCACCCGACCGTCATCAGACCCTGCAGCGCCTCCAGACTCTCACGGTGGCCCCAGAACCCATTCCCGCCACGATGCCACGCACACTCGTGCTGACATCTGCTCCAAGACGCTCAGAGGGCCGGCTCTCCTGTCCCTCGTCCCCCTGCACAACGACCCTCCCCCTCGTCCTGAACAAAGGCTACCTGTCCCCCTGCCCTGGGGCAAGAGCCGGTCTGAAATACGGGATGGAAGGGAACAAACATGCCGCCAGCAACCAGCCCGGCCCAGCCGGGGTCTCCCAGCCTCCCCTCGGAGGGAGCGGTGTGCCGGCACGTCTCTAACGGCTAGCCTGCCCGCCGGCGCCCGGGAGCAGCCCGTGGCCGCGCAGGAGCGTCCAGCTGCTCAGTTCATGGGAATCAGGTCACTGACACGAGGAGGCGGGACCACACGGCCCTGCACCCGGCTCGCTGGCGTGGTTACACTCCCCCTCCACCCGCACACGCGTGACACGCCGCCGCAGCAGACCTGACCGCCTGTGACAATCCGTGCATCTCGTGTGCTCTGACCACCGCACACCAGGAGCGAAGCCACAGCGAGGCACATCTCACTCAGCACGTGGCGGCGGCAGACACAGGACACGCTGCCCGTGGCGGGTGACACTCTGCTCCACGCGACACTTTAGACCCAGTTCCTACACGCAGGTCCCCTGGCCCAGCTCCGGGTCTCCCCCTGGTGCCAGGCCCCCTGGGTCCCTGTGCACAGCCCGAAGGCCCGCTCCCGCCCTCGCCCCCTGGAAACACAGACCGGGCGGCCGAGGACAGTCATGTGTTCCGACCCGAGGGGCTGGAATTCCCGTCCCCAGTGCTCCCGGAGGATACGCCACAGCGCCATCCTCTGCGCCACCCACAGATGCCAGCAGCCCGACTCGACCCGTGCCTCCAGGTCAGGCCCCGGCCGGGCCTCGGGAGCGCCCCTACCTCAGGACGGGCTTCCTCGGAGCCCGGCGGGGCCGCTGGTGCCGGTGGTGGTTTCTCTGCTGCTCGTGCCTTCTTCAGCTTTCTGTCCTTCTTCTCCGGCGCCGCAGGCGCCTTCCTCTTCTGCGCGGCCATCCTGCCCGGAAAGCAGAGGGGAGGAAAGGTCTGGGGCCATACAATACGCGTGTGCGCTCCCATCAGTTAGTAAAAGGTGTTTCAGGAAACACGGAGCTCTGGTAAGTGTGACAGGGGGCCAATCCCCCAGCGTCATGGCCTCAGACAGCGAAGCCAACCACCTGGTGAACGTCTTTCTCTTTTCTGACGTTTGACAGACAGGGTCGCAGGAAAAAGTGATGCCATTACTACCTAATAACACAAGAATAAACGGTTTCGCTTACCCACAGCTGTAAGTCTAATTTCCCCACCTGTATATATTCTTTATTTCCTTTTTTGTGTTTGCTTTTTGTGTTTTTTATTTTTTAAATATACTTTATTGATTTTTTTTACAGAGAGGAAGGGAGAGGGAGAGTTAGAAACATCCATCAGCTGCCTCCTGCACTCCTCCTACTGGGGATGTGCCCACAACCAAGGTACATGCCCTTGACCGGAATGGAACCTGGGACCTTTTAGTTCGCAGGCCGATGCTCTGTCCACTGAGCCACACCAGTCAGGGCTGTTTGTTTTTAATTGCCTTCACAGAGAGGAAGAGAGGGAAGCAATGATGAGAAACATCCGAGGGCTGCCCTCTGCATGCCCCCAAGCCTGCAATCCTGGGATGTGCCTATATCAACATTTTCCAAAAGTGCCAATTACAACAACTTGTCTATTCCCTGATGGTTGACTCTGGGTTATTTTTATTTCCTGCTGTTACACACGGACCACGCCAGGGGCCACACTCCGGCTGTCCCCAGAACACGGGCTGCTCACCCGCCGAGCCCACGATGCACCTGCGACGGCTCCTTGGCGAGAGGAAGCGGAAGCAGCAGCAGCAGCAGCAGCAGCGCGCGGGCCCCTGAGGGGCTGACCCGTGGCGAGGGGTGGATGGGAGTGGGGGCGTCCGCCTTCCCCAGCTCCACAGGACCCAGACCTCCACGCGCAAGAGAAAAGCCCCCGGGTTCTTCTTTTTTAACATATATTTTATTGACTCTTTACAGAGAGGGATAGAGAGTCAGAAACATCGATGAGAGAGAAACATGGATCAGCCGCCTCCTGCACGCCCCCTACTGGGGATGTGCCCGCCACCAAGGCCCATGCCCTTGACCGGAATCGAACCTGGGACCCTTCAGTCTGCAGGCCGACGCTCTATCCACTGAGCCACACCGGTCAGGGCCCTTGGGTTCTAACACGAGTGCCTTCGTGGGGCCATGTCCTGAGGAACCAGAGGAACGGTGGAATGCAGATCCCGAGGCATGTCGGAGGCTCTTAGTCAACAGAGCCAAATTTTTTAAAGAAACTATCTAGGTAGGTGCATTGTTATTCACTTAATGAGGGTTCTCCTAAGCTGGCCCTGGCTAAAAACTCAAGGGGCCACAGAGCCGCATGTGGCTCACGAGCCGCAGTTTGCCGACCACTGGTCGAGGTGGGCAGGTCCCAACTTGGAATAGTCCTGCATCAGAGTGGGCAGAGCACAGCCACTGCCCGGGGCGCAGGGACTGGGGCTCGGCTTACCGGCCCTGGGACTGGCCGCCTGGACCTAGGGCATTGTGGGGCCCGGACGCTCCTGCAGGGGCCTCTGTCCTGTGAGTTGGGAGGTGCCCTGCCCCATGACAGCGTGGCTGACCGCTGCCCATCCCCCCAGCCGACAGAGAGCCTGGGTCCTCGCATCCTCCCCAGCGCTCAGCTATCACCCGCCTGACCAGCCGGCTGCAGTGACATGTCCGTGATCGGCATTTCCCAAGGAGCATCTTTCCATGTGCTTATTGGCCACGTATGTATCTTTGGAAAATTTCATACTCCAATCTCTTTGCCTGTTTTTAAATAAGGCTATTTGTCCCCACGACCCCAGGGCAATCTCTCGTGCCACCCAGGAATTCCATCACTTCTCCCGACTGCAGCCACTGGCCAGTTCCACCGGCCAGCTTTCACCTCGCCTAACCCACCTCGCAAGCTCCAAAGTCACCCCCCCCCACGCCTTCTCCATTCTCAGCGGAAGACCTCACCTCCCTATCCCCGAACTGCCACAAGCTCCTTCCCCGTTTCCCCGAAAGTAAGACCTCCCCCGAAAATAAGACCTACTTCCAGTTTTGCCTCTCGCTGTCATAGAAGGCATTCCCCCCCAAAATAAGACCTCCCCCAAACATAAGGCCTCCCCGGAATAGAAGGCCCCCGAAGCGACCGTCAGGCGTCTGACTCCTGATTTAAAGAGACCTCGCCCGGCCTGAACAGCTCCGGCTGCGCTGCGGCCCATCAGTGAGCTGGTTTGCGATGACAGCGACCACCGTACCGTACTGTCTACAGGTCATACATTTCCTTTTTTTTTTTGTTCAACCATAAATGTGTACCGTCTTCTTCTTCTTCATGGGAAAATAAGACATCGCCTGAAAATAAGACCTAGCGCACCTTTGGGAGCACACATGAATAGAAGACACTGTGCCGAGACCCGTTTGGCTCTGTGGATAGAGCGTCGGCCTGCGGACCGAAAGGTCCCAGGTTCGATTACGGTCGGGGGCATGGACCTTGGTGGCGGGCACAACTCCAGTGGGGGGCGTGCAGGAGGCGGCTGATCGATGTCTCTCTCTCTCATTGATGTTTCTGACTTTCTATCCCTCTCCCTTCCTCTCTGTGAAAAATCAATAAAATATTTAAAAAAAATAAAATAAAAAATAGAAGACACTTTCAGGGAAACAGGGTACATCTTGGGACCTGGCCTCCCCTGTTACCATGGAAACTGTGCCGGCTCCCACAAGGTCCAACGCTGCTCTCAGGTGCTGGGGCCGAGCCCTCACACTTGCTCCCTCCTCTGGAGAAACCTCAAGGGCGGTCCACCCGCACCCTCTATCTAGCTGCTCTCCCACCGAGCTCCCGCCCCAACCACGCCACCCCAGTGCCAGCAGGTCCTCTGGGCCCCTCTTCACTCCCCCTCCGTCCGCCTCGGCGTGTTAAGACCTGAACAAACCACAGCTTCCAACAGCCCCGGGGCCGCATCCTTATCGTGACCCCAATCCTGCTCAGAAATGCCTGCCTTGCCGAGACCGGTGTGGCTCAGTGGACAGAGCGTCGGCCTACGGACTGAAAGGTCCCGGGTTTGATTCCGGTCAAGGGCATGGACCTTGCTTGCGGGCACATCCCCACTGTGGGGCGCGCAGGAGGCGGCTGATCGATGTCTCTCTCTCATCCATGTTTCTGACTCTCTATCCCTCTCCCTTCCTCTCTGTGAAAAATCAATAAAATATATTTTAAAAGAAAGAAAGAAAGAAAGAAATGCCTGCCTGAGCCCTGCCGGTGTGGCTCCGTGGTTGTTGAGCCTCGACCTAGGAACCAGGGTCACGGGTTCGATTCTGGGTGAGGGCACCTGCCCCGGTTGCGGCCGGATCCGCCGTGCGGGGCGTGTTCTCCTCTCATCGCGGATGCTTCTGTCTCTGCCTTCCTGAAGTCAACACAATGCTTTTAATTTTTTTTAAATATGTTTTAAATATATTTTATTGATTTTTTTTTTACAGAGAGGAAGGGAGAGGGACAGAAAGTCAGAAACATGGATGAGAGAGAGACATCCATCAACCGCCTCCTGCACGCTCCCCATGGGGGATGTGCCCGCCGCCAAGGCCCCTGCCCTGGACCGGCATCGAACCCGGGACCCTTCAGTCCGCCGGCTGACGCTCTAGCCACTGAGCCACACCGCTTTGGGCAAAAATGTGTATTTTTAATTTTTTTTAAA
>JAAGEH010000090.1:3370041-3381142 GCA_011751065.1 Lasiurus cinereus | reverse complement strand
ATGGGGGGTGGGTGACAGCTGGACAGGAATGTGCAGGAAGATGCATCTCTGCAAGGCACATAACTCAGAATTTTCTGGGCCACAGGTACGAGCGTGTCCAATTTTAACGACGGCAGGAAAAGCTGTTCCCCCTGCTCCCACTGGGCCCTAAGCCGGTTTGGCTCTCAGTGGGTAGAGTGCTGCCTGTGGACTGAGAGTTCTGGGTTTGATTCTGGTCACATGCGGGGTTGCGGGCTCCATCCCCTACAGGGGGTGTGCAAGAGGCAGCCAATCAATAATTCTCATCATTGATACTTCTCTCTCTCCTCCCTCTCCATTTCTCAAATCAATAAAAATATATTTAAAAAAAAACAAAACTTCTCCTACTGGGCTTTACGACTCCACCAAAAAAAAACAACAAACAAAAAACAAAAAAGCCCCCTGCCCTGGACAGAGGGAGCACCAACCTACTGCTCAAGGCTTTACTCAACAATGCGCGCAGACTCCTGACACTAATTTCCTACGAATATTAATGCTGGCACTCTGTGAAAGCGTACAGTGCGATGCGGCTTACCCATTTGGCACACCACCCCACATACAACCTCATGCCCTGTCCAGAGCCACCCAGTGGCACCTTAGCTCACGTGGATGCTCGTGACAGCGGCTGGGAAGGCAGGCAGACCAGAGCCTCGGCACTTGTGAATGACCGGAACTTGTGGATGCAAAGCACAGAGGAAGAACTCGGTGCTGCGGAGGACCAGGAGCAGGCGCTTCTGCACTCCTGGCCTTGCACACCCTTGGAGCCACCTGCACGAGGGTGCTTGGCGCTCCCCAAAAAGCTCTCTGTGACACTAATACCCCAATCCCACCTGAAGGCAGAAACAGACCAGAGGCATTCGACGATTCTTCCTGAGAAAAGTGTGGGACTTCTGCCTTTAGTGTTGAGGATCAGGAGCGGCATTGTCTAACAGACAGAATGCAAGCCACCACCTGTGATAAAATGTCTCATTGGTAGCCAGTTAAAAAACAAAGCGGAAACCAGTGGGAAAACTTTAATATTCCATTTAATCCATCATATCCAAAATACATTTGAACATGTAACTGTTTTTTAAGTGAGATCTTTTAAAATGTTTGGTATTGCTTTCAAAACCAGTATTTTATTCTCAACTTGGACAGAAATTTTCATGAGACCTGATCTACACTCAGATTTCATGGCTTGCAGCTCAAAAAGTACAGTTCACATCCCAAGTTACCAACAGACTTACAGCTTTTCTAACCACTGGATCAAGCCAATGGCTCTGACAGAGCCTCGAGCTCAGTGCCTGCTGCGCCGGTGCCTTCCACGTGCTCCGTGAGGTCTGTGACCACAGCGGCTCTGATGCAGCAGCATCACCCGGGAACTTTTTGGACGTGGAAATTCTCAGGGTCCACCAGGCCTCAGAAATCACACTCTGGGGTGGGGCCTGCACTGCTCTACCAGCACCTCTGGGCGATTCTAACGCATTTGGAACACACCCAGCAAGAAGAGCACAGAAAGAGTCCCTGGCACCCACTTGTACATCGGACTGCATACAAGCCCCTCCTCATTACATTCTCAGGCCATGAACCCAGAGGAGTGACTGCATGCATCTGCTACTCCAGGCCAGGGGCGTCTGAGTGCACAGCTGGGTGACCAGTGGGCGAAGATCAGAACTCAACTCCTAGCACTCAGTCCCAGGAGGAGAGAGCTCTTGCCACACACTGAGGTTCCAGTCTAGGTCCCGCTTGGGGTCCGTGTGGTCAGACTGTTATTTCAGGGGAGTGGGTGATGGGTGGGGCCTGCCCCTTTCCTGAGCTGACGGCCACAGCACTACAGAAGCCCCACTGGAAGCCAAGTGCGACCACCTCTGCCGTTTAGTGGTGAAGCTTCTTCAGAGTTGGGCCTGACAAACTGCTCGGGCAGGGCTACCCTAACAGGCACACTCGGCCCTTGTCTCTTCAAGCCGCTCCCTTTTATCAGGAGGGTCTGAGAGCAATTGAACCCGCCTTGGGATGTGACTGCTCTCGGGTTGCTCATCTTGAGGAAAGGACTTATGCATTTCACCAGGGGAGTTTGAAGCTTCAGACCTGGGCTGTGAGAAGTAGCAAAGTGCTGGTGCTCCGATGTGCTCCACGGGGTCAGGGGGACCACAAACAAGCCTGTGCAGCTGGAGCAGATCCAGGTCAGTGCCTCACTTTCGACCTGAAAGAGAACAAAAGACGACTTACTCCTCACGTGTCCCCGTTCCCTAGAGGTGTAGATACGGAGAGGCAGAAACCCTCAAATGTCACTGCAGGATCACGGTGCTCGGTGAACCAACTGTATCTATAACCCGGGGCCCTGCCCACCTCCCCCCAGACCCTCAAAAGCAACTAGACCCATGCGTGCCATCTAGACTAACACCTGAGTCGCTGAGCCAGCCAACAGAATGGCAGTGTGTTCAAGGGGCCTGATGGTTCGGACGTGGAGGCTCTTGCAGCTGGACACCTGCACAGAGAGGTTAGACCCGCAGTCAGCTAACTCCTTCCCAGCTTCCCCCGGAGCCACAGGCAGTGAGGGCAGCAGTCAACCCAGAGCCCACAGACCGGGTGTAACAAGCAAATGTAACCTTAGAGAAACAAGCAAATGTAACTAAAAAGGAAGGAACTCCCATTTCTATTCTACCGCACGACAGCACGTTTAGGCAGATGCTTATACTGTCCCAAGGAAGTTGAGGTCCTCTGGTTAACAACACTAGTGAATGGGTGCAACTGTGTCCCCAAACGGTAGGCTGAAGTCCTCACCCCCAGAGCATGGAATGTGACCTGTCCTGGATGTAGGGCCGCTGCAGATGTAACTCGTTAGGATGAGGTCATAGTGGAGAGGGGTGGGACCCACTTCAGTACCACTGGGCTCATAGAAAGGGGGAGCGCCATGTGAACGTGAAGACAGGCGGGCTAATGTTGCTGCAAGCCAAGGACGCCAGGACTGACAGCGCCCTCGGGCAGCGAGGGGAGAGGCTGGCACATTCCCTCAGAACCTCCAGGGGAACCAGCCTGAGACACCCTGATCTCAGCTTCAGCCCCCAGAACTGGAGCTTAGAGAAGAGGAAGAATCCCGTTGTTTGAGTCACTGGTTAGTGGGTCTTGGTTACAGCGGCCCCAGGAAACAACACAGCTAGACTCCAACTTTACTTTAGAATCTAACTTTAATGGAGATTATCTTCATGCAACCTGCACCCACCACTGGGCAGAGAACAATGCTCCAGGCTGCGCGCCACCCTCCAGGGGCTGGAAGCTGGCTCTGCCCTCGTCAGGGGAGGTGTCAGGCCTGCTCACCGGCTGGGACTTCTCACCCCCTGATGCTGACGGCTCTGCCCCCGTGTGTGCAGCTGTGATCCAGGGGATGTCGGTGCTGAATGCAGAAATTGCCACGACACTGGTCACAAGCCACGGGCAGCATCTCTTTCTTCTTACACCCCTTCTTCGAGCACCGGTGGGTGAAAACCTGAGGAAGCCAGTTGTTTCAGTATTTCAATTGCTTCCATAAGCAATTCTTTAACAAGCCCCTCAGTAAGACCATTAGCATTTAACTAGAAACAGTTCTTAGTTACTAAGAATGAAGAGGTCAAGATCTTACTCAAACATCTTATATAATAAAAGGCTAACATGTAAATTGACCGAATGGCAGAATGACGGGTCTCTAGGACGTGCACTGACCACCAGGAGTAGACGCTGAACACAGGAGCTGTCCCCACGTGGTCAGTGCGCTCCCACAAGGGGAGTGCCGCTCAGCCAGAAGCCGGACTTACGGCTGCAGTGCTAAGCTGACAGTCGGACATCCCAAGGGCTCCTGGACTGCGAGAGAGCACAGGCCAGTCTGAGGGACCCCCCTGAGTGTACAAATTTCATGCACTGACTGGGCCTCTAAATTTTACTATAAAACAATGAATACTAATGAAAGAGACAAAGTTCAATAAGTGATAAATACAAAAGCAGCTGTTTAGTTGGGGATTCATGTAGGGTGATTAGAGGTATTCTCAGGAACACACACACACCTGGGGGGTGGGGACGGAGGACATGGGAGGGAAGGAGGCCGAGCAAGGGATATCACGCACAGTGCCTCAGAGGGCTGCTGGCTCCAGGGGCTCAGGAGACATGGAGGTGTCCCCACCGGGAAGGAAGCTGGAATATCGATCCACAGCCCCAAGCACTTCCGAGTATGTGAAGGTTAAGAATGTCAGTGAAGAGGGGTGTCCAGCAGCCTGGGGGCAGCCCTCCACAAGTACAGGTGTGAGCTCCCTAAGTGACCAGAATGGGCAACCAGCAGGGACACAGGTGCTGGGCCCCGGGAGAACACCGATGTCGGCAGCAGGCAGGGGAGCAAAGAGCCCAGAAGAACATGGAGGCCACCCCCACAAGAGGCAGAGGGAAGGACTCAGGTGGGACGTCTGAGCTGGGCCCAGAATGAGAAGACCATGCCAGTCGGGAGCCACCAGGTTAGAGGGTCTTTGCTTTAGAAGACCTTCCTGAGGGCTGGGCGGGCAGAGCACGCGGTGCGCAGCGAGAGCAGGGGAGAGGCGAGGCCAGGAAGGGTGCTGTGCGGCTAAGGCACAGAGATGTTATTCTCTCGGGTTCGAGGAGAAACAGGAGGCAGCAGTTAACGGACCTTACATTTATTTACTGTAATTGTAATTGCTATGTATTTAATGTGACATGTTAAGATAGTTGGTAACTACACGTAAGGACCCATGACTGAAACTGAGATCTAAGTTAAACAAAAGCCAGTTTCCTGGGAGCGTGAGGGACAGGGTGAGAATGAACAGGAGCTCCATGTTCAGGTCACACTGTGGTAAAGTGACACCCAAACCCACGGTGGACCCGTCAAACCCGAGATCTAACCGTGCACGCCCCTGGAGAAAACAGGTGCCCCAAACGAGCCGCATGGCTGCGAGTAGGAGGCGGGGCTGCATGCCCCACACGCAGGGGCACAACTGACACCAGGCTGCCAGGCGAGAACGCTGGTCCTCTCGCTGCCTCCTCCTGCGCTTCCCGGAGGTGCTCAGGGGAAAGCAGGCACTGACAGGATCGCTCTCGAAAACCACATTACCTCTCCATCTTGGGAGGAAGTGTGAGGTTCCCTAAGGAAAGCAAATCTGTGCTGGCCGGTGGCTCAGTGGTTAGAGCCAAGCCTGCTCACCAAAGAATCACAGGTTTGACTCCTGGTCAATGGCACACAGCTGGGTTGCAGGTTCAATCCCAGGATGTCGGGGCACGTGTGAGAGGCGACCAATCAATGTGTTCCTCTCACATCAACGTTTCTCTCTCTCCCCAGCCCCCTTCCTCCCTTCCACACTCTCTAAAACTCAATGGGGAAAAATATCCTTGGGGAAGGATTAACACACAAAAAAAGAAAGCAAATCCTAACACAGACCCAAATACTCAGAGCATGTGTTTATTTGACTGTAAAAGCCCATGCCACTCACCACACTGACTTTATTAGAGCCTCAGTTTGTATGCAAACTATCAGGACGAATTGTGAGTGCGATAACCGGCCCATTCCCTTAAGGAAAACACCACTCACAGAGCTGACAGGGAACTGGTCCTCACCTTCTTCCCAGGACGGTATCTACAATCTCTATCCATGTGCTCACCAACCACCACATCCGGAATCTCCCCCTTCTTTACTGGGATTGGGCAGTTACAAAGCGGGCATACTGGGACCTGAGCATCCTAAAAGAATGGACATAAGAGACATTCCAGATTCAGGCAACTGAAACTCACAGGAGAAAAAGGCAGATGATGCCGTGCATAAAAAGCAGCCCGATGCCTAACTACCCGTGAGAACACGGCTCCCAGCAGCTCAACGCCTCACCCGGTCAAAACAACCTCCGGCCTGGGCAGGCGCTGAGGACACTTAGCTCAGTGAGAACCCTGAGGTGACAACTGACACCCGGAAGGTGACAGGTGATCCCAGAATCACGGGGCCTACACTCTGGGGGCTGAAAAGTCACCCAGGAGCGCTCCCTTAGCTAGCAAGTCTAAGAAGTAAAGCATTGCCACTGATGTCCAAGGCAGACCCTCCTTAGAGACCAGGGAGGTCAAGTCGACAAATGAACGGAGAAGCTGGGCCCGGTCATCAGTGCCTGTAATTATGAGTGAGTCTCCTCCCCAACCTCGACCTGGAATACCCTGGAGGCTCAGCCAGGCAGCACTGATCAAAGCACGTGACGCCAAGTCCTCCCATTTCTGACTGCCCGGTGACAAAGCGGCAAAGTGCGGAGAGCGCTCACCGAGGCAGTCCCAGCACCACCCGGAACAGTGACCACAGGCTGGGAGCCCCCTGCAGAAGTCTACCGAGGGCCGTGCTGCCCGGACTTCCTGCGCTGGTGGAGATGCTCCGTATCCACACCACCCAACAGGGCACAGCAGTCGCTGTCCTGTGATTACTCAACACCAGGACGGGGCCAGAGTGACTGAGAGACTGACAGTAAGTTCTGCTCAACTTTAATCAAGTTATTAGCTACAGAAGGCTGGTGTGCATCTTGGACAGCACGGCTTTAAAGGGCAAGGGTTAGAATCTTTCGAATCAAGTATGATTAATTACCTTCTTGTATGCAAAGGGGCATTTATGCGCAGCATAGGTAAAGTGATCTTTACAGAAATCTTGCTCACATGCATCACATTGTAATGGAAGAAAATCTAGAAAACAAACAAACAAAAAGAATACTTCACATTTGGTGAAAGTATAAAATGTCTGCAGCTGGATGTAAAGCAAGCTGTGTTCCTGGGCTGAAGGAACTGCAAGGAGGCTCATCACTAGGGAGAGGAAGCCGGGCGTTGCTACGTGACATCATTACCCGGCACCCACAGCATCCCAGTCCCGGCTGGGCTGGGCTGAGCTATGGGCTGCATTTTGCCCCATGGGGTCTTGGCAGCACTGACTATGATTTGGTGTCACTCCAGGGTGGGGGGCGGGTAGTAGACCCTGTCTCCTGCTTGGGGGAAGCTGAGTGTTAGTTCGTTGGCACCAGGTCCGTGGTACCATCTATTATTTTTAAATGGCCAGTGTGAGTCATGGCCAGCTCCAGCATTGAGCGTCTGCCCCCTTGTGGTCAGTGCGCATCATAGCGACCGGTAGACCCACCCTTCAGTCAATTCGCATATTGGGGTTTTATGATACAGGATAGGAAACAGGTATTCACCTACACTAAGTTCCTTATGACTGTCAAACACATCTTTGAGGTACTCTCCTCAAACATGGGGATGGGGTTGGGTAGGTCATGAACTTCACAGTGCCAGCAACATTGAGGAACGGATAGAGGAATCAATAAAGCTATCTTTTCAGAGGAGAGTCCATCCCATGTGGTGTCCCGAGTATTTAAGCAGCACACCTCTATCCACTTGGTCATGGCAACTAATCTAACAGCCCTTTCTCCCGTACAAAACAGCCAGCAAATAACCCATTTCCCAGTAACGTTTCTTGAAGGGCTTACCCAGCTGCTTGCAGGTCTTTTCGGAGCAATGGCTCCCCAAGTCAGGGAGCTCCATCAGGAGAGAGTGTCCAGGGCACGGCGGGCAGGGCGCAGCAGCACCTACGGGAATCGGCGCGTTAGGAGGGGAGCAAGGGCGGCTGGGCGTGGCCCCCCGGGTTTGGGACTTGCAGCTGACGAGGCACACCAACATGCTCGGCGGGGAAGGTCAATCGATGCCCCAGTCATCCCGGGCCCCTTCGGGGGATGAAAGCCTCACAAAACTCTTTTCTTTCAACAAACAGAAAAATGGGGGTGGAGGTGGGGTGGGGGGAGGTGTACCAGCTCCTTTGGAATCAACCCCCATGCAGGATTTCGGCAAAACCCAAGGGTGACTCATGTGGACGGGGGTCCCCCATGTCCAACCTGCAGGGCTGCCAGTGAAAGTTGCAGCCTCGGGGGCCTTGAAGGCGCAATTCCTCTCTCCTGCTGGATACACTTTTGACATAAACAACAAACCTCTGTTACCAGGTGCGAAGTCAGGCTGGTTGCCTCCTTTCCCCCAAGAGATTCAACTGTGTCCCTCAGCGGCTCTGTGAAACTCCTCTTATGCAATAGGTTTCACTGGGGATTTACTCCTTAACGACCATCTGGGGCTCGTTCATCAGGGAGGAGGCAAGCTGTCACCTCGCCGTGGGAAACTGGGGGTGGGGGGACAGCTGGTGAAGCCACTGCGCTTGGGAGGAAACTGAGGCCCACAGCGGCCTCCCCAAGTGCCCCCGGTGACCCGGTCCCCACCTCATCTAGGAAAAAAACCGCTGGTCCCTCCCAGAATTCACATCCCGAGGGCTTTCCGGGCCTGCCCACCCGCTCTCTGCGCTGCTGGCAGCATCGCCTAAGGCTGCCCCCTCGAAAGGGCCTGGGCCACCATCCTCCCCACCCGCACCCCAGCCACAGAGCCGCCGCTCCTCCCGGATCCTGTAACCCAGCGGTTCTCCACCTTCCTCAGGCCGCGGCCCTTTCAGACAGCTCCTCCTGGGGTGGTGACCCCCACCCATAACATGATTCCCGTGGCTACTTCATCGCTGTCATCTTGCTGCTGTGATGAACTGTCATGCAAATATCTGATAGGCAGGACGCATTTTCGTTGTTACCAATGGAACATCATGAAAGCCTAGGGATTCATCACAAAAACAATATGTCATTGCATATTGTGAAATATTTATTTCTCATGACACATAAATGAAATGTTGTCTTGAATCGTGGTGGAGCGTGGGCAACCGTCTTCCTAGGACAACAGTCAACGACATGGCTACACGTTGCAACACCTAGGAGCGGTGTGTGGGTGCCTAAGACCATGGGAAATAGGTGTTTTCTGCTGGTCTCAGGCGTCCCCCGTGAAAGGGTCGTTCCACCCCCCACAAGGGGTCGCAACCCACAGGTTGAGAACCGGTGTGGAAAGGGTCGTTCCATGCCCCAAGGGGTCGCGACCCATAGGTTGAGAACCGCTGTTGAAAGGGTCGTTCCACCCCAACGGGGTCGCGACCCCACAGGTTGAGAACCGCTGTTGAAAGGGTCGTTCCACCTCCCCCACGGGGTCGCGACCCCACAGGTTGAGAACCGCTGTTGAAAGGGTCGTTCCACCCCCCCCAACGGGGTCGCGACCCCACAGGTTGAGAACCGCTGCGGTGACCCTTCCCGGCCCAAGTCGGTTTCCAACCGCAGACCCGTCCTTTGCTACTGACCCTGCGGGGCGAGGTCTGCCCGTCGCTGGGTCGCAGCGCGCAACACCCTCCGCCCTCCGGCGGGGGGACGCGCCGAGAGCCCGACCGCGGGCCTGGACACCGCAGCGGCGGCTCGAGAGCCCCGCCCCGGGGTGGCTCCGCCGGGACAGCAGCGCGCTAATCCGTCCCCCCAACCCCCGAGCCAGGTCCCCGGTCCCCGGTCGCTGCGCCCCGCCCCCTCCAGCCCGGAACCCCGGCCCCGCACCAGGCTCTCGTCGAAGCCGGGGAACCGGGCGGTCCGTCCCGGCGGCCCAACGCCGCAAGGACGAGGCAAGCTGCACCCGAGAAAGCGAGCGCGGCCCGCCCCCCCCGCAGCCCGGGAGACAGAGAAGCATCGCGCCGCGCCCCGGCGCCGGCCCTTTACCCGCGGCGGACCCGTCCCCGCGCGCCCCGATGACGACACCTCCGCGCAGGTCCCCGCGCGCCCCGATGACGACACCTCCGCGCCGGCCAATCCCGGCCGGCCGTCCCTGAGGAAATCCGACCAATCCCGGCCCGGGGGCGACCGTGTCGGCCCGCCCCCTCCTCGACGCCCCGCCTCCCTTCTCCGACAGCCTCGCGGCTTCTCGAAGCGCGGTCACCGTGACGCAGCTCCGCGCAGGCGCACTGGGCCCGCCGCCCCGGCGCGGGAAAGCGGGGGCGCTTGAGGGGAGCGCCCGCGAGGCCCGCGAGGAGGCCCGCGAGGCCCGCGCCGATGGACGGGCCGCCGATGGAGGGCCGCCGCGAGGTACGGAGCTGTCAGGGCAGCGGCCCGCGGCGGGGTCAGCGAGGGGTGCCCGGGGCGCGTGGCCGTCGAGGAGGAGAAAAAAAAAAAAAAAGCCCCTTCTTGCCGGGAGGACGCGCGTGGTGTAAACCGCGCACGGAGGAAAGCCGCCGCGGTACCGGACACGGCGGGCTGGGTCGGCCCCGCCGCGCCGCCTGTGGGTGCCCGGCCGCAGGCTTCACTGTGGGGCGTAGGCCCGAAGGTGGGCCCGGCCGCCGGACTCACACCGGGGCGTCGCCTCAGCTTCACGACGCTACACGTCATTGCGTCACCACGTCATTGCGTCACCACGTCATTACGTCACCGCGTCATTACGTCACCACGTCATTACGTCATCGCGCCACCCGGAAGTGGCCGTCGCTGCGTGGGACCGGCGAGAGCCTGCACTTGCTTCCCGGACGCGATCATTTCTCCGCGTTTTACTGCAAATATTTCCCCAGCCCCCAAGGGAAGCCGCCGCCGCCGCCGCCAAACAGACCCCACTTCACCCCAGTTGCCGTTTTTTGGAGCGGAAACGAGACAACGGGGACACCTGTCGCAGCTCAACCGGGAACTGTGCCCGCGGGTCCGTCTGCAGGGTTCCTGCGCCCTGGCCGTGGCCCAGTGGCCGAGGAAGCGCCGCGAGGCTTGCTTTCTGGAGTTACAGATGTTAGCAAGTAGGCAGGTACCCCGAGGTGGAGTCGAAATGGCAAGGGCAGACTGTGTGTACGTGTGTGTGTGTGTGTGTGTGTGAGAGAGAGAGAGAGAGAATTTATACACATACTAGAAGCCCAGTGCACAGAGAGAGGGAATCTATACACATACTAGAAGCCCAGTGCACAGAGAGAGGGAATTTATACACATACTAGAAGCCCAGTGCACACAGAGGGAATTTATACACATACTAGAAGCCCAGTGCACACACAGAGAGGGAATTTATACACATACTAGAAGCCCAGTGCACACAGAGGGAATTTATACACATACTAGAAGCCCAGTGCACACAGAGAGAGAGAATTCATACACATACTAGAAGCCCGATGCATAGAGAGAGAATTCATACACATACTAGAAGCCCGATGCACAGAGAGAGAGAATTTATACACATACTAGAAGCCCAGTGCACA
>JAAGEH010000090.1:3353858-3368698 GCA_011751065.1 Lasiurus cinereus | reverse complement strand
AGTAACTACACCTGCCACCGTGCTAACTGCACTTAAACCACTGGGAGGAACAAAAATCACATTGTTTGAAAGTGAGATGTTAGCTCGGCGAGCGTGGCTCAGTGGTTGAGTGTTAACCTATGAACCAGGAGGTCACAGTTTGATACATGGTCAGGGCATGTGCCTGGGTTGTGGCTCAATTCTCAGAGTGAGGCGTACAGGAGGCAGCCAGTCCATAATTCTCATCATTGATGTTTCTATCTCTCCCTCTCTGAAATCAATAAAAATAGAGATTTTAAAAAAGTAAAATGTTAAAAATTCTCAATATCATTATACGGTGCTTTTATCTTTTTGAATGTAAAAAGCATCTCATGAACTGTTTTAAAAATATATATTTCTTTATTCGTTTCAAAGAGGAAGGAAGAAGGAGAGAGAGAGAGAAACATCAATGATGAGAGAGAATCATTGATCGGCTGCCTCCTGCACACCCCCTACTGGGGGTGGAGCCCACAACCCAGGCATGTGCCCTTGGCCGGAATTGAACCTGGGACCCTTCAGTCCGCAGGCTGACACTCTAACCACTGAGCCAAGCCGGCTAGAGCGAATGTTTTTTGTTTGTTTTTTGTTGTTGTTTGTTTTTTTAAAGATTCATGGAGTTTTTAACCGAAGAAATGTAATTGGTTGGACACTGCTCCTTCCCCAGACACACAGGCACACACGCACAGGCTCCCACACACACAGGCTCCCACATGCCTGTTCAGAGCCAGAATTCACACAAGCATCATCTGTGTGGAGATGGTCAGGAGACGGTGAAAATGGACACCCAGAGGTTTTGCCAGAGTGCACCGGGCTCACCTCTACTGTTCTTGGTCCTGATCTGGCCAAGATCACACCAAGTTGTGAGAACAATGACTGTCAAGTCAGATTCATATATATATTCATATAAATATCCTCACCTGAGTTTATTTTTCCATTGATTTTTAGGGAGAGTGGGAAGGAGGGGGAGAGACAGAAGTATTGATGTGAGAGATATCAATTGGTTGCCTCCCACTCACACTCAACCAGAGCCTGGGATCGAGCCTGCAACTGAGGTACCTGCACTTGTCCAGAATCGAACTTGGAATCCTTCTGTCCGAGAGCCGAGGTTCTATCCACTGAGCCAAACTGGCTAAGGCTCAAGTTGTATAAAGTTTGCGTTTTGTCACCAACTGGACAAAGGAGGTGCCACCCGGCATTCGTACGTTAGGAGACACCATACACCTGGGTTTTCCCCACATCAAGGTCAAGGGCTTCCTGGCATGTCCCCTGGGAGCTGCCTCGTGGTCGGCAGGGGAGGAAGGGGCCTTGCACTCGGGGCTCCACAGGGAAGGCGAGGTGGCCCGCGCAGCCTGCGGCAGCAAAGCTCAAGAAGTCTTGCAGTTAGAGGCCTCAGTGCATGTCAGGACCATAGGGCTCCTCGCGGACAGGTCACTGGAGGGTCCTTATTCCACAGCGGAGGGAACTGAGGCACGGTGTGAAGAGACATGCGTCTGAGGAGAGTCAAACCCAGGCTCCCGAGTCCACATTCTCACCTCTTCCTCTCCACCTCTGCTGGCGAGGGGTGAGGTAGAGGCCGGCAGGGCAGACCAGCCAGGTGGGCAGTCACGGAGAGACCGGGCCTTTGTAAGTGTGCACAGGCTATTGCCGAAATGCCTTCAGCGGGACCTGGGGGGCGGGCAGAAAGCAGGACGTCTGACCCCGCTGTCCAGAAAATGACCTGCACTCAGCGATAAGAAGGCTACGCATAACTTTTTGAACGTCTCGACCAAGAAGGTCGTGTGTTCTCTCACGTGACGAGAGGCCCGGAGGCAGGAGATGGTCATCAGCTCAACGGCAACCTCGCCGACCATGCTCCTCCCACCATTCCCTCCGCCTCCCAGCGTTTGGGCCTGGAGCTGCAGCCTGCCTCCCTGGCAGCAAGAAGGCTGCTATTTCCAAGCACCACGAAGATCCCTCTTCTAATGGGTGTCTCTTTTTTATTACGGGAGATGTGTTTTCCCAGAAGCCCCTCTGCTCCCGGGAGACCGGGCCTCCCGTTGACTCCTCTTTGGGTCTGGAGCTGGGAACCTGGGGGTCACGAAGGGAGACAGGACCCTTTGAGGAGAAAGTGCCAGCGGAAGTCACCCTCTTCCCTTGGACACGTGGCGAGGAGCACAAACACGTCCTAGGCTCCGTGTTGGCTGCACAGATGATCCAGGATGGACTACTGGAGACGACGCATGTGACTTGCCCCTCACACCGGAGTCAGCCGGGGCCCGCAGGACACAAGGGACGGGCCTGGGCGCCCAGATGGCGGTGGTGGCGGCACTGAAGGGCAGAGGTGGCCGAATGTTAGACAGAACACGGGCCTGCTCCTCCGTCGGCAGGACTCGCTCACTCTCCTACGATTGTCAACACACAGAGGCTTCCCTCCAAGCTCTGTCGGCGGACGAGCAGGAGAGCCCGCTCAGGGCGGTCCCCAGCCCTTGTCCTGGGGAGTTTTGCACTGGAAATGCAAATACCGAGTTAGGAAGGGGGACGCGGGGTGCATTTAGGGTGTGGGAAGACACCCCCGCCGTAGGACGGTCTAAACCTCCAGCTGAGCCACCAGCTGCGCCTGGCTTCCCCATAACCTCGAGTATCACGTCTTTCCCCGTGGCCTCATTCCCTGACAGGGAGGAGTCTGGCTTGGTGGAAGCTTCTAGAAAGGATGTCGCACCACTTGCAGCCTATGATGTGGACTGTGCAAGTCGAGTGGTGGCCGTGGAAGACAAGCAGGCATGGAGGATCAGGCTCAGGGAACGGATGTTTGCATCCGTGGAAGACCCGGTTTTCCACGCTTGCTTCTTAGTGTTCAGAACCGTTCGTGGTCAGGGGGGCGGGGGAGGCTGGGGGAGGGCACAAGATCCCCGGGCTGGCGGACTACACAGCTCTCTGTCAACCGAAATGCTTTCAGCGCCCGAGTCTACGAGGAGCGGCCCTGCTGTCCAGGCGAGGTTTGCAGTTTCTTTGCTGCCCGCCCAGAAAGTGTGCAGTCGCTGTGGTGGGGGGGTGGGGAGGGGCGGGGAGAGGGGATGCGGGCGTGGGCAGGCAGCAGGGCCGAGCACCCTTTGCCCTCCATGGGAACTGAGGCGGCACCTCCCTCCACTTCCTGGGGGAGATGGGCGGCATGCTGTGAGCTGGGCGCCTTCCCCTGGAATTAAAACACTTAACAACTTTGTGACTACAGCTGGAACGTCTTGACCTGCAGGGATCGCCATCCAGGAGACGAGGGTGCTGCCACACATGGGAGTCCGCAGGAGGAGGAGGCCCGAGGCAGGAGGTAGGAGAGTTCCTTTTTTTCCATTTAAATCTTTACGCTGCACTAAGTGCCATGAAAGACCATCCAGACCTGAGGAGTTTTGTAAGAGTTTACTTGAGCCAAAATGTTGAGGGCAGGCCTGGAAGCAAGATCTTTATGGATTGAGGAATGGTCCAGAAAGGGGTAGTGTTGTTGTTTCGTTTACATATTTTGAATCAAAGGAGAAAGCCTGTGGAAGGTGCCTGAAGCCATGTGTGAACGATGAAGGGGCAGGAGAAAGCAGAGGCAAACCTCTGGGATTGGATAAAAACAAAATGGCGAAACACCTACTTCTTCTGCATTGGTGGGTACGGGAAGGCTAACCGTTAACACCTGCCGCACACGGAGACGGTGGGCGGGCCAGGGCAGTGATGAGAGTCTGTGGTCTCAGCCCTGGTGCCGGGGCCGTGCCTTCGAGGGTCAGGAGGAGACAAAGCTCTGACCTTTCAAAGAGGTGTTACCCTAGACCAGTGGTCAGCAAAGCACGGCTCTTGAGTCACATGCGGCTCTTTGGCCCCTTGAGTGTGGCTCTTCCACAAAATACCACGGCCGGGGCGAGTCTGTTTTGAAGAAGTGGCGTTAGAAGAAGTTTAAGTCTAAAATATGTGGCTCTCAAAAGAAATTTCAATTGTTGTCCTGTTGGTATTTGGCTCTGTTGACGCATGAGTTTGCCAACCGCTGCCCTAGATGTATAGGGACAGTGGACAGGGCTCACTCACGTCAAGGCTTCGCTGTGTGAGGAAGCAGCAGGCAGGGCCGCGGCAGGCCTGGGCCGCACGGCGGGTACCCGCCATGGTCACCCCGGCAGGAATCTGACCAGATCCTCCTGTGGTTATGTTTGGTCCCGCGGCTGTAGGCCTTGTCCGGTTAGGATGCAGCCCCATTTTCTTTCAGGAGAAATAGGAAAATGCTTTGAATGAACGTGGGACACGTGTGGCCACCTGCTGTGTCTGTCCCACGATGGACAGTTAGTCTTGCTTTGGCTGATCCGGGAGCAAGGATTGCACGCACCCTGTGCCGTTAGGGTGTTCCTGGTTTTCGCCTGGAAACACAGGAGGCAGGCAGTGTGGGGTGCAGTGGGGCAGGAGTGAGCTCCCTCTGATCAGAGTCCCGCCTGCACTGCGGCAGGATTCCCAGTCCGCGACCAGGGGGACCGGCTCAGCTGGAAATCACAGACGCACAGCCAGCCAGTGTTTTCGGTGTCTTGCTGGTTCCGGAGCGGGTTTTGAATAAGTAATGATCATCCTGATTTCCCAGTGACTCCATGTCCGGGCCAGGCTCCGATCCTCCCACCACCCCCCGCCAGTCACCACATTAAATATTCAAGACACACGCTGTCGGCTGGTGCTGGAGGCACCGGGGTCTGTGTGGAGCGGCTGCGGCTGGCTGCTGGCTGCCCATCACTCAGGCCTACTGGCTGGGACGCAGCGCCGCTGCTTCCCCACAAGTACAAGCGTGAGATCAAGGGAACCATTTCCACCTCCTCCGAGCAGGACTCCTGCAGCTGAGCCAGCTCTGTGCCCCGGCCCGGGGTCCCTCCTGGGCCTCGAGGGCCTGCGCGAGTCTGAGGTTGGAGGAGGGTCGGCCCACAAGCGTTCCCAGGGCCTGGGCACATTTCAGTGTCATGCACACAGACCCGTTCCTGTGGGGAGGGGCCATCTTGTCTGTGTTGTGGGGGTGGGGGCCATGCCAAGTGCACTGTGAGATGTTAGGGTTCTGTCCGAGGGGAGGGTGAATGAGAAGGGCGGGAGGCAGATGTGGGAGGCAAAAGCAGTGCTGCCTGCCACCCCACGCACCAGCGCACCAGCGACCCCTGGCTCTTCTGGGAAGGGCTCCTGTGTCGTCCGTCCATCTGTCCGTCTGCTGCTGCCAGCAGCTGAAATGAAACCAGACCTAATGTAGCGATCAAGTGCCAGGCCTGCCCGCGGGCCTCTGGGTCCCAGGCAGCGGGAGAGTCTGGTGGGCACGGTGCCTCCCACGCACGCAGGTCCCATCAGCCCCGGGAGGGGCAGTGTCCTCTGCAGGCAGCGGTCCCAGGCTCCCGGTTGGAGGCAGTGGGGTGGGGTGGGGAGGGGGCTGCACCAGTCCTAATACTCCAGAGTCCACCTGGACAGCCCACGAGGGGGCAGGGGCTCCCCGTCACGGCTGCTGTGGAGTTAGAGTGGAGCGGGTTTGGTGCCCACGGGAGGGAGCTCACTCCTGCCCCGCCGCAGCCCACACTGACTCACTCCGTGTTTGGATGGAACTCAGTCCTAACCGCCGCCGCCGCCGCCATAGCTGCAGAGGAAGCAGCCCCTCACGTGGGCCACACCCCTTCCCGGGTCCCGTGTGGCCCTTCTCCTCTTCCCCTTTCCTGCAGCCCCTTGTGCTGCTCCCACGAGGCAGGAGGGGCCGGGGAGCACTGTGTGAGCAGAGGGCAGGGCCGGGGTGCTGGGCGCATGGCTCTGACGCGCTGCTGTCGCCTGAAGGCTAGCTGCCGCCACGTTCCCTCTGGTAGGATGTGTGCAGCCCGGCTGTGGATGAGGGGCTGGCGTGGGAGGTTCGCTCACTTAGTGCACGGCGGCCTCCTCCACGCGCCTCTCCGCCCCGGCTCTCGTGCGCGGGCTCACCCGCCTGTCTTTCCCGAGAACTCCCGGGCTCCCCCAGACTGACCTGGCCTCCCTACGTGTCACTTCAGCTGCCATTGACTCAGTCGTCCCGGTGCCTTGGTAGCTCGCCCAGAGCTCGCCTCTCCACACCCCGGGAGGTCCATTCCCGCTCGTGTGAGCACAGAGGCTAAAGGGCTGGGACACCAGAGCTGTGGGGGCTGCGTGGTGAGGAATGGGGGCTGCTCTGCCGGAAGCCGCGTCCACAGGCGAGGAGGCGGGAGGTGTGTGGAGACCGCACCTCTGCGCTGATGCTCACAGCCGGAGCGGGCTGCGGGTGCTGATGGTCACGTGGGCCTGAGCAGATGGGTTCGCCTCGTCTCCCAGATACCCACGAGCCAGGATGCCCACGCAGGAGGCATGGCTATGGTCCTGTGGGCACACGGGGACAGCCACTGGGGACCAGATCTTTGGGGCGGCATCTGGGAAGGTCCCTGGCGGTGGCCCCATAGTGGACGATGGGAATGGTCATCCAGGAGCATCCACAGATCCGGGGAACAGGGTGAGACGGCAGGAGCAGGGCTGTGGCCCTGTGCCATATGGGACAGCCACTAGGGACCCAGGGCTCAGGAGGTGGGGTGCTCAGCAGGCAGCCCAGAGTCCCCCATGAGGGCCACCAAGACAGGTGTGGTGGGAGGTGCTCTGGCCTGCAAGTCCTGGACTGTGTTTCCCGTTAGGGGGGTGGGGAGCCAGGAGCAGACCCGGATCTCCACACGCACACGCTCGGTGCCTGCCTGTCAGGGTGGAGAGCTAGCTGTGGGGGAAACCAATGTCACCAAGCAAACCAAGATCACAAAGGGAGGGGATGGCCCCCTCACAGCTTCCACCAAACATCTTACTGGAGGCTCGAGCGAACGCAGCAAAACAGGAAACAATACAAAGCAATTTCAGAAGGAAGAAACGAAACTGTCTTCGTCTGAAGATGACATGATTGTGGAAAATCCCAAAGAATCCACAAAGTCTGGACGGCATGGCTCCATGGTTGATCTATGACCAGGAGGTCACAGTTCGATTCCTGGTCAGGGCTCATGCCCAGGTTGTGGGCTCCATCCCCAGTGTGGGGAGTGCAGGAGGCAGCCGATCCATGGTTCTCTCATCACTGATGTTTCTCTCTCTCCCTCCCAACAAAAAACCCGCCTGGAACTAGGAGCAATTAAAGCAAGGTCAGGACACGGGCTGACATGCATATTGCTGATTGCTTCCCCACGTCCCAGCAACGAGGGGCTAAAACGTGCACCTGAAACCGCAGTGCCTTTACAGAGTGGACCCTGCAGCCCAACCGGGAACTCCCAGCTCAAGCCCCTGCATTTGCTGTTTCCTGTCCTCCCTCCAGCTGTCCTCACAGCCGTCCTCTAAGCTGTCCAGGGGAGGCAAGTAGATCTAAATCTCCTGTCCACTGCCTGGAGGTCTGGTCCAGTTTGCTGCCACCAAGTGGGGAGAGGCAGGCATGACACCAGATCACACAGGCCTGTCCTGCTCCGCCCTCCCCCTGGTGAACCCTGGGGACTTAGCTGGCTTCCCCTTGATGGGCGGCATGCTTTCCTGAGGGCATTTCCAAGCCCAGAGTGAGGCTCTTTATGGACTTGGTGAGAGGTCGTCTCACCCACTGACATAGATCAGGCTGGTGCTTACAACTGTTCACACCGGGGCCTGCTCTCAGTCCATCCCATCAGAATGGCAGGCCTTGCATTGTAAATCTGACAGGGGCGGACCATGGTTCTGCATAGTGGGCTCCTGGCAAAGGGGCGGGAGGGGAAGGTGGGGGGAGCAGTCACGGCGGGTGTGTGTAAAGTGTTTGCTGCCCCTCAGTGCCTGCTCCTGGGACCTGCTCCACAGCACGGGAAGCACACACGTGTCAGCTGAATGAGTGAATAGATTCGGGGAATGAATGAATGACAGAGTTCTGTAAATATCATCACAAAACTGTTTAAATGGAGATGAAATCCACGCAATATTAATTTCACCATTTTAAATTGAGCAGTTCAGCCCTGGCCAGGTAGCTCAGTCCGTTAGAGCTAATGGAATGCCAAGGTTGGGGGTCCAGTCCCCGGTTAGGGCCAGTGTGAGAAGAAACCAATGAGTGCAAGAATGGGTAGAACCATAGATCACTCTCTCACTCTCCTGTGTCTCTCTTTCTCCCTTCCTCTCTAAAATCAATGAGCATACCCTTGGATGAGGATAAAAAAAAAAAGGAACAGTCTGAGTGAACAGCCAATGGGAAGATGCCAGAGACACCCCGGGAGGGAGCTCACAGGTTTTCAGGGAAACACGGAGAGCCTGGGGACCCTGGGTCCAGGCCGCTCTGCCCCAAGGTCCTTCCCAGGAGCTTCCGTGACCCTCCCATTTCTGCATGGAGAGAGTGGGCCCCAGGCCCCAGGAGAGTCTGGTTTGCTCCTCAAAGACCCTCACCTTTCCAGCGGCCATTCCTTCCTGTGAATCAGCCTCCCAGAGATAAGCCACCCACATCCCCCAGGAAGCCAAAGCGCCCTTTTCCTTGCAAACCTTTTATGGGCGTAATTTAATACAAGGATAAACTAGTAAAATAGAAGCCATATATTCTAGCAGCAGCACAATAAAAACAAGCCAATAGAAGAGACAGGTGAAGAGTATTTTAGCCAAGGGAAAAGGAAAATAAAATAAAAATAAGGTGTAAGTCATATTCTGCACATAAATAACTTTAAAGAGAAAAAGAAAGATCGCTCCTATACCTTTTAATATATTTGGAGAGAGGTTGTTTAGCTGCAGTAAAATAGTTGATAAGTTTAGCTGAAGTTTCGCATGATCAGGATTAAGTTAGTGTCTTCAGAAGCGAGTGTCGTTTTACAGGATATTTAAGATTCTGGAGATACGCAAAATTTCTTTCTCACTCCAGTGCCACAGATCTCAACAGGACAAATCTTCCTTCCTCTGAAAAGTTGCAGGTGATCTTTATAATTTACAAACTCTCAAAACCTCACCAGACAAAATACTATTTAGCAATAAGAAATAAATTATTGATACAGGTGACAACTTAGATTAATCTGTCCAGAGTTATACTGATGGGGAAAGAAGCCCATCCCAAAACGTTCCGTAGTGTATGATTCCCTCACGTTACTCAGGGATGTGGAACCAATGAGGCGTCCGAGGACAGTGGTCGGCAAACTGCGGCTTGTGAGTCACATGTGGCTTGCGAGCTGCGGTTTGCCGCTTTGTTGACTAACGAGTTTGCCAGCCACTGTCATATACTACCCTTTACCTCTTTGCACACAATATGCCACAATTGCTAATCCTCACAGCTTCCAACGACACGGTAACATTTAGTCTAGTCCAGTGGGGATCTCTCTGTTAGTCCTTAGAGTGGACCATGTCTGCACTTAACTTACAATGAAAAGTTTAACTAAAAAACAGGAACAAAAATCTCCTCCACCTCCTGGGCCCCCACCCTGATGGGCTGCCCAGTGAGAAGGAGGCTGAGCGCCTTCCGGCTTGGCTCCGGGGCACCGTGGGCTGAGGGCCTAGGCCACCCTGCCCTCTGTGTGCACACAGATGCCTCGTGGCGTTGGCGCGAGGCTCCGAGGCTCTGAGATGCCCGGGCCCTGTCTCAGCGTGGCCTCGTGCTGCAGGCAGAGTCAGCGAGTGCGGGGGCAGCTGTCCGGGCATGCTGTGGTCTGTGTGGGCAGCGTTCTGTGTGAGCCTCGGAGCTCAGCATATCTTTCCATCCCCTCAGGACCCCTGGCTCTGCGAGCAGCGCAGGGAGTGTGAGGAGCCGGTGCCAGGGGGTGGCGCTGTTTGCCAGCCGTTGGCCTCAGCCCCCCCCACCTCTGCCTGGATGCCGGCCCTCCCTGTAACTACACACTAGTCAGCACAGACTTTTAAATTTAAAAATCCATGGTGACCATATAATACAGACATTTCTCCCGGGACTGGGGTGGGATGTAGAAGAGGTCATTTTAAATCATATCTATCAGCTGGTTTCATTAACATACAGATATAGGTATGTAGATATTTGTGATGTCTCTATATAATAATTGTTAAGAAATGGACTCCAGAGAGGGAGAGAAAGATAAAAAACATCAATGATGGGAGAGAACCATTGACTGCCTGCCTCCTGCACGCCCCCGACTGGGGATTGAGCCCACAAACCAGACATGTGCCCTGACAGGGCATCGAACTGTGACCTCCTGGTTCATAAGTCAACACTCAACCACTGAGCCATGCCGGCCAGGCACTAATCTGCATTCTAGAGATGCACAGACTGTGACAAAAGCAGGTGGGACTCCTGGAACCTGCTCTCAGACACACAGGCCCCGGAGGAGCAGTGTCCGGGGACACAGTGGGCGCACTCTCTCCCTGCCCCCAAAGGTGGTCCCGGCTCCTGGGTCCCTGGAGCCTGCAGACCCGGGTCCAGCACGTGGCTCCTGGGCATGGCTCTCAGCGTGGGGCAGCCTGGATAAGCAGTGCTGCTTTCCGTGAGTTTGGAGAGGGATTGGTGACGCCTCCTCACATCATGTCCACGCCTTAGTCAGAGTTCCGTCACTGCCCAGAGTGTGCAGTGCTGCTCTCGCTCAGGCCCGGCCAGTGTGGCTGAGGGTTAAGTGTCGATCTAAAAACCAGGAGGTCAGAGTTCAATTCCCCATCAGAGGTCAGGGCACAGCCCCGGTTGCAGGCTCCATCCCTAGCAGCAGGTGTACAGGAGGCAGCCAATCAGTGATTCTCTTTCATTGTTTCTCTCTCTCCTCTTCCTCTCCCTCTCCCTTCCTCTGAAAACAAACCAAAGAACCTCATAATTGTACACCCCTCAACACACACACACACACACACACACACACACACACACACACACAAAACCAACCACACACCAAAAACCCAAACTAAAGAGTCAGCTCTGCGTTTCTGACGGCAGACCTCAACCTGAGGGGTGAGGAGGAAGCTCGTGTCCTCTCCCTGAAATCACGCGGCTGAACGGCTCTTTCTCCGCGCTGCTCATTTCACGTGTGAAGTAATTTGGGATCAGCTCTAATATTTTTTGCTTTAGAAAAGTAGTAAAAATTAATTAATCTACAACTGCACTGATAGCAAAAGTTAATAGAAATTTTAATAAAAATACAACCTCAATAAGCTTCCCTATTGTTCTAATAAATGAAATAGTAGTTTAGAATGGCAGATAAAAGAATTAATAAAACAGCTGAGGCTGGGGACCATGCAGATCAAATGAAGGGACAAGGTCCCGCTCAGCTCCCAGCAGGAGGCGCGACGAGGCTGCGCGTGGGGGACTCTGGATGTCTAACGAATGCTCCGGACTCGGGGGCTTATTTTTAATTGTTCAGAGATATTTATGCAACGCCAAGACGTCTGGAGACAACTCAACCAAGTGTCCGAAGTGCAGGGATGTGTTGGCAGGAAAAACCGGTGGGGCGAGGGTCTAGGAAGCATGCCTACCTCAGGGGCAGGGAGGGGCAGCTGGGCAGCGTCCGGCCGGGCTGGTGGCTCCGTGTCCTGGGCCTGATGGAAGCCGGGGAGAAACAGGCCTCCTTTCAGGGGGCCTCCTCCCAGGGCCCACAGGGGCTGCTCCCCGGGAGTAAAGGAAGCCCAGGTTGACGAATGAGCAAGCGGCAAGCAGCCCGTCCACAGAGCTGGTTCTTGCAGAACGCGCTGTGGCAATGGAAGTGGCGGTGCCCACGGAGGTGGGGGTGCTCCTATCACCCAGGCGGAGGGAGGGGCGCTGAGGACAGCTGCTCCGTGCAGCACCAGGGCCCCTGCCCCAGAGAGGTGGCCAACTGCGGCGGATCTGTCCTGAGTCACAGAGGACAGCCCACTGCTGGGCGGCACCGTGACTGGGGGCGTCATCCGAATGTCCCTTTCCTTTTATTTTGTTCTTTCAAAGATCAAACAACTTTGTTAGTAGTACCAGAGGCCTGGTCCCCTCAGCCTAGCCTGCACCCTCTCCAATCCGGGACCCCTTGGGGGATGTTCAACTGCCGGTTTAGGCCCATTCCCCGGGCAGTCAGATATCCCTCTCACAATCCTGGATCGCTGGCTCTTAATTGCTCACCTGCCTGCCTGGTTGCCCCTAACTGCCTGCTCCTGCTGGCCTGATCACCCCTCACTGCCTCTGCATGCTGGCATAATTGCATCTGACTGCCCCTCCTGCCGGCCTGGTTGCCCCCAACTGCCCCTCCCTGCCAGCCTGGTTGCCCCTAACTACCTGCCCCTGCCGGCCTGATTACCCCTCACTGCCTCTGCATGCTGGCCTGATCACCCCTAACTGCCCCCCATGCCAGCCAGGTTGTCCCCAACTGTCCCCTCCCTGCCAGCCTGGTCACCTCTTATTACCTTCCTGCTGGCCTGGTCACTCCCAACTACCCACCTCTGCCAGTCTGGTCACACATAACTGCCCCCTGCTGCCAGCCAGGTTGCTCCCAACTGCCCCCTCCCTGCTAGCCTGATCGCCTCTTACTTCCCCCCCCTGCTGGCCTGGTCACTCCCAACTGCCCCTTCTGCCAGCCTGGTCGCCCCCAACTGCCCATCCCTGCAGACTTGGTCACCTCATGCAGCCAGCTGTTCAGTCGTTTGGTCGTCTCTCACTAACACCCCTGCCGGCCTGGTTGTAGGCAGCCATCTTGTGAGGATGTGAGGGTCAATTTGCATATTACCTCTTTATTATATAGGATTATCAGTACTATTAAAATAGCACATAGAATGAAAAAATAGCTCACTGTGCCCTACATGTACATAAGCAGTTCTGTTGTTCCTTTTTAGAGGTGATTCAAAGAGAGACCTGAGGTCTGACCAGCTCTGCTTGTTTTCTTCAACAAAAGCTGTAGACATAGCCCTGGCTGGTGCTGTCCAGTGGTTGGAGCACCATCCTTTGCCCTGAAAGGTCACCGGTTCAGTTCCTGGTCAGGGCACACGTCCTGGTTGTGGGCTTGATCCCCTGTTGGGGGCGGAGAAGAGGCAGCCAATCGATGATTCTCTCTCACATTGATGTTTCTCTCTCCCTTTCCCTTCCTCTCTCTGAAAACCAATAAACATGTGTAAGCGGTAAAGTAACATGGACTTTCCTGAGAACACCATGTCCCAAGAAGCAACCATTTTGTTTTGTTTTGTTTTGTTTCTTGGGAAGCAGCCGTTTTAAACAGACGCACGTGGTGGCACTGGGCTCTGTGAGTAAGGAAGTGAGTCTGATCCTGGTAATAGAAACACAAGTTCCCCAGCACTGGCTTCCAGGACGGGCCCCCGCAGGCTGGGCCCCGCAGGAGTGGGCATGAGGAGCTGCCGCCCGTGGGCTTGGTCTTGGGATGGGACTGAGCTGTAAGTGCTTCTGCTGCACGGGGTAAGGAGAAGTGTGGGCGTGTGAGCAGTGACGGATTTCAGAGACGCTCCGGGCTGGAAGGGAGACCGGCAGGGCCGCCCGGGGCCTGGGTGCTGTCCTGCCGACGTCACAGGCCACCCCAGCAGCACTCGTGGCCGTGGGGCGACAGGGTACAGTCATCTTCTGCTCTGAGCACCCACCGAACAGTCCCCGTGCAAACCCCGGAGTCCCAATGTCCCCTCTGCCAGGGCGCAGTCTCCTCGCACGACCCTCTTCCTGACCGCACCCGCCCAGAGCAGCCCCTCCCCCAAACCCCTCCACTGCCAGCCCCGTCTCACTGGGGTGCCTGAGTCCCAGGGGCACAGCCTCTGTCACTCAATGGGCCTTTGGTTCTGGCTGAAGCCACACAGGCCTCCGTCCAGGCAGCTCCTGAGCCCTGACCTTCTGGCCAGGGAACCCTTCTCAGCCCAGACCGGCCGCAGGCTCCTCCTCTGGCAGAGCCAGTGGAGTCGGGCCCCATGGCATCCCAGCCGGCCTGTCCTGCAGTCCAGCCTCGCCCCTCAGACCGCCCCACAGCAGAGCCCTCTCGGCGAGTTCTGCCCTCAGAGGGCGGGGGGCTTGGCCTGGCCTGCAGTGTCTCCCACGCCTGCTTCCACCTGGCTGTTGGTGGCAGCCGGGGGCTTCTCAGTCCTGGAGGCAGCCTCCCAGGACACGGCCTGACCCCTGAGGATGCTCTGGACCCTGTGGGCCTCGTCCCACAACGGACCCGGCCCATTGGGCAGGTTCTGCACCCAGAGGCCCTGCAGGTTGCATCTCCCCACTTCTTGGTCCCAAGAATCAAATGGGCCAAGACGAGGGCGCCAGGCCCTGCAGCCTCCTCTCTAGAGCTCTGTTCTGAGCATGGGGCACTCTCAAGGCTGTGCTGGGCGTGTCTTGCAGAGACAGGGGGGTCGTGAAGGGGTCAGAGAGTGAGGAGGAATGGGTGGGGGGCTGGGAGGACCACCCTCCACCAGCCTGGCCAGCCCACCAGGCCGGGATGCGCTCTGGCCCTCTGTTTGTGTCCCTGGGCGTGGAAGCATCCCCTGCTGGTGAGGACAGCGGACACCACAGAGAGCACTTCTCTGCCTGTGGTCCAGGACAGCCCTGGTGGGAGCAGGGGCTGCAGAACAAGGATACCTGCCCCTTCGCCTCTCCACAGCGATGTGGCAGAGGGTCAGCCGGGCTGCGCCAGTCCCCTCGGACTCACTGCCCCTCGGACTCTCCGTCACTGTCTTCAGCTTCATTCAGGGGGACTCAGGCATCCCTGGTCCCCTCATGGGTGGAGCAGGACTGGCCTTTGTTAGGGACTTCTTCAGCGCCTTTAGCCGCCCTCCCTCCTGTGTCTCCCCGCCCCCACTGCCATGACCACGGGCAGGAGCCACCAGGGGAAGAGGTTCTGGCGCCAAACGTCCTGAGTGTCACCTGTGCCCCTGCCTCACCTGTCCCCCTGCCTCACCTGTGCCCCTGCCTCACCTGTGCCCCTGCCTCACGTGTCCCCCTGCCTCACCTGTCCCCCTGCCTCACCTGT
>JAAGEH010000090.1:3329240-3343277 GCA_011751065.1 Lasiurus cinereus | reverse complement strand
CGCCCCGCCGCCGCCGCCGCCGGCCCCGCCGGCCCCCCGCGCGAGATGATGGACGGCCGCCTCCTGGAGCACCCGCACGCCCAGTTCGGGGGCTCGCTGGGCGGCGTGGTGGGCTTCCCCTACCCGCTGGGCCACCACCACGTGTACGAGCTGGCGGGCCACCAGCTGCAGTCCGCCGCCGCCGCCGCCGTGCCCTTCTCCATCGACGGCCTGCTCAGCGGCTCGTGCGCCGCCGCCGCCGCCGCCGCCTCGGTGGTCACCCCCACGCCGCTGCTGCCGGCGGCCTGCGGGGTGGGCGGCGACAGCCAGCCCTTCAAGCTGTCGGGTAGGCGCGGGCGGGCGCGGGCGCGGGCGGGGTGGCGGGCGGGGCCGGGACCCTCCGGGGCGGAGGAGCGCGCGTGTCGGGGGCTGCGGCACCGGCCGCCCGGGTCCCCGGGTCCCGCCGGCACGCGCGCGCCCCGGGGCGGTGGCGGCGGCCCCGGCCCCGGTGGCGGCGGGCAGCAGCGCGGGCGGTGGGTCTGGCTCGGCGGTGGCTGAGCGCGCCGCGCGTCCTGTGCTCGCCCCGCAGACTCGGGGGACCCGGACAAGGAGAGCCCGGGCTGCAAGCGGCGGCGCACCCGCACCAACTTCACCGGCTGGCAGCTGGAGGAGCTGGAGAAGGCGTTCAACGAGAGCCACTACCCGGATGTGTTCATGCGCGAGGCGCTGGCGCTGCGGCTCGACCTGGTCGAGTCCCGCGTTCAGGTAAAAGGCCGCGTCCCTCCCGCAGCAAGCGCCGCCCGGCCGCCGCGCCGCCTTTTGTTCTGTGGAGCTGCGGTCCGGCGGCTCCGAGCCAGCCTGGCGCTGCCGGCGGGAAGGTTGGTGGTGCTGGCGCTAGGTATTCTGGGGCTCAGGGTCTTTCGGGGATGTAGGAGTGGGATCCCCTAAAAGTCGAGGCGACTCCGGAGTGGCTGGCGGCCGCCCCAAAGTAGCGAGAACAGCAGCTGCGTCCCAACCGGGGAGTCGCATGGCGGGTTGTGGCGACCACGATCCGTGCGGTCTCGGAGGCCCCGGAGGGAGAGCGGCCGGCCGGCGGGGGTTCGAGAAGGTGGGAGAAAGCAGACCCTCGCTGCAGGCCCCCCGGGCTCTGGTCCCAGCCCGGCTCCCGGCGTCCGTTTCCCTGTAGCCTGTAAAATATTCGGATGGAAACGGGTCTTTATTCTTTGCGTGGCCCGAGGAGGCGGCTGGAGGAAGGGGGGGGGCAGAAACTTAAACAATTAACGGTTTGAGGAAAAGAGGTGTCTGCATCTTAATAGCCGTGATGTCTTTTTCTCTTCTCTTTTCCCGGAACTTGGTTTTTATTCGGAGACTGCCAGTGGTGTGCTTTTTAAAAACACAGCGTCACGGTGGTGGGTTATGTATTCAAGATGAGTTGGGTGTTTCCCTGAAGTACAGAAACCGTGGTGGCGGTGAGTGCGGGGCGGGCAATGGGGACCCTGGGAGAGGCCAGGCCGGCCAGGCGCTCAGCAGGGACAGCTTTGTCTGAACCCAACCAGCACCGGCCTGTGCGCGGCCTCTGCTCAGGGCCCTTTGCTGCGGAAATCCTCAGTCCTCTGCGGGCTTTCTTTAAGTGTTCCGAGCGACATTTCTCCCCAACACGGCGATGAATAGTTTCTGGTGACAGGCAGCCTCGTTTGCACCCTCAAAAGAAGTATTTTTAAAAGGTGTGTGTGGGGGAGGCGTTACAGTCGTGAGAGGCTGCAACTGAATGCCCACAGCTTGGCACTGAGGGCCTCGGCGGGGCTGGGGCGCTGCGTGGCAGCAACAAAGAACGGACCGTGCGCCTGAGCCTGGGCCGGGACTGTGCCGTGCTGGAGCCAGGTCCAGGCTGCGTCCCCCCAGCCTGCGAGCTCCCCAAGGACAAGGCCTGAGAGAGAGTGGGAGAGGCAGCTGGCTTCTGGCTCCTGGCTCTGGCTTCCCTGCCTCCCCCACCCCATCCCAAAGCCAAGCAGCTGGTTGGAGGGCACTGTTTCCAGCCCGGGCCTGAAGGCTCCAGAAGAGAAGTGTGCGAGCGTGTGTGTATGTGAGGGGGGGGCTCCTGAAGCTCCCCTTCCACCCCAGCCCCCAGTTGGGCTCAGCTACCAGGCCCTTCTGGAAGGAGCATCCAGGTTTCCTCCATGGGAAAGACGGAATCTGGGCTTTCACCCCGTCCCCCGGGGCTGAGACAGGTGTGTGAAGGGCAGAGCCCAGATGCCTGGTGTCCCGTCAGACGGCCGGTGCCAGGCCAGGCGGCTGCTCAGAGCAGGAGCGATGAGGAATCAGGAGGGGCAGGCCGGCTGCGCTCTATCTCCTTCCGTCCTCTCTCTCCTTTCGTCCACACCAGGAGCCTGAGGCCCCCTCAGGGGCCAGGCAGGCCCTGTCCAACGAGGGGGCAGCTCCCAGTCCCTGAGGTGAGAAGCTGGAGGGGGAGCTGGCAAGAGGCCGGGCCCCCTCCTCTAGGTGGAAAGATGCCCTTTGGAGCCACCTGCACCCTGAGCGCAGACACCCAGCTCCGCGCTGGCCTGGCCATGTGTCTTGGTTTCCACCGCGGCCCAGCCGGGCCCAGCCGAGGTGGTGAGGCCGGTCTGGGGGGCGGGAGGCCACAGCCCAGCAAGCCCGCGGCTCCGGCTCATGGGCCTTCCTTTCCACCTGGCTGCTCTAGGTTTGGTTCCAAAACCGCCGTGCCAAGTGGAGGAAGAAGGAAAACACCAAGAAGGGCCCTGGGCGGCCGGCCCACAATTCCCACCCGACCACGTGCAGCGGCGAGCCCATGGACCCCGAGGAGATCGCGCGGAAGGAGCTGGAGAAGATGGAGAAGAAGAAGCGCAAGCACGAGAAGAAGCTGCTCAAGAGCCAGAGCCGCCACCTGCACTCGCCGGGCGGCCTGTCCCTGCACAGCGCGCCCAGCTCCGACAGCGACAGCGGCGGCGGCGGCCTGTCCCCGGAGCCGCCCGAGCCGCCGCCGCCGCCCAACGCCGCGGCCAAGGGCCCTGGGCACAGTGCGGGCTCCGGGTCGGCGCCCGCACCTCCAGGCGAGCCGCCCGCGCCGGGCACCTGCGACCCTGCCTTTTACCCGAGCCAAAGAAGCGGCGCCGGCCCGCAGCTGCGTCTAGGCCGCCCCGCGGACAAGGACGCGGCCCCGTGTGCGCCCGGGGCGGCGGAGCGCGGCGCGTCGGGGCTGCCCAAGGCCAGCCCGTTCAGCGTGGAGAGTCTGCTGTCCGACTCGCCACCGCGCCGGAAAGCCGCCCCGGCCAACGCCGCCGCCGCCGCGGGGCTGGACTTCACGCCCGGGCTGCCGTGCGCGCCGCGGACCCTCATCGGCAAGGGCCACTTCCTGCTCTACCCCATCACGCAGCCGGTCGGCTTCCTGGTGCCGCAGGCCGCGCTCAAAGGCGGTGCTGGTGCGGAGGCCGCGCCCAAGGATGCGCCGCCCGCGCCCACCGCACCGCCGGCGCCTCCTGCGCAGGCCAGCTTCGGGGTCTTCCCTGGGCCCAGCGGCGCTCCGGACTCGGCCGACGGGGTCGCCTCCCCAGGAGCCCCGACCCCGGCCCCTTTCCGGGACCCAGCGGTGGCCGAGGGCGGCGGCGGGGACCGCTCGGACACAGGGGCCTGTGCAGTGGCCCCACCGCCGCCGCCACTCCCGCGGTCCCCCGGGCCTGGAAGGCCTGGAGCGCGGGTGCCCAGCCCCGCGGGCGAACCAGCCATTTGCGGGGCGGGCCCTGAGCCAGGCGCCGCGGCAGTAGCCAGCGCCCTGGATGGTGAGGAGGTGGACATGGACTGAGGCGGCCCTAGAGGAGCTCAGCCGCACGCAGGGGCTCGGTTCCGACTGGGTTCCGACTCGCAGGCCATCAGGTGATCGGCTTAGAAACACTGCTTTCCCCCCTTCAGCTTGGACCTAGTCAGCAACAGCAGGACTTGGGGTGAGACCCTCCTCCTCTCGCGGGAGGAAAAAGAAAACCTAACCCGTAGTCCCCCCAAACCCACAACAAGAATCCTCAGCCTTGTAAAATGCAAAAATGTCTAAGAATATTTATATATGTACCATTTTTCTTTTATAAATAAAGCTGGTCAAACGCAAGCTCTCCGATCCATCTTTTCCAAATTTCGGAGTGCCCCTCCCCCTCCATTGCCCCGGCTCCCCCCACAACCCCCCCCCAGGGCGGGGCAGGGCGGAGGCTCACCTCCCCCACGGTCTGCGCTTAACGCCTCCTTTTGTGTGCGCGTGTGTTTGTGTTTTCTGATGGAACAAATGTATGCAGCCGCACTCCCCGCTCCGGCCCTCCTCCGCGCCCCCCCTCCTGCCCGGTGCCCCCGCACGCGCACCCGCACCCGCGCGCACCCCCTCGCACTGGCACACGCCGGGGCGCGCGCCGCCGCGCGGGGTGACGGCGCCGGGGGCTGCCAGGGCCGGGCCGCTGGGCTCCTGCAGAGTTTTGATATGAAAGTAATTATTTTCCGGTGGCTGCTGCGGGGACTGGGTTTCTTGCCCAAAGGGTTATTATACATTACCGATTTCTAGTGATATGAAATCACATAAACTTCTTACAATAATAGAATTAGCATGAAAGGCTGGGGTGTCAAATTGAAATTGGAGAATAATAGCGCTGGCAGCTGGGGGAGTGCGCGCGCATACTGGAGCGGAGATGGGGAGTCGTGGGGCGGAATTTTCATGAGCTGCCTTTGTCAGCGCTCTTGTAGCCGCTATATTAAGATAGATGCCCAATGATATCCCTCATTGTTCTGTCGCTTATATTGATGTTGCTGCGTTATCAGCCTATTGATCATGTGTCGCCTGTAATAGGACAGGCGCCGCCAACGCGCCTCTTTACAAAAGCAGCGCACATTTGTTCTAATAGGGTCCGGGTCCCGGGGGGACGCTCCGGGGCCTTCAGGACATCTGCAGCGGAGAAATATTAGCAAACTTGGCTGGAGCCCGCCGCCGCCAGCCCAGCCCCGGCCCCCTCCCCTGCCCGCAGCTGCCCCACCCCCGAAGTGAACCTCCACCAATCCTCCGCCTGCCGCCCGCCCTCCCCCGTCCAAATCCCAACCCTGGGCCCTGGGTGTCCTCGGCGCTTCAGAAGCCACCAATTCCCCCAAGAAATTGGGATCCCAATTATTAAAACCATTAATTCCACCGAGGCTGAGCGGCGCGGAATGATGTTTACAGCCTCGTTAAATATCCCCGATCCCTCCTGGTCATCAGGCCTTTATTTGCAAATAAATTGAGAATAATCAGAAGGACAGCTTTCCTCCGCGCGGCGCGCGCGCGGTGCAAATGAATTTCGGAGCCCGAGTCCCTTTAATAATATTTACATAATTTTCGCTCGGTGACTCTGATATTTGCTCTCTAGGAGACCGAGCTTATAGGAAAAATAATTAGATCAAAAGAAAAGTGAGAGGGGGAAGGAAGCGCGGGAGAGGAGGGGGTGGTGGGATCCGCAGGGCAGGCAGGGGCCGGTGGCAGGAAGGAGAGGCCCAACTTGGGGCCGCGGCCCCGAGGAGGCTGGGAGCGGGCGGGGAGGGCGAAGTAGGGCCAGGGAGCAGGTTGCCGGGGTTTAGCCGAGGCCCTTGGCCCCTCCGGACCCGGCTCCGGGGGCGGCAGCCGCCCCGTCCCCCCTGACGGGCTGCGTCCTGCCCACCCGGCCTCCCAGCCTTTGTCTCCGGCAGTCCAGTCTGGCCTGGGCCCACCATCAACTCTCCCCTCGCCTCCACTCCCACCCCCATTAAACTGTATTTAAAGTGTCATTTAAATTATGAAATTGTAGCAGAAAATTGTGCGTAAAATGCCGGTTATTTTATCTAAGGTGAACAATTTGTCTGGCAGCGATAAATCGCCTCCTTCCTTCAATTTGCAGCTGTTCATTTTGGTGGCGGCTGAGCCGAGTGGGGGAGGCCTCATGTTTAATGGATTTGCAGTTTGAATGCTGGAGTATCGCTGGCTGCACACTCGTGTCCTTAAGGTGAAATTACTGATTTACTTAAACAGTTTAGCTTTTTCCTGAAAGCCCCAAAAGCAGCAGGCTGTGTGATTCTAGACAAACTATCAATCGATCTGGTCGAGCCAGCCTCCAGGAGATGTGTCCTTCATGAATCATACTTTATGAATTCAATTTCTACCAGGAGAAATTTTCAATTTGAACGCCGGATCATTATGGGAGAGTGTAAATTGTTTTTGCTCTATTATGCATCCGACGCCATCATTTTTCTTTCTAATTACGGAGGTGTCAGGTCGAGCTGTCATGCAGGCGCTGATTTTCAATTTAACTGATCATCATACATTCATTTTCCCATTTGATAAATCTGCTATCTAGACGGCTCGCCATGCCCGGAATATTAAGAGCCGAGCTGCAGCGAGGCGCTGTAATGGGGGGATGTGTATGCAGCAATAAGTGCAGATCAGGCAGTTAATTTAGCACCTCCTGATTCCCCATCTCCATTTCTCATTTCCAATTCTCCAAGGAGCGGAGCAGCCCAAAGGCTACGCGCTCCGCTCTCCAGCCGAGGAGGAGGAGAGGAGAGGGGGAGCGGGCGCGCAGAGGCGGAGAGGGGAGGAGGAGGGGAGAGCGGGAGAGCACCCCTCCAAAACGCTTGTTTCCTATTACACAACTTCCAAATTAGGATATCAAGCTTAATTAATGCTAATTGAGTTCTTCAATACGTGTTATTTTTATTTAATAGAAACAAATTTGCACAATTAATTATCGACATAATTTCAAGAGTCTCATTTGCAAGGCGAGCTCTTCTGAATCCACTACCCCAAGTCGCCTAATGATTTTGTTTTATTCCGCAGAAGAGAAGAGAAAGGTCTCTCTCCCCCCCACCACCACCACCTCCACCCCCACCCGCACCTGGGAGGCCGGCTGTAGATTTGGGGTGGCCAGGAGGACTGAGTGGGGAGGTTGCTAGGGGGACGGCGGGGAGGGGGGAGGGCGGCCTCTGTGTTCGATCCCGGGGTCCCTGGCAGGGCGATGGCGGGAAGCCCGCTGTCCCGGGACAGCCGTCCCTCGTGGGGTGCAGGGAGGCGGGCAGCGGAGGGCGCACCCACGCCAGGCGGAGCAGCTCCGGGGCTGTTGTTCCAAGCGGCGGCGGCGGCTCCAGAACAATCCTCTCCACGAGGCGCTGTGTCCGTGGGGCGAGGGTGGGGCCCGGCCGCTCTGGGGCCAGCCCCCTCCCCGCCCCCCTCCCGGCCCCCCTCCCGGCCAGGGGCCCCCCTGCGGGCGCGGCTGATGGGGTTTGATTGTTGACGCGGCCCCCGTTGTCTAATGAACGGCCGGCCGGGCCTGCACTGCCACCCGAACCGCGTTCGCGGGGCGCCGGGGAGGCGCAGGCTGCTTTAATTTTGTTGATAAATCGGTCGTGGGTGGGGGGGCGGTGGCGGGGGTGCGGGGAGAGGGTGTTGTTTCTCTGCTGATTTATTTTTAACCCGAGGTTGTACAAGCCCCTGACAGTTTGGATAAATTAGCGGGCCTCGCCGGCTCCTAATGAGGGGGTATCGTTTCGGCACCTCGGAAGGAGGGTGAAAAATGAGAGAGACTCCATCCGGAGGTGTCGGATCGATTCAGGATCAGGGTGTAAATTATATACAACTAAACCACCCAGCCGCCCGTACCGCTGCTTTAATGCGGAGCTTAGAAATGCAACATTAAACAAAGATTATGAGAGATGGACGCCTCTGGACCGGGCCCAGCTCCCGCTCAGCCGGGTCAGCCCGGCCGCCCCGGGACGCGGCTGGCGGCGGAGGAGCGGGGGCGGCTGGGCCGGGGGAGCCTCCGGCGCCCTCCCTTCTCTCCGGCCGCCACGGCGTGCTGCGGAGCGGCCCCGGAGAGCCCTCCGCCCGGCCCGGCACCCACCCGGCCTTCGAGGGCCGGCGAGACCCCGCTGGGGCCCGGCGAGACCCCGTGTGCGGCCGCGTGGGCTGGACCTCCCTCCCTCCCCACCCCCACTGCGCGCAGCCGAGTGCACGGGGAGAGGCGCGGGCCCCCAGGTCCAGGCTCCCCGACGCCGGCAGGGGGGTGCGCTTTAGGGGGGGCGCTGGGCTCTCACTTCCACTCTTCTAGGGCTGAAGGGACTGCAGGAAGGGGCGCGCTGGGGCGGGAGCGGGAATGCCCTGGCGGGGGCTGCTGGCCCCTGGGGCGCCCCCCCCCCCACCCAGCGGAGCTCCCCACGGGGAACGGCCGCGCCCTGCAGAGCCGAGTTGTGAGTCTGGAGGCGGCGAGGGGGCAGGAAGCCGGGCGCTGGGGCGAAGGAGGGCCCCTCGGGCCGCCACGCCGTCCTCGTCCTCCCTTCCTGCCCAGGGCGCCCGTCCGCCGGCCTCCAGCCCTCCGGCGCCCGCGGCCCCCCGGCTCTCCCCGGCCCCCGCTCTCCCCGGCCACGCAGCTGCCGCCCACCCCCCCCCGCCAGGAAGAGCGCGGGCGTCCGCGCGAGGGTGTTGCAGTAATGAAAAATCAGAGCAGTTAAATCGTAAAATTTGGATTAAGAAGCTTGAATTTAATACACACGCACCACATTTATTAAAGCATTAGAATAATTGAAATTTGCTGCGGCAGCCGTCCAATCTGTTTAAATAATTCTATGGGTGTCTTGTTGTGATAAAAGATTATCTAGAATTCTATTAAAGGCGCAGAAGCCTGCTTTGTAAATCCTATTTGGGGACTTTCAATAACTATCGATAATCTCATCTGCACAGAACCCCCCGCCTTCCCCGCCTTATCGGAAAGTTTGCGGCGCCTCCCGGGGCCGCGCGGGGGAAGGCCACCGGGCGCCCACCAGCACCTGCCGCTCGCCGCCGCCGGGGTGAGGGCGCCCCGGGGGGCGCAGGGCACGCGCGGGTCGTCCCGCGGGCCGCTCCCTCCGAGCGTGGGCCAGGCCCCGGGCTCCCCGGCCTGCGCCCCAGGCCTTTGTGGGCGGCTCGGAGCCCCCAGGCTCCAAACCCCGCGCTGGGCTGCGGGAGCGAGCGCCGTCGCTAATTGCTGCTAATTTTGTTTCATTAACTTTATTTACTCTTGAACCCTTAATTGTTTCCATTTATTTTTAGTAATTTTATAATGCACTAATAATCCCCCTCTGCCTGCGGACGCCTCCTCCCCCTCCCCTCTCTCCCTCCTCCTTCCCTCCTCCTCCCTCCCTCCCAGGCCCCGCCAGCGGCAGGCCCGCTGCTCCGTGCGGCGCAGGCCCGGGGCACCCAGAAGTCAGGGCGTGAGCAGCTACGAGGGGGCGGGCAGGGCTCCCTGGGTGCTGCCCCCCAAAGTCCGGCCAGGCGGGTGGCGGGTGGGGCAGAGGCTGGACTCGGCGCGGCCCAGGCCGGAGAGGCTGCTGGGAGCTGCTGGTCTCCAGGAGGGGGGACCGCGGAGGCCTCGGAGGAAAGAGACTCGCCTAAGGTCACACCCGGCCCAGGCCGCTCGGGGATGGCGGGGTGGCCCGGCCTCGCCCTCGCCCTCGGGGCTTCCGCTTCCCTCGGTTCCTCCTGCAGCCGGAGCCCGTCTGCAGAGCGCAGAGCGGCCCGAGGACTCGCCTCGACGCGGCTCAGCCCCTTCCCTGGGGAGCCCGAGTCCCCGCGGTCCCGCCCCGGCCCCCAGGACCCAGCCCCGCGCCTCCCTGTTATTAGACAGCTCGCGGGATTGTCTGCGGGCCGCCTCTTTCCTGCTAATTATCACCTTATGAAAAGTGTTTCATTAAGAAACTCTGCTTTTGATTAATTATCGACAGAATGCTGACCAGAAAGAAATGAAATTAATCTCTGACCCCGTCTGGGTAACACTGGAAATTCATCACATATCCTTTTAATATTGAAACACAGCGCAGAATTTTAATAGAAAATATTGTTTTTCCAAACCTCCAGTCTTTATTAATGCCCCTGGGCAGGGAAAGATATTGCTGCAATATAGCAGCCTTTGTTCATTTTAAATTTATTAAACATAATGCACTTCATTTTCAAACATTTTACTGTTTCTTTTTAATTTCACTCAGTGTAAGTACAGAATAAAACCTTTTTAAACATTTAAGATATTGAAAACCCATATACGGATGTGTAACGGGAACGCTCCGGCCATCAAATAAATTTAAGTAGAAGCAATTGTAATTTTAAGCTCCGAAGTATTATCCCCTTCAGACATGGAGGCAGCATCGGCAACGTCAAATGAGAGTGCCAGGCGGGAGCTGGGGCCTCCCCGGCCCCCAGACATCCCGGGAACGGCTACTCGGCTACTCGGAGTCAGGAGTCAGCGGGTCCCCCAGGTCCGGGGCCGAGGGCCGCTGAGCCCCGCCGGTTCTCCAGTTCCCGGGAAATCCTCCTCCGAGGCTGGGGTGCTGGTTGTGAGGTGGCCCACCTTCCCCTCTCCCCCTCCACCCAGGGCCCCTCCCTGGACAGGACTCTGGGCTTTCCCCAACCAGAAGGTTTCTTCCTTCCCGAGTCACGCCAGGCTGCCCCCACCCCAGCCAGGGTGCTGTCAGGTCAGCCCCAGGGAGCGGGGGTTTGCCCAGTTCCCAAGCCTGGGGGAGGGGGCTCCCCGGAGAGTAAGCCCTTCCCCCTCCTTCCGGGCCAGCTGCTGCCTGAGGAGCTGGGGTGGGGGGTGGAAGAGGGCACCTATTCTCCATCCCAGCCCCCAGCGCAACTCCCGCCCTCATCCCTTTCCCGAGGAATCCAAGCCCCATGGTTAATGAGTCATGAAGTGTGAGAACTTCCTGAGACCTCAGCCTCCCTGATGCCAATTCCAGATGTGGGAGGTGGGAGGGGTGGGTCCTCCTGGCTGGCGAGGACCCAGCCACTCTGGTCCCTCCAGAAAGTGTCCAGGACCCAGGTTCCAGAATCCGGCCCGAAATGGAAACGGGCAACTTCTCCACTGAGAAATTACTCTTTCTATTTCTTGTAGCGCTCCTGGTGCCCTATTTCACGGCACGACAAAGGGGATATTACTTTTAAAACACTATGAAATACCAGGTCCTGTCCTCTGCGCTATTTCAGAGGAATTCAATTTTCTCTGAATGGTGAGACGCTCCAGCGTATCTTTGGGGGGCTGATCCATGACTCCTGGGGAGGAAGAGGGACAGTCTCAGGATGGTCTTGGCATTCCGAGAGCCTTGGTGTCTGGGCCACACGCTGGTGTCCCTTCACCCCCGCACCCAGAGGTGCTGAGGTGAACTCGGCAAACACGTCTCCCCAGAATCCGATACAGTGCTGCACTTTGTAGCAGCCTGTTCCTGCGCCTGGGCATTCTCTATTACTCGCCAGACTCATCCCCCCGGCCTAGGCGGCCTAGGCAAGTGACTATTTACAAGGTTATCTGTCATCTGTCTTCCTGGAGGACTCTTCTGATCCCTCACACTGCCCCCCCACCACCACCATCGCCACACACACTCTCTTCTGTTTGATGTCCTGATGTCATGGAGAAGTTGCTGTGGTCTGCTGGAAAAAATGTTTCTCTCTACTTTTCCTCCTTCCCTCCTCCCCCGGTACCCGCCCGCCCCATTTTGTGATCAGATATTCCGTTGAGCAGACCCAGAGCAGACACCTTTGCGGGCAGGCCTGGGGAAGATGCTGGAAAATGCCTGGCCCCCAGCTGGAGCTGAGATGGACGGCTGCAGCAGACAAGCACAGGCGGGTGGGGAACCAAGGAGAGGATCTTCCAGCCCCACCGCCTCTGAGGCCCCCCCGCTGGGCCTGAGCTGCCTGCCAGGAGCTGGGAGCAGTGGGTGAGGGACTCCGAGTGAGCCCTGAGGAGGTGTGTAGATCCACACAAGTCGGGATACTTCAGGGTGTGTGTGTGGGGGGGGTTGTAAGGTGTGTGAGGGGTTTGTAAGGTGTGTAAGAGGTGTGTAAGGGGTATGTGTGTGTCTGTGTGTGTGTGTGGTTTGTAAGGTGTGTAAGAGGTGTGTAAGGGGTATGTGTGTGTGTGTGTGTGTATAAGGAGGTTTTCCCTACCCCTAAGCGAGGACGCAGTACTTGGAAATAATGTCATATTCCCCTTGCTCCTCCGTGTCCTCTCCTGCCTTCCGACTCCTTTGCCTGAGGCCACGCTCCCTCGTCCCTCAGAAGGGGGAGGGGACCCCAGAAGTCCGCTTGGCCGTTCAGATGCCCTGCCCAGGAGCTGGCTCCCATCTCTGCAGGCAGGAGCAGGGGAGTCCAGCAAAGAAACCCCAGTGGTTTCACCCCCCCCCCCCAATCTACTTAAACTGTCAACAAACAAAACAGAATAGGAGGCTGGGGTTGTGGCCAGGAGTTGCCCCGGCTGTGTTTGCGGGCGTCCAGGGCTAGCAGCCTGTGCCTGCCCACCTGCTTGGCCTCTGTGGGCGCCGGGTTCAACCTCTGTGGGAGCGTCTCCCTGCCTGGCCCATACCTTGCAATTCTGTGGATTTGGGGTCCAAGGTTGCTCTGCTTCAGAACCAGGAAAACCCATCACGTGGTCTCAGCTGCAGGCTTCGCCCCCCGCCCCTACCCCCCCACCTCATCCCTACACTCTCTAAAATTTCTGGTACCCAACTGCTTGCTGGAGTTAAGAATCTTTCTTTAAAAAAAAAAAGATAGCGAAGTGATTTAAAGATAATTAATTGCATTAAACTATTGACTAACTACCTCACTCAATAGTAATTCATTTAGAGAATATTAAAATCGGAGGAACAATAATAAAATTGATGCCAGTTCCCACGGGGAGGGAGATGGCCAGCAAATTGGATACTTTTCTTAATCTGGCGTAAATAATAACATGCCTGCTCCCCTCCTCTCTGCGGCCAATTCCCCTATCATTTATTCCAGACGCCGAAGCCGGGTTCATAATTGATATCAGTTACTCAGTGAGTGCCTTTCCATTTGTTCTTGTTATCCCTGGTAATTGCCAAGTTCAGCCTCTCCGAGTTGAGATCCGGCTTCGTGGTGGGGCCCCCCCCAGCTCCCCTCCGCCTGGTCCCCCACAGGCAGGCAGCAGGGGGGCCAGCCAGGCTGGGAGCGGGGTGGGGGCTCTGCCAGCCACACCCCCGTGTTGTTCTCGTTGGTGAGAGTTTGTGCTTCCTGGGGCAGATGCACCCAGGCCCCAGCCCCGCCTTGGGACAGCGCAGACCTCGGTGGAGGGTGGAGCCGGCGGCTGGACGATGCCCGGATGGTGCCCGGGCACCCATCACCCGGAGCCCCTCTGCCCCCCACTTGGGCGGAGACGCGTTTGGGGGGCAAACCCAGGGTTCAGGGCCTCCGCGGCGACCCGCCCGTTTTTTGGTCTGAAAATTGGTGGATGGAAGTGACGAATCCCAACCTGACACCTGGGGAACCGGTGCCTTGGCGCGTGGAGGGGGACTCCAGGGGTGCAGGGGAGGAGGGCGGCGCCGCGGAGGGGGGCGCTGGGTCCGCGGGCAGCGAGAGGGGGCCGTCCCAGCTCCCCGCCCACCTCCTCCACCTCCTCCACTTCCTCCACCTCCTCCACCTCCTCGACCTCCTCCACCCGGATGGGCCCGGCCCCAGCCCCGAGCCCCGAGCCCCGAGCCGCGGCGGCGTCCACCCCGAAATGACGGCTTCGTTATTTATTCACTTATTTATTCACTGATAAAGTGTTTACTTAGTTGCGTGCAGCTGTAACATCTCATTCACAGCGCGGCCTCGGGGCATGGAAACAATTGGCAACAAAAGAGAAACTCGGGAGAATCGGGAGGCGCGGCCGCACGCGCGGGGGGCGGCGAGCGCGAGGAGCAGGGGGGACCCGGGGCGCAGGCGGACGGACGGCTGGACACGCGGGGGGGGGGCCCGGAGAGACCCCGGCGGGCGGCCGGTGCGAGGACGCGGTGGGGGGGCTCCGGGGGCGTCGCGGGAGGCCCCCCTCCTTCCCCTTGGGAGCGCGCAGGGGCGCCCCTCGCTCCGGGGCGGCTTTGGAGAGGGCTGCCCGGAGCCCCAGCGCGGCGGAGGCCGTTACGCGCGCCGCCCCGGTCCCCTCGCTGGGCACCGCGGGCCCCTGAGGCCGCAGCGCCGTCCCCCTGCGCCCGGCGGGGCCGCGAGGCTGGAGGGGGCTCCGCGGCGCCCCGACTTCCCCTGGGAGGAGGGGG
>JAAGEH010000090.1:3301833-3324240 GCA_011751065.1 Lasiurus cinereus | reverse complement strand
GGGGCCTCTGCTGGACCTTCTTCCACCCGCCACCCCCTCCTCCCAGGAAGCCTCCGCAGAGAGCGGGCTCAGACCTGGAGAGGTGGCCTGGCCGGCAGGACTCCTGAGGGTGGGGGACGGGGTCAGGAGGGGCCGTTGCTGGGTCTCGGGTGGGCGCTGGGACCTGGGGATGGTCCTTCCCCCTCTGCTCTCAGCTCTCCCTCCTGCCGGCTGGGATGGCTCTCTCCTTTTCAATCCCCCCCCCCCCAAGGCCTGACCGAGGCCGGGCACTCTGGGCTCCTGCCAGCCTGTAAAGCATCCAAAGCAGCTGCGTTGCTGGGGCTGGAGTTCTCTTCCGAGGGCCCCGGGGGGGGAGAGAGGAGGCAGCCACGCCTGGTCTGGCCCTGGGCCCTCTAGAACCAGTTAGAACCCTGGCCAGCCTCCCTCTGCATCCTCCTGGCACCTGCACCCACACCCGCCTGCAGCCACACCTGAGCCCTGAGGACCTCTAAGGGGCACCATGCAGGTGGGCGCTTCCCGGGACTGGCTGGACCTCAGAAAGGGAGGTGTGTGCCCGGCCCGTGGGGCTCGGAGCATCGACCTAGAAACCAGGAGGTCACGGTTCAGTTCCCGGTCAGGGCACAGGCCCAGATTGCAGGCTCCATCCCCAGAGGGGGCTGCAGGAGGCAGCCGATCATGATTCTCCCGTTGATGTTTCTTTTCTTTTTTTCTTTGGAAAATCTACTTTATTATATAATGGACTTTCAGCTTTAATAGACACCCCCTGCCCAGAATTAGCCCATTCTATGGAGGTTTTACTGGATTAACAATTAAAAATAGAAAAATAACGAAAGCATCCAAAAACATAAAATGCTTAGAAATATGTTTAACAAAAACATATTTCTTTTTTTCCATTTTTTATTCATGTATTACATGTGTACATATCTTCCCATTGCCCCCCACCCCCACCCCACTCCCATGCATGCCCTCACCCCCCCGTGTCTTGCATCCGTTGGTTATGCTTATTTGCATGCATACAAGTCCTTCGGTTGATCTCTTACCTACCCCACCTCTCCCTAATAAAGAACATTATACACTGGTGAACAAAAAGGTAGATACAGAGGCAGCAAAGCATCAAACGGACGGTGGTCATTGATGTTTCTTCCAAGATCGGGCGCATTCAGGGTGGTACGGCCATAGACAATCACTGATGTTTCTCTCTCTCCCTCTCCCTTCCGCTCCGAAATCAACAACAAAAAGTATTTTTAAAAAAGAAGAAAGTGTTTGCTAGTGGAGACAGGGTCATTGAAGAGGTGACAGGGAAAACGTGGTCGCGAGGTGGGGCTGGTGTCCCGCAGAGGGATCAGGACCCGGACACGCAGGACCGACCCGTGGGCCCCACGGAGGGCACGGCTGCTGCCAGCAGCGGCCCCGGCCCGGAGACGGCCTCAGCCTGGGGCTTGACCTCCGGCCTCAGAGCCCAGGGCACGGCGCTTCTGCGTCTGAGTCCCGCCCATCGGGGCTGTGCGCCCCCGCGGCCACGGTGGACCCCACAACTCATGTCACTGGGAGCGCGCAGGCCTCACCCAAAGGAGGTCCCTTGGTGGCGGCTCCTGTTCATCACACCGGGGCTCTGAGGCGACGTTGGGGTTCTGAACCCCCAGGCCTCAGTGTCCTCAGGGAGGAAGTTGCTCCCTTGGGGCCTCTCCAAGGGCTGAGGGCTCTCTGTCCCCTAGGATACGAGGCCAGGGCAGAGGAGGGGTTCCCGGTGCCCTGCCCTGAAGTCAGCGTTGTCCCCTGTCCAGCTCCCCTGGCCAGGAGGCTGGGGCTCGGCCCTCTGTCCCCTGGGGCTTTGTGCTGGGCTGTTGGAAAGGCGACGCCTCTGTCCAGGCGGGAAGCGAGGCTGGTGTGGCCGTGGCTTCTGTAGGGGGATGTTCCCAGTGTTGGCTACCGATTCCGCAGACAGGGCCTGTGGGCTTTGGCCCGTTCTCCCTGCCCTGTCCCTCCTCCCTGCCTTGCGGGGGGCGGATGTCCTGGGCGTTGGGGCGGCGGGAGGGGTGCGTTTCTGCAGCCTCAGTGACCGCACCCAGTTCCAGGCGGGGGTCACTTACCGCACTGCCAGGGGGGCACCTGGAGGGAGTGTGGGGAGGAGAGGTGCAGCCAGGCCCCGGGGAAGGGGTGCCCCGCATTCGCCTGATTCATCGCAGCGTCACATGCTGGGAGCAGGGGAGCGGTGCGCCCCCACCAGCCCCCCTCTTTCCAGCAGCCACTCGGCAGCCTCTCCTTTCTGGGTGCAGCTTCCCTGTCTGACCTCAGGGCACAGTTCCCTGCCCCACAGCGTGAGCCTCTCACCCGGGACCGGAACCGAGGGCACAGGTTCTGCCCGGCACCCAGGCGGGGAGCGCGGGCTCAGGAAGGAGCGGGCTGCCATCCCAGGAGCAGCGTCCAGGAGGCCTCGGGGGCCTGCCCGGCTCCGGTCCTGACCTCAGTCCTACGCGCTGGTTCCGTGGGGCGACCTGCTGGGCAGGCAGGTGCAGGCAGGTGGGGGGGGCTCCGTCCTGCAGGATCGAGGTCATGCTGGGGGCACAGGGCGACCCTCCTGGGGCCTGCGGCCCCTCAGGTGGAGGTGCCTGCGGCACCCGGGCCTCTGCCTTCCCCTGGGGCCCTTTCTCCCCGAGTGCAGAGCTGCAGGAACCACAAAATTGGTTCTGAAAAAACTCCCTTCCTTCCCGGCTAATCCCCTCCCTCCCGTAATTAAGGCGACGGTAGCCTACATTGTTGTCAACATCTTTGGGGGGATTATATATTTTAATCGTCATTACCCAATGAATATTTGATTATATGCTCATCACATGATCAAGAGTACAAGTATCACCCAGGAAGGGGCGACAGGCGTTTGGTGAAGGGCTTCGGGGACCCGGGCCGGACTCCGCCATGGGGCCCTTCTCTGAGGAAAAGGCCGGCCGGGCCGTGGCTTCAGAAAGAAGAGAGCCAGGCTGTGGCGCCGCCCTTCCTGCGGGAGCGGTGTCTTCTGGGAAGAGCTGTTTGGAAACGGTGTCTAGACCTGTCATCAGGTTCGCAGTGCAGGCAGAGCGTCTCGGGAGCCGGGGGCTGGGGGCGACTCAGGCTGGGGTCTGCCCAGCTCCCTGCCCTGAGGCCATGGCCGGCTCTGGCTCTGCCCCCCTTCTCCCTGTCCCCCTCCCCTGCCCTCTCCCCCATTAGGTTAGCAAAGCACCAGGTGGCTCTCAAGGAGCCCTGTAGTGGACGGACGGACAGACCGCAGCAGCTAAGAAGAGGGAGTCTGGGCCCAGCCTCCCTGCTTGTCAGCTGTGTGGTCTGAGGCAAATAGCTTCACCTCTCTGTGCCTGGGTCCCCATACTGTAAAGTGGAGCTGCTATAGGGCTTGGTCAGGTAGGTACAGGTGAGGTTGGGTGAGGGCAAGGTGGGGTTGGGTGTGGGTACAGGTGAGGCTGTGTGAGGGCACAGGTGAGGCTGGGTGTAGGTACAGGTGGGGCTGGGTGAGGGCACAGGTGGGAGCACTGAGTGAGGTAATGCTGAAAGGGCACCTCCCCAAGCGTGTGCTGCTGCCAGTAGCTTGCAGGGCCCACCGGAGGTTCTATGGAAACCCCAACTCCAGCTTCTCTGTCCAAAGCAGGGGAAACCGAGGCCCCACGAGAGGTGGAGAGAGAGAGGGGCCAGAAACCACATTTGGCGCCAGGGGTGTTCACTCTCCCTCTGCCCCCCCTGCCCCAGAGGTGTGTGTGCATGACACTGGGGTAGGCCAGCCATACCCAGCAGTGTGCCCGCGCCGCCCCCTGTCCTGGCTGCTGCCTGCATGCACTGGGGTTGGGTCGGGTGCCCCACAGTGTGCCTAGCCCCGTGGGGACCCATCTCGCTGGGAACCTGGCCGGCCGTGGAGCGCATAGAGAATGGCTGGCTCTGCCCCCTCGTTTCTCACTCTGCTTACTTCTGACAAGCACCACCTGTCTCCTTGCCCCCCGGGGACTCTGGGAAGTGCTCGCCTGGGGCAGTGAACAGGAAAAGTTCCCTAGCATCCCACGTCACAGGCCCGAAGCCCTGCCTGGTGTGGCTCAGCGAACAGAGCGTCGGCCTGCGGACTGAAGGTCCTGGGTTTGATGCCGGCCAGGGCATGTGCCAGGGTTGTGGGCTCGATCTCCAGTAGGGGTTGTGCAGGAGGCAGCAATCCATGATCCTCTCTCATCACTGATGTTGCTGTCTCTCTTCCTCTCCGAACCCAGTAAAAACATGTATATGTCACAATCCCGAGGCTTCCCGGTCACTGCTTACCGTGGGCCGGGCACGCAGGCCCCTCACAGGGCGCAGGCCTCCCGAGGCATCGCACACTGTCCTGCCAACCGCCCACACCGCTGCCTGGCCCTCTCCTGCTCCCCCTCGGGCCCCACACGCGTGCCCTCTCCTCTGGGAAGCCTTCCTGGATTCTCTCAGGTGGCACCGCTGGTTTCCTTGTCAGTCCCGCGCCTGACCCCTGATGGGCATTCCACAGCGAGGTCACCCAGGGCACCCATCATGCGGATGAGCACACTGAGGTCGGAGGAGGGGCATCGACGTGTGCAGGTCAGCCCACGGTCCAGGGTACCTCTTCCTGCCTGGCCGCCACCCCTGGGCCCCCAGCCCCCTGGCCCTGCCCCCACCCTGCCCTCCGGGCGCAGTGTGTTTGCCACGGCTGGCCAGACCGGCCTACGTCCCCTCTATTGACGTCTGCTGAAATCATTTGAGACAAAGTTACTGCACAGACATTAGAGCCACTTTTCAGAGCGAAACATCTGTCATTTAGCGCTATGACGCCACAGGGACGCGCTTTACAACTATCTTGTTGCACTTAATTTATCTTCTCCGAGCACGTGAGGCCGGGGCGCTGCTGGGTGCGCGGTGTGGGCAGGTCCGGGCCTCGCCGCACGGGGGTCACGCCCAACCTCCTGAGGGCCCCTGCCAGGGGCTCCGGTCCCTGATTGATTTATTACTCGTCAGACCTGCCGGGGCCGTGGGAACGTGGCTGGGCCACCTTCCCTGCCCTCCCCCCACCCCCAGTGACACCGGAGCCGGAGCTGGGGCTGGGCCGCCGCAAGCATGGCATGGGCCCATGCCGGGGCCGCAGGGACTGGAGGCCTGCTCATCCTCGCCTTTCACCCAGGCCCCCCGAGCCCAGTCCCCTGTGCCCTCTGGCTCCGGGGGCCCCTCCAGGATGCAGAGGCTGAGGCCAGTGCCTGCCCAGGGGCCGGCGAGCCCACCTGAGAGGAGCGACACTGCCTTCCCAGGCCTCACGCCCGGCTCCTCTGGGTGGCACTGGGTGCAGGTACAGGCGGACAGAGGCGGAGCCGGGACTCAGAGAGGCCCAGGCACTTGCCGGAGGACACGACACACAGGGGCAGTGGCTGAGCAGGGGTGAAGGCAGACCGTGTGGCCCTGCAGCTGGACCCTCGCCGGCGCTGCCTTCCCAGGAGGGCTGGCCAGGCCTCAGGAGGGCAGGTGGAGGCTGGACAAGGTGGCGAGGGGCAATCCCTGAGCCGGGCCCTGGGGCTGAGAATGGCCCCGCCCTCATTCCTCGAGCCTCTGACGTAGGCGACCCTGCTCAGCTGAAATTTAAGCCCCTGCCCTCCTGGCCACCCGAGAGCCACCCACCAGCAGTGGGGACCCCTGATTCAGGGAAAGGTATGGCAGAGAGAGCAAGAGAGAGACCAGCCTTCCCACTCACCTGTCCTGTGGTGGGTCCTCCCTCTCCCCACGCCTCCCAGGACCTGGGCGCCCACAGCCCCTTCCTCCCCTCACGCCTCCCAGGACCTGGGCACCCACAGCCCCTCTGCAGGTGTTTGGGCCTCTTTCCCGTGAACCTCGCAGGCGTGCAGGACGCAGCTGCAGGCTCACATGCCTGATGTCGGCAGCCCTGCTCAGGGTTTACTGCGTCCCGTTGAGAGGGATCATCACGTGTGCTGGGTGCATTCAAGGGCATAGGACAGGAGGGGCACTTGGGTGTCAGTACAGGTGAGGTTGAGTGTAGGTATAGGTGGGTGTAGATACAGGTAAGGTTGGCTGTAGGTACAGGTGAGGTTGAGTGTAGGTACAGATGGGCTTGGGTGTAGGTACAGGTGGATTCTCCACTCCAATGACCCGACTTCCTGGGAGGGGCACTCCTTCCTGTCGTCCCTTCCTCCCAGCAGACGCTCTCCCCGGGGCCCTGAGTGCGGCCTCGGCAGGCAGGCAGGCAGGCAGGCAGGCAGCGATGGGTCCGGTGCGGGCGGCGCGGGCCAGTTGTCCTCTCCGGCCACTGGTGCTTGGTCCGCAGGACGGCCTCAGCCTGGGGGGCGGCCGGCCCAGGCGCCTCCGGAGCAGCGCCCCACCAACGCCATGAATAATTTAGTCTCTAATTAAAAGTGAGGTCCAGCCATGAAAAATGACTGGGCGTCCAGCGGCACCGTGAGCATTCCGTTACTGGCGGGTCTGAGGCAGGCAGCGGGGCTCTGGTGACCCCGCACCTTCCGGCCTGCGAGAGGGTCCCCCAGTGGGGCGAGTGGCCGGCAGACCCGAGAGCCAGCCCGGTCAGCCCTGGTGTCACCTCCACCGTCACCCAGGGGCTCCCCGCCAGGCCCCTCCACCTGGGACTCCCCAGTGCAGCTCCATCCACGCACGTCTGCCTGGCTGGCTCGCTCCATTCAGGCTCCGCTCAGAAGTCACCTTGCAGGTGGGAGCCGGCTGGAGTGCCATCCGCCTGCCCACACCTCCTTCACTCCAACTAGATGAGGGATGAGGCAGGGCCTGGCCCCCGGGTCCCAGCACCAAGGACAGCGCCTGATCCGTGAGGCTGCTGGGGAGCGGCGAGTCCCCCTGGGTAAGCTGCCCTGGGCCCCGAGGGGTGAGGGGCAGGGCTGGCCTGCACGGTCTGCCCACTTGCTCTCCCTCTGTCCTGGTCAGCCCAGACCCAGTACTCGGCCTGCGGTCCCTCCCCTGAGAGTCGCCTTTGTCCCTGTGCCGTCCCTCTGCTCCAAATGCGGGAGGGACACCAGAGGCTGCAGAGTGGGGTCATGGCCCGGGGGCACCCAGGTTCCTGAGGAGTCACGGCAACTGGGCCTCCACAGCCCTGCCACCCCGAGGCTGCTGCGGCTGGGCCCCCGGGGCAGGGGAGAGCCTGTTGTGAGCAGGGGCTACGGGAGGGAGGCCAGGGTCAGTACTGCCCCAGCTGGGGCCCGAGGACCCGCCCTCCTCTCCCACAGGGACTCCCCCCAGCCTCTCCCCACCCCCAGCATCTCCACCTCGCCTGGCCTCCTGGTTTGTATTTTCCCAGCGGGGCCTGCGAGGGGTGGGTGTGGGGGCTCCGCTGGTCCTTGAGTAGCAGATTAAAGATGGATATTTTGTTTGTTACAATCAAGACCTCTGATTTCCGTTTTATAAATTTTTAAAATATTAATTACACTTTGGAAAGTGCGCCGAGGTGAAGGCACGACCCGCCACTCGGCTCAGATGGCAGCTTGGCTGCTTGGCCCAGATTGGCTGCCGAGGAGGAGGTCGGGGCATTTTAATCCACCTTGTTAACTTATTAAATTTTCTTTATTTACATACGCTCCCACTTTCATTAGCATTGTAACAGGTGCTCATTAACAATTTATCATTCTGGAGGCGGGCAAGACAACAGCAGGCATTGCTACAAAGTTTACTCTTAATTACAAGGAAGCGGGCTTTGAGGACAAAACAAGGCAGCCTCCCTCCAGTTCCTCCCTTTCCTCTCCTCTGCCCCCTTCCCACTCCCTTCCCTTCCCCTTCCTCCTCCCCTGCCCCCTGAGTCCTCTCCTGGCCCCTTTCCCCTTCCCCCTCCTCTGCTCCCCTCACTCCTCCTGCCCCTCTTCCTCCCATCCCTCCACTTCCCCGTCCCCCTCCCTGGGTTCGGGCCTAAAGGCTTTCAGAATCTCAGGTGTTGCTTGCTCTGGTCACCCCCAGCTCTCAGAGAGCAGCCTGTGGCCTGTGAAGGGGTCCCTGTGGGGGGCGGGGGGTGGGGGGCAGTGCTCCACCGTGCAGCACCAGCAGGGCCATGGGTGAACCTGAGGTGGGGGGAGCGGTGAAGGATTAGAAAAGACACAAGAGGATAAAGCTGGGGATAGGTGGGTCGCTGCCCTCTGATTAGAGAGCGCCACGGCCTGCAAGCCAGTCTTTATTTTATAGCCAGACTCCACGAGGCAAAGTAGGGCGTGTTCTCGAAGGTCCCGGATCTCCTCAGTTGCATGCACCTGATCAAGCTTTGTTTACTTGCTGCACCTCCCAAAGCTCATATCATTCAGTCACGTGGGACCACAGGTTCGGACCATAAGGTCAAGCTTACAACCATAGGCTTGAACCTGTCCGAACGTTGTAGCTGCTCTCAACACACTCCACCCCTGGGCTGGGGCCTCCTGAACGTGGAGGGCTGCAGAGCCAGCAGACCAGGGCCTGTTTTCCTACCTGGGAGCCTCGGGCAATGCCTTAACCTCTAGAAGCAGCCTTGGCCTCTTTCTTCTCTAAGGACCAGTGTGCACTCAGGCAGGGCTTTTGCTGGATTGCTGGGACGGTGTTTACGTGCCTGCCTGGTCCAAGGTGGGGGGAGAAGGAGAGGGGAGCTGGACCCCACAGGAAAGCCATGGGCTCCAGCTGTGGTTCGGGTGCAGGGGCCTCACCAGAGGGAGAGGTGGCGCCTGCAGGTGTGACTGGACGGTCCTCTCGCCCTTCCCCAGCCCCTCCGGGAGGAGCTCCAGAGTTCTGCCAGGCTGTGGAGCCTCTGATGCCGCCTTCCCCAGGGAGGCCAGCTCCCTCCACCCTGGCAGGAGCCCACAGCCTCTGCGGCCCCGGCCTGACACTTCACACCTGCCCTTCCCTGTCCCTCTGCCCACTCTGGATCCCTAGGGGCTGGCATTGAGGGAGCCACAGTAGTGCGGCCCACCCAACCCTGGTCACCTCCTCCCTGCAGAGGGGGCAGGTGAGATGAGCTGTCTGCACATTCACGTCCGGTGTCCCCGACCTTACTGGCGGGCTGGCCCAGCACATCCTGGTCCCAGGCCTCCTCACGCGCCTGCAGCTCTGGCCAGGTGTGCTCAGCGGCCCCATCTCCTCACGGCTCTGCTGCCCCCACTGGCCTGGGAAGACCTCCTTAGCCGAGACCATCGCCCTCACCATCGCCTCCCGCCCTCGGCTCCTCGATGGCGTGTGTCCAGGGTGTGGTCTGCAGGTGGGGCTTTTACTATTCACCCAGCGCCAGCGCTGTCCCGCCTTGTTACGAGCCGGCCGCCGGTCGGGTCCACTGTGTCTTTGGACAATCAGTTTGGTCAGAGCCCCTTCAGGCTCCGCAGTGACTCCTCTTACATTTGGGACGTTGTCTGGGCTGAACATCGAAGTGATGGTGGGACAGTGGCCCAGCTCCCTGCTCCTCCCTCTATCTCAGCGGGCGCCCAGGGGCCACCCGCTCCACCCCCACCTCGCTGGCCCGGCTTCCCTGCAGGCCCCTGGGGGCCTTGTCTGCATGTCACATGCATGTGTTCCTGTGTGCGTGTGTGTGTACACGTGTTTCTCTGAGTGTGCATGCATATGTGTGTCTGTGCTTGTGTGTATGTGCCGCTGTGTTTTCACGCATGTGTCTTTCTGGGTGGATATGTGCATGTGTGCACACGTGTGTCTCTGTGTATGTACACATGTATCCATATGTGTACAGTTGTGTCTCTCTCTGTGTTTGTGTGTCCGTGTGTGGGTGTCTCTGCATGTGTGTATGTGCATGTGTATTCATGTGTGTGTCTCGGTGTGCATGTGCCTGTGTCTCTCTGTGTGCATGTGTATCCATGTGTCTCTGTGTGTGTCTGTGCATGTGAGATGTTTTAGTCCAGGGGACAGTGAGCACAGGGGGAGGGCCCTCAGCTCAGACCTGCACTAGGTCCTGCCCCATCTCCAGGCTGCAGGGCCTGTGGGAGGGGGATCTCAGTTTTCACAACTGTAAAATGGATCTCTGGCTCAGAGCAGGGGTCAGGCAAAGGTCATGGATGGGGAGGGACTGGCTGGAGGTGTCAGCAGAGGAGAGAGCCCCTCATTCTCCAACCCCAGCTGAGTGCGTGCACTGTTCCGGGGTCTGGGAGTGCGGCAGGCGTAGAGCAGGCCACGCCCCGGTCCTGGTGGGTTCACTCACCGCCACGCCTCCCTGGTGACGGAGGAGCATCAGGAGGGGCACTGGAGAGAGTGCAAAAGGGCTGGACCGTCTGCAGAGCCCTGGCCTCCTCCTCCTGCCTGAGACCTCGCAGCCTGTAAGTCAGGGCTGGGGCTGCATCGCCACAGGGACGCTCCGGATCCCGGCGCCGGCATGAGGGGGCAGCAGCCAGCGTGGCCCAGCCCGGCCCTGATCACCTCCTCCCAGGCTGGCGGGGCCGGGGGTCGGGGCCACCTCCCGGGCAGAGGTGGGTCTCAGAGTTGCAGGAGCCCAGGCATCCGAGGAGCAGCCGAGAGCCTGACCGGAGTTCAACCTGCAGGCTCGGTCTGCAGCCTCCGGTCCCGACTGAGAAGCCGCTGGGCACGTTGTTGGATAGAAGGTGCCCAGCCGGGCATTTGCTGCCCTCGCCAGCCTCACTGGGACGCCGCTGTCTCAGCCACCCGCTCGGGTCCCGGTACAGGGTGGGGTGGGGCCAGGACTCACACGCCCTGTGCCCTGCACCCCAGCCCTGGCCGGGACCGGGGCACCTCTCAGGCCGCATGGTGCATCGGCCACTAACCTGGGTGACTTCAGGCCCTCAGCTGCAGCGAGGTGAATGGGCACAATGACCTGCCCATCGGGAGCACGTGGCGGGCATATGCGGGCCGACCTCAGCGGCAGTCCAGCGCCGCCCCGACCCACATGCTGGCTTCCCTCTGGGTGCCGCGCGTCCCGCAGACAGCTGGTGAGGCATCAGATGGCATCGCAGTGCTCTGACTTGGAACAGAGAAAGGAATAAACACACGTTTCAGTAGCATATTGCTGCTCCGAGGGGCCTGGGAACCTGGAGAGAGCTTGGAGTTCTGCGGAAAACTCGGAGCTAACGCTGAGCCCGGGACGGGGCTGCGGCCGCTGGGCTAGGCTGTCCCCCTCCCCTCCCCTCTCCCCTCTCCCCCTTTGGGTCCCGTCTGTGGGTGACGTTGGCGCGTCCAGAGCTAAGTCTGACCTCGGTGCCCCCTGCTGCCGGCTTCGGGCTCTTGGTGGGTCATGACCGTGGATCCAGGGCCCTTGGGGGTGGTGGGAGCCAGGAGCCTCCTTGGAGGGGGCCACCCCGCAGGCGCCACCTTCAGCGAGCTCTCGAGTGGGGCCGAGCGTGCCTGGATCTGAGTGCGGTCCTGACACCCCGTGTGCGGGGGCGGGGGGGGGGGGGCGGGGCCAGGGCGGGCGCCCTGGGGTGCTGTGGGCTGGTTGCTGCTCGAGGTCGGGGGTCCTTTCCGCAGGGCACTCGGTTCCGTCCCCTCCTGCCTGGCACCGTGGGGGTCCCCAGGAGCCGCAGGAGGAGGTGTGGGGGGGCGGAAGCATCCGGTGGGGGGAAGGTGGAGGTGGAAATCCAGCTGCAGCCTGGGGTCCGGAGGGGTGGCCTGTCTCCGAGCAGACAACCCGGCCTCAGGGTACCCGAAAACACCTGCCGAGCGGCGGAGGGGACCCTGTGCTGGCCGCGGGACTGTGCCCGCCTCTCCCTGGCCTCGGGACTGTGCCCGCCTCTCCCTGGCCTCAGGATGCCCCCGGCCCGGGTCCGGGCGCCCGGCCTCTCTGGAGCGCCGGCTGCCGGGGCCTGCCTGAGGGTGCGGAGGGGAGATGGTTTTCAAGGTGAAATTTCTAGCTCAGGCGAGTCACTTTTGTTGGCGGCAGCGCACAAAATGTCATCCCGCCGGCCGGCGCGCCGCGCTGCTCGGCAGCCGCATTTAAATTTACTCCCTTTCCCTCCCTGACACCTGTTTAAATCAATATCTTCCTCTCCAGGTCGGGGGAGAATGTGCCCGGCTCTCCACGCCGCGCTTCTCAAATCCACTAAAATCAACACAATAATTGAAATATTTTCAAGCTGATTACACTGCAGCCCGAGGCTAGCCTGGTTGCTAAGGGTGAGCTCCGCGGTTGCTAGGGGGAGTAAATCATCTTGCATTATTTGATTTTTGTTATAGATATGAAACCGCTACTCCTGCGATTAAATGTCTCTCAGCCTAACACCTATGGGACCTGGGGAGAGAGAATGGGAAGGCGCCAACCTTGACCCTGTCAAATAAATATCTCTAACTTTTCCTGTCCTCCGCGTCCCCCCAACCGGTCTGTGGGCTTTCCGCCCCTTAGCCTGACTTTAAATAACAAAGCGGTGGGGACGGGGAGATGGAGGGGGACGGTCTGTGCTATGGGGGGGGGGGGGCGCCGGGGGCGGAGCCCTCCCCTCCCTTCGAGCCCCGGGCAGGTGGGCCGTCCTCCAGCTGCCTGCGGACACCGTGCCCACTCCCACCCCTGGCACGGGTGGGCGCCTGGCTCCCACGGGGCTCCTGGCGGGCCGAGGGGCTGCAAGGACCCGTCCGCTTTCGCCTCCTCTGCCTTGCGGGTTCTGCCCAGGCCCTGGCGTGGCTGCCTGGCGAGGGGCCGGGCGTCCCGCTGGTCCCGAGGACATGGAGTCCGGACGGGGGGAACAGCAGGAGGGGGAGAAGGCCCCCCAGGCAGCACCTCCCGGCCCTGCGCCACCTGAGCGCGTCTTGGGGCTCAGCTGAAAACTGCCCGGAAGTCCTCACCCCTCCTGGTCTCCAGCTCCCCCCACCCCTGCCCTCCGCCGGCTCAGCAAGGGGCCGCTGCCCCCCTGCCCCATCCCCTTCCCAGCACCCCCACGCCCACACCCTGGAATGAAGGGATGCCCCTGGCAGCCGAGGGTGCCCCCGCCAGCTGTTCCCACCGCTGCTCCTGACTCACTGAACAAACAGCATATGGACCTACCAATGGAGTCACTTTGGGTGCCTCTAGGTGCTGGGCAGCTGGGCAGCCTGCCCCTGCCACGGAGAGCCGGGGCCAGTGCCCGGATGGTGCCGGCCCAGCCCCGCCGGCCCCGCGGCCTGCCCTTCGGGGACCAGCTTTGGTTCCCAAAGCACGGACCCATCCTCCTGGGCCGGCCCTGGGTGGGAGCCGCCCCCAGCCCCCAGCTCCACGGGCAGCGCCCCTCAGCTCCCACCGGCCTCCTGGCCTCTGACACCCAGGCCTCGACCTGCTCGCCGGGCAGCCGCCTCCAGGCCCACTGCGGCCCCTGTTTCTGAAGTCCCCCCTTCCCCTCCGGCCACCTGCTGGGCACCTCCCTCTAGGTCCAGGGTGCCCGGGACCACGGCCCACACCCAGAGCACCTAGTGCTCGCCAGGCCCTGTCCCGCCACCGGGCACCCTCCCCCTGCCGCCTGCGCCCTCCCTGTGGTCACGTGGTGAGGGGGACTGGAGGGACCAGAGGGCGGAGCTGGGCTCGGGCAGGGGCCCGGACACCATCCTCTGGAGCAGGGCCCCAACGGCCTGTCGCTCATTAGGCCGGGCCCTGCGAGGCCGTGGCTGAGCAGTACGTGTCAGACCAGCGAGGGCGGCTCGCTGGGGAGGTGGCCCTTGTGTGGCCCAGGAATGACGACACCCACATCCACGTGGCCCTGCTCTACCGACACCCGGGCAGCCGGCCAGCCAGCGCTGGAGGCAGGAAGGCTGCGCCCGTGGGCTGAGGGGCAAGGAGAGGCCAGTCCCAGGCCCATGGCTCCCTCTCCCAGTGCCCTGGGAGGACTGGGTACTGTGCAGCCCCAGTTTACAGAAGAGGAAGCTGAGGTTCAGAGAGGCTCAACCACCTCCGAAGGGGCCGCAGCGATGAACAGGGGCCCAGGGTGGAGGCGGTGGGCAGAGTGGGCAGGCGTGGCAGCACAGGACAGGTTCCCCACGCTCAGGGTTTGGGAAAGAGGCCTGGGTGGGAGGGCTGAGGGGACCCCGCAGGAAGATGTGGGGTCCTACGTGCAGGCCCCCCCCTGGGGCTGCAGCCCCTCACTCTCCTGCGCTTTAGGCCGTGCTGACCTTGGTGACCCTTGAGGCCGTAGCCCGCCCACTCTGCTGACATGGCTGGGGAAGCGGCCTGCATAGCTGGAACTTGAACCAGGCTCTCCCCTCTGCACCCCCAGATGCCTGGCCCCAGGAGTGGCCGGCCTCTGCTGCCCTCCCCCTTCAGGCACTGCCAGGCCTCCCATGGCTCAGCCACCCCTTGTGAAGGGGCCTGTGTGAGCGGGAGGGGCCGGAGGCAGGTGCCGGCACGCCGTGGCACCCATTACCTGGGGATCCTGCGGGTCCTGGCGTGGGGGTCCTGGCTTCTTTGGCCCTCGAGGCCTCTGCCCAAGGCCACCACACCCAGCTCTGGCTGTGTTCTCTGCTGGGGGGCCTCCCCACGCCCAGCCACGAACTCCTACTCATCCCTCAGGGCCCGCTCCCTTACACCCCTCCGGAAAGCCTTTCCTGCTGTCCTGGCTCCCACAGGGGGAAAGCTTCCACACAGCAGGCCCAGCCCAGAGCCAGGCAGGGGTTGGTTGGCTTGGTGAGTCCTCTCGGCTCAGCTGGCTCAGGCTGGCCCAGACCTCCTCTCTCCATCACCGGGTCTAACCCCGCACCAGGACCCCCATGCCCAGGACTCTGGGCACGCTGGGGGCCCTCTGCTGCCGCTGAGGCTTGGCGACCAGGAGTGCTGGGGGCAGCGCTGAGCTCTAGAAGGCGCTCCGGTCTCGGCAGACCCCACCACGTCGGTCCAGGGGCCTCTCCTGACCTACCGATGGGCGTGGAGTGGAAGGAGCCCAGGGCCCGGGGACTGGGCTAGAGGGAGGGTCCCAGCGGGTGAGAGGCTGAGGCTGAGATCCCGATGGGCCTCGGGTCCTGGGTCCAGCCGGGCTCGGGGAGTGGGGTGGGGTGGGGCGGGTAGCGGGAGGGGAGGGGGGCGGGTCGCCTGCTCACGTGGGCCAGCTGCCCGTCTGGGGGCCTCGGTCCAGCAGCTGCGGGAGGGCTTCAGGGAGGCCTGGCCCTCCGCCCTTTGGCCCAGATGCCCGGCCTGTCCCTCCCCACCTCCTCCTCACTCAGTACCCCAATCACACACCCTCTTCCAGAACGTTCCTGGCCTCAGACAATCCACTCCCAGGGAGGAGGTCCACGTCCGGTCCCCCAGGGAGCCCGTGAAGCCCCCCGAGCCCCGTCCGTTTACCAGGCGGCCCCTCCTCTGCCCCCCACCCCCGCCCCCGGCCGCCGGACCTTCTCTGGCCATTGAGCGGAGCCATCTGCCGCCGGGGCCCGCGTGGCCGGCCGGAGCCGCGGGACGAGCCCGCGATGTCAGCCGGTTATCAGCAGAAGCAACATCTGCCTCCCCGCCCGGCAATGGCGGGCCATTTAGTCCGCCCCCCTCCTCCCCTCGGCTGCAGACAACAGCTCCCTGTATTATATTTTCTCACTCAATTAGCACTATCATCCCGCTGAAATGGAGGCCAATTTACCTATAATGACATCATTGTTAGGGAAGTGCGCGCTGTCACCAGGTTGTGGAGACAGGTCCGTCTCTCTCCACTAACCCTGACAGGGCCGGGCCGGCCGGCGGGAGGCCGGGGAGCCCGGGCGGCCTATCGGCGGCCACCCCGTCACCTCCGACCGCAGACATTGTTTCCGACAGTTCTCAGGAGCAGTGTGGCGGAAAATTGAGTCCAGATTCATTAGGTTTTTCAGTGTGCCGCTCAAGTCAGTTAAATTGATACATTTCCTAACGAAATTGAAGTGCTTTGTGCTGCCAGCGGAAAGCCGGGTGACCCGCCTCGGCCCGCTGAGCAGCAGAACGCGCTGACGGATCCATTAGGCCGCTCCCAGCGCCGGCCCCGCTCCCTCCATTCCTGGCCCGCGCTGTAAATCTCCGCCAATTTCGGGCCTAATCATCATTATAAACCCTTCCTCTGCCCGCGCCCTCGCCTGCCGGCCGCACCTCACTCTCACAAAACAAGTCCACGGGTGCGCTAATCGGCTGGCCTGCAGGGTCAGCATCCTGGCGGCTGGTCCTGGCCCGGTGTGGGGGGGGATGGGGGACTCTGAGGTAGAGGCAGGCGGGAGGGGGGTGCTCAGTGCTGGAGGAGGGAGGGCCTGCAAGGTGTCTGCGGGGATCCAGAGGGGAATGTTGCCCACTCCACAGATGGGAACACTGAGGGCATACGCAGAGTCCACCGGTACCAGGAGGATGGCGTGGCTAGTTTCCATGTAAGAGCACACCCACGGAGCCCCCCTGGGGGACGGCCTGCCTCACCCAGAGCCCACCTCTGGGTCTCTCAACAGGGGGGTGCCCTCTGCTTGTCTCAGGTCCGTTTCCTGTTTCTGAAGGTGGAGGAGGTGGAACAGTACATTGTGCTCTATTTTTTATTTATTTTTATTTTTTTCAGAATTTACATCTTTGTGAACATCTGTAGTGGATCCTTTTTCACAGCTGTGTAGTATTCCACGGTGCCTGCCGCCCCTCCCTGCCACCCAGCGGGGGCTGCTGGGAGTGAGTCTGCGGTGGTGCCATCACACTCACCTCCTGAGTCTGGTTCTGCCCCCCCCCCCCCCCCCCCCCCCGCCGCATTGTTCACTATGAGTTTGGGAAATGCGGAGGCCAGTCTGCTCCCTCCCGCCCCGTGGGGAGGGTGCCCCCGAGGCCAGGAGACTGACTGGTTATGGGCGAGCAAACCGAAGGTGGCGGTGCCCCAGTTCCTCAATTTAAAAGACACACAGTGCCACGCGGCCTGGGGGCAGGCGTGAGCTCCTCCTTGCTGAGCTGGACGGAACTGGCTTTGCTGCCTGTGGAGACGCATGCAAGCGTGTGTGTGTGTGTGTGTGTGTGTGTGTGTGTGTGTGTGTATACATCCCCATCAGGAGCCTGGCAACACGGCATCTCCGCGGCCACAGCACATGCCTAGATCCTGGTTCCTCACCACCGTTCTCTGCAGAAGGGAGAGGGGCCGAGCCCGGGCGGGGGCGGGGAAAGGGGCCGGGTGGCGCGACTGCAGGATGGGAGGCCTGTGGAGCAGCTCAGAGGCTGCCCGGCTCGACCAGAGACGACCACGCACCCAATAAGCAGCAGCTCCACCCCGGGAGGAAGTAGCTCTGCGTGTGGTCTTGCGTGTGCCGGACAACATTCCGGAGAGGGCGGGCCACGCCTTCCCCATCATGGACGGCGGCTGTGGACGGAGCTGCCGTGAACATTCGCGTACAAGTTCTGGTTTGAACGCCTGCTTCCCACGCTTGGACTGAAGTCTAAAATAAAACACACAATCAGGAAGCCAGAGACCAGCTTCGGCTCCAGCTGTGGGGCATCCTCACGTGCGTGAGGGTCTGGCTCCGCGCTCTGCCCTCCCCCTTACAACATCCCCTCGGAAGCCGCCTCGCCCGCCCCCCGGGGCTGCCTGGGGGTCTGGAGATGCGGGGAGCAGGGCCCTGGGACCCGGGGCTGGGAATCCTGGGGTCACCAAGGCTTTGAAGCGGTGGCTTCGTCGGAGATAGTGTGTCCTGGCCAGGCTGATTGGGCCCAGCCTGGGGAGAGGCTGCTGGCCCTGGGTCCTGGCTGCCCGAGGGAGAGTTCCCTGTGGGCCTGAGAGGTGGCTGGCCCCGGTGAGAAGAGGGACAACTGGCAGGAAAGTGGGGAGGCAGGGTGTGTAGGGGTGGCTAGGAGGTAGGCCTCCAGAGCTTTGGGCCCCATTCAGCCCTGCCATAGCTGTGTGAGGTCACGGGGGCCTGGAGCGGTGGGATGGGTGGGTGGGGGTGGCACAGGCTGCGTAGGTGTGATGGGGGAGTGATTTTTCGGGGGTGGGGGAGCACAGAACCCAGAGGGGCTGTTAGTCTGCCTCTCTCTGGGCCGGCGTTGTCCATCTGCAGGGCCGGACGGAGATGCGTGGTGGAGGGGAGCCTCTCACCTGGGCTCCGCTCGAAGGCGAGAGGGAGGGCCAAACTCTTAGATGGGTGAGCCCAACCGCTCGGGGTCCTCCTGCTGGAGGGAGTGGGGCTCCCTCGTGTCCTCTGTGCAGCATTGCTGGCCCGGCCAGGCTGGGGGAGGCTCACACAGCCCTTCCAATGGGGGTACCGGCCGGTTCTGGCCAAAGTCATTACATCTCTCCCCCATGTTCCCCTCCCCCCGCCCGGCCCCCAGCTGGCTGCCTCCTCCCCCAGTTCCTCCACCTGACCTCAGCTCACACCTGGTTGGGGTGGAGTCTGGCCTGTCAGTCATTCAGCAAACACTATGGGCCCGCCCTGGGCCTGGTGCTGGGCAGGACTCGGTGTGTGATGGAGGGGGGGTGCAGTGAGGTGGGGGTGCATGTGGCCGGAGTGGAGGGGGGCTCTGAAGGGCGGGAGACAGAGACAGAGGAATAGAGGCAAGGATGGTGGCCGGCGGTAGCAGGAGGCGTGGCGGAGGGCGGAGTGAGGTCTATCAGGTCCGGGCGAGGCGCTTCCCTGCCGGCGCCCGCGGTGGCAACACCACATGAGCCACACTGGCGGCCGGTAATCTGAGAGCCACGTTAAACCGAAGTCGAAGGAAACGGCGACATTCATGTTAACGGTGTATTCCCTCTGCCAGGCCCAGGGAAATGGCCTCCCGTCCGTGGGTCATCGACGCTCAGGGCCGGTGAGGCCCTCACGCTCGACGCCGTCTCCCAGCCCCGGCGCTCACCGCAGCACCCGGTCCGCGGGGTCGAAGCGACGGTGGCCCCACTTCAGTTTTCCCATTTAAGGTGAAAATGAAGTTAAACTCCCCGGGAAGCTCCATCTCCGGGGCCCCGTGCCGGCTCTCAGCGGGCGTGTGGGCGGCACAGGCCAGGCTCAGGCAGGGCCTGGTGACTCCATGGTCCCCCTCCCACCCGGGGAGCCCTGGACGGTGTCAGAGGGGGACATCAGACCAGCTCAGAGGCTGCTGGGACTGCAGGGAGCTGACCCCGGCCACCGGCCCAGGCGAGGGGAAGGTGTGGGCTGCGGGGGCCCAGGGCAGGCCCAGCAAGGCCAGGGCGGGGGCCCGTGTGAGTTTGCAGCAAGCCGAGTGGGAAATGGGGCCGGTGGCCTGGGCGGCGCTCAGTGTCCCCTCCTCTGGGGACAGGCGGGCGGGCTGTGTGTGGGGGGAGGGGTCTGCAGCTGCTGCTCACCGGCTTCTCTCCGCTCCTCCGGGCCTGGGCGGGGCCCTCAGGCGGCCGGGAGCAGGAGGTTTGGGTGCCAGGCCCGCTGAGCCCCAGCGCCTCCTGGCTTTGGGGTCCCCCACCTCCAAGAGCCTGGGTCTCTTCCTCTGCCCGATGGGTGTCGGGGGCGCCAGGGCAGGGGCACAGGGCCTCGGCCTGTCTGCACGCTGGGAGAGCTGTGCAGGCCGAGTTCACGAGGGGGAGTCCTGGGTGGCATCCCCTCTCCTGGCGGCCCAGGGCGGTGGGCTGTCTGCCCGGCGGCCTCTGGGAGGCACGGGCTGGACCAGCACTCAGGCTGCTTCCCATCTGGTGTGACTGGCCGCTCCTGGACGCCCTGACTCCTGTGGCCCCGCCCTGCACAAGGAGCAGCCATCACCAGGCCTGGCACCCAGGCGCAGAGCCCCCTCCACAGGGGACGCCCTGCTTGGAACCCCGGCCCGGCCTGTTCCCGGGACCCCAGAGGGCCCGGTGAGGGGGGGGGCTGTGTGCACAGCACCTCCTGCCCCAGTGGGCCGGGTCCAGAAACCTCTCCTCCCGAGCGGCAGCGCGTGGAGAGGCTCTCAGGCGCTTGCAGGCTCCACGGGGGCGTCTCCCAGCCCAGGGCCTGGTTCTGGGTGTCCTAGGGTCCATGGCCGCTGGAGGGTGGCTGTACTCAGCTCGTGCTCACGGCCCACACCTGAGGGGCCTCTGTGGTGCGGCGTCCTGTTCCCCGAGGGGCTGGGGGAGCCTGCTGCCCTCAGCAAGGAGCAGGCCAGCCCCAGCCCAGCCCACACCTCGCTCGGCAGCCTCATCAGGCAGGGCTGGAACCAGCACAGAGAGGGCAGGGCAAGGCTCAACGTCACAGCACACGAGGCCCCACTGCTTAGCCCGTTTGCCCATTTTACAGATAAAAAAACCGAGGCTCCCAAGGCCAGACCCCGTCCAAACCTCTAATGGGGGAGTAAGCCTCCGCAGTGTGGCCCCTCCTCTCCCAGCAGCCTCCTGCCAGCCTCCTGGGGCCCTGGAGCCCCCGCCCCCGCCCCTCCCCGCCAGGCTCGTGCCTGGAAATCAGAGAAGCCAGACAGCTTGTCCACTGGTTGCCCTGGAGATGCCAGGGGAAGCCTGCCTCCTTGTCCTGTTGCCAGGGCCTCGCTGGCCCCCACCCCCGCCTGCAGCCAGACGTGGCTCCGGTTGTTACACAGGGAAACGTGAGCGGCTCCAGGGGCTCCGTCCTGGACCAGGAGGGGACGATGCGGATCCAAGGGCACCGCCCAGACCCAGTGTCCTCACCGCCTGCACGGAGGGCACACAGGCCCCTCCCCAAACCTCCGTGGCTCCCGGGCACAGGCGGCAAGGCAGGCTCCATGTCCAGCGTGCAGGGCAGAGCCCTCGGCTCCCGTCCAGACCGAGGCTGGGCAGCTAGGTGTTGAGCAGAAGCCGGGCGCCCAGGGAAGTCCCCGGGCCTGGATCAGCGATGCCCGCGCCCCAAAGATTAAGTCCACGGGCTGGCAGGGGGCTGGCGAGGGCCAGGCCCGGCCCCATGGGCTCCTGGCTCCGTTAATTAGCCCCGATCCTGCCCCCATCTCCCCAACCCCGGGCAGGCCTGCGCCGAACCGTAGGGCCCCCACCCCCACCCCCACCCCCCAAGGCAGGGGCAGCTTTCCCATCAAAATGTGCAGTGCAAGCAGCCCGGCCCGTGTCTCTTTTTCTATTTTGAATTCTGTTAACTGACAATTTAACCTAAAATCCTCTGTATTTCCAGCTTGTATAGCTGTAAATAGAGACTGACAGTTTATTTCCACGTCCCGGCTGGAGGGGCGGCGGGAGGGGAGCCCATTTGAAATAAATACTTGCGGGCCCCTGACAGACTGCAGACGGGCGGCCGCCGTGCGGGCAATCTCGGGGACCTGTCACACTCGGTGATCGGTCTTTTTACAAACACAAACGCTGCTGATTTCTTATCAAATGTAAAACCGGCCGGCTCCTTCTTAAATGGTTACCATGAGCATGAAATTGACATTGTGAATCACATGTGACACTGGCTTGTCTGGGCTGTAATTGATCGGTGCTTAGGAGCGCGCCCCGCCCGGCAGCCCGCGCCTTCTGTGTCGGCGGGGGAGACGGCGAAAATGCTCGATTCCTGTGCCCGTGGCTCCCTCCCGTCCTCCTCCCAGGTGTCAATTCCAATTTCCACGGCTTCGTCGCCGCGCACATCAAACGGCGTTAATTGGCGGCTACAGAACCGGGTTCTCCCAAAGAGGGGGGCGGGGGGCGGGGGCTGCGGGGACCGAGCGGTGGTAATGAGATTTTGGAAGCCGCCGTGCCACCCTGAGGTTGGCAGGAAGAGGAGAGCCTGGCACGCGTGGGGCTGCGTGCTCGCTGCTCACCCCGTGCGTCTGAAAGCAGGTCTGGCGGGCGTCGGTGTCACGCCGCAGCCACCCACGCACAGGGTGGTACCAGGCTCAGGGGCTGCCGCTGCCCGTCGCCACGGGGACCGTGGGCTGCACTTGAGGGACCCCCCCCCCTAACCTGGCAGTTTGCACAGCGGGAGGCACCAGTGCCCAGCCCCCGGTGGTGATGGCTTCTACCGAAATCCCATGCTTTACAGACGGGGAAACTGAGGCGGGGATGGCTTGCCCCACTGCGGAGCGACCCACCCAGTCTGTGTGGGGCCTGGCCTCCCTGCCCCCTACTGGGGGCAGCCGCCCCTTTGTCTGGTGGGACGGCATCACTCAAGCTTTCCTGAAGCCTGAATCGGTTTTCCAGGCCACCCCCACCCCCACCCCCACCCCCAGGTGATTCCCGGGGCCTCCTGGGGAGGGAGGGAGGCGGGGAGCACAGAGTCCAGGCCCGCAGGGCCCGCGCCCTCAGAGCTCGCTGGCACCGCCCAGCCCAGGCTCAGCCTCCAACCTGACCGAATGCCCCCTCTCCCCCCGCCCCGCGTTGGCCCCAAGGAGCCTGCGATTTCCCCCCCAAGGGCACCCACACTTACCTCCTGCGTGCCTACTGAGGTCCGGCAGCCCTGCTGAGCGTATTTATGTCTGTTTTTCCGTTTGGAGGCTGTGACTGATGAAACAATGACGCTAAATTGCACACCCATGGCCGTGCCTTGCAGCAGCCACAGAGCCTCCTCCTCCCTGGTTCCCTGGTCCACAGCCACCGAGCCTCCTCCTCCTCCCAGCTCCACAGCCACAGAGCCTCCCCCTCCTCCCAGCTCCACAGCCACACAGCCTCCCCCTCCTCCCAGCTCCACAGCCACAGAGCCTCC
>JAAGEH010000090.1:3267146-3283865 GCA_011751065.1 Lasiurus cinereus | reverse complement strand
CCTCTTCCTCCTCTTCTTCCTCCTCCTCCTCCTCCTCCTCCTCCTCCTCCTCCTCCTTCTCCTCCTCCTCCAGAGCACCTCCTCTTCCAGGGCGCCTCTTCCACCAGCCCCGACAGGTGTGTGCGGCCCCCTCCTCGCGCCAACCGTAAATCTGCGGGCTAATCTTTCACCATCGCGGCCCCTCGGGACATAATGGATGGGCCCCGGCCTCGCCGGCTGCTGGGAAATCACTCAGCGGCCAGACAAGCCCTAAATCTGACGCAGGGCGTGTTGAAAGGAAGACTGTCTGTTTTCATAACCCACCTCAGTTACGATAAATATTTAAAATGCGTATTAACATCCTCTCCCGCACAATTGGCCTCTGTGGCCGCCGGCAGATTTAATTAGCTCCGGCTTCCCCGCCGCCGCTCGCCGGACCCGCCGCCCTGTTTTCCTAAGCCCCGGCCGAGGGGCGGCTCGCCAGCTGGGCCGACACAGGCAGGGCCTTTGTCTGGCGGGGATCCCTCCGAGGCCCGGGCTGGGCGGCCGCGGAGCCGGTCTCGGGCCCGGGGTTCGGTCCCGGGTTCCAGGCTCCCCGGCCTGTGGGCGAGCCCCGACCACAGCCCCGGAGCCCCCCGTCCCGGAGGGGAAGAGGGGGAGCAGAGAAGGCAGGGCGGGCTCCGGGCAGGAGTTGCCCCAGGAGGCCCCGTGCCCAGCTGGCCGCCCAGGGCCGGCGCTCTCGTCTTCCTGCTGTTTACAACTTGCCAGCTGCCGCCCGGGAGCGCCTCGCGGGGCCCAGCACCCTCTGCGGCAGCTCGCAGAGGCCCCTGGCGCGTGGCCTGCTGAGCAGAGGCCTGGACGCAGGGCCTGGCCCGTGGGCACTCAGCGGGCGGGAGCGTCACCCCAGCGGTCCACAGTGGGGGCACACACAGGAGGCAACCGATGGATGTTTCTTTCTCTCTCTCTCTCTCTCTCTCAAATCCATAAACACAAATCCTCCGTGGTCCTGTAAAAAGCCTGGACGCTAGAAAGCACAGGGCTGGGTGCTGGCCATGGTCCCGAGGCCCGGAGGCCGGGGTGAGAGGCCTGAACTGCCTCCCACAGGCAGGGAATGGGGTGGAGGGGTCGGGGTGGCGTGGAGGAAATCCAGGTGTTCCCCCTGGGGGAGGAGGCCGAGGTGATCCCTGCCGGACCCGAGGAGGCCTCTCCGGGGCCCAAGCCTGGCTCGGCCGCAGGGCGCGGGGCAGGCGACGTTTTCCCGGCTGCACAGAGGCTGCCTCAGGGCTCAACCTCGCCCACTGGGCCCCAGAGACGGACGTTCTGAGGGGGGAGAGGCTGGCGGGGATCCGGGGCTTACGAGGGAAACCGAGGCTCCGAGAGGGCTAGCCCTGACCCAGGGTGCCCGGCCCAGCGGGGGCTGCTGGGGGCTGCATCATGTGCCCAAAAGGCGTGCGAGTCTGCCCCCAGCTGCCTGCAAGGGTGGCCTCGTTAGGAACGAAGGTCTTTGCAGATGTGACTCAGGAAGAGGAGGCCGTGCAGGGTCAGGTGACCCGAGTCCAATGGCGCTGACCTGACAGGAAGGGGGGATCTGGACACAGGCAGGCGGGAGAGGTCAAGGGTGATGGGCCTGCGGGCTGGGAGAGCACAGCTCGTCCGGCGACTGAAGCCGCCCGTCCGTGGCGCTCTGTCCTGGCGGCCCCGGGAGCCAGTCCTCTCCTCCCCGTCCCGGCCCTGCCGTGGCACCTCCAGGGTCGGAGGGACGCCGAGGTCCCGGTGGGCAGCACCTGCTCCCAGGGGCTTCCAGCCCGCGGACCGGGCACCGGCGGCGGCGAGGAGGCTGTGGCGGGACCAGCACCCAGTCCTGGCCCCGCCCGGCTTTCCCAGGTGGCCCTGGGTCCCCAGGGGGGGACAGCATTCCACGTCCTTCCTGGGCCTGGAGGCCAAGACGTGGTCCAGGGAGGGACAGGCCGGGCTGGCTGCAGCAGCTCCTCCTGCTGGGCCGGGCTGTGGGGTTGGACCGAGGGTTGCACGTAGCGGCCTCTCCTGCCCCTCCCCCTGGCCCGGGCTGGCCTCCCGCGGTGGAACGGACACGACACGGCCCAGCTTTGGCCGGACCTGCGCCGGTTCCACTCCAGATGCCGCCCTGCTGGCTGGCACGTCAGGGCAAGTCCTTCGCTACCGAGCTCATCTCCCTCTTCTCCCGGCCTGTGGGCCTCTGGTGGGGGGGTGACCCTGGGCCCGCTCACCACGCGGAGGCCGCCCAGGGCAGGATCAGGCAGCCGGGATGGGACGGGTCGGGCACGGGACACGTCCCCCTGCAGCTGGCAGTCCGGGACCTTCCTGTCCCCGCGCTGTTGGTCTGGGAGGCAGAGTGGCCCCTCTCCTGCAGATGGATGAAATCCCAGAAGAGCGTGGACGGAAGACACGGCCCAGCGTGTTTCAAAGCCATCAGTGGTTGAGTGCCCGCCGACCTATGAACCAGGAGGTCACGGTGCAGTTTCCGGTCAGGGCACAGGCCTGGATTTTGGGCTCCATCCCCAGTGTGGGGCGTGCCGGAGGCAGCCGATCCATGATTCTCTCTCTCTCCCTCTCCCTCCCTCTCTGAAATCAATGAAAATATGCTTAAAGACCAGAAAGCCACAGGCCTGGCCGGGCGGAGGATCTTCCAGAAGAGTCAGGCCTGCAGGGCAGGTGGAGGGGCTGGGGCAGCAGCGGGCGGACAGGAGGGGAGGCCGGGCGGGGCAGGACCCGGTCAGCGAGCAGCGGCTCTGGGCCGGGCAGGTCACGGGCCTCCCGGAGCAGGGGCAGCCGACAGGGCCGAGGAGACCAGCCTGATCCCGGGCCTGTCTGCACACCCAGCCCCGGCGTCTGCCCGCCGGCGTCCCGTGCCCCCCGCGGTGCGAGCGCGTGCGTGTGCGTGCGTGGGCTCCGGCAGCATCACGCAGGTGCCCAGCCGGCCCCGCTCCCACCCGCCCGCGCCTGTTTATGAAACGGAGGGTAAGTGTTTAATTAGTCGCTTAATTGCCTGGGTAATTGGGAGGCGCACTCAGCTCTCCAAGTAATCAGTCGGAACAGGCCTCGGAAATATCTGGCCCAATATTCATTAGGCGGCTCGATCGTTAAACAGCGACGCGTTTGGTTCCTGACAAGCCCGGCACACAGCTGCCGCTCTGCAGCGCCGCACAGACAGACAGACGGACAGACAGACAGCTATGGTGGGCAGGCGCCCGCACAGACGGACAGACGGACAGACGGACAGACAGCTACGGTGGGCAGGCGCCCACACAGACAGACAGACAGACAGCTACGGTGGGCAGGCGCCCGCACAGACGGACAGACGGACAGATAGACAGACAGAGAGATGGACAGACAGCACTGCTGGCACCAGTGCTGGAGGGCGGGCACCTCCGCCCTGCCCACCCCCATGTCTGGGTCACAGGCACCCTCCTCCTGCCCCTTCACCCAGGGCTGGCGGCCCGCGGGGCTGAGTGCTGCCGTGGTGGGTGTGCGGGCGGGGTCTGTCCCAGGAAAGGGCGGCGATAAATGCGCCCATTTCACAGACGGGCGAAGCCGCCTGGAGGGGAGCCAGGTGTCCCCCTGACCAGCCGCCCCCAGGGCCCAGGCCAGCAGCTCAGCCATCTGCCCCCCAGAGCCTCCTCCCTCCGAGCGATGTGGCTGCAGCCGAAGGAGCTGCTGGCACAGAGGTCACCGGGAACTGGGCTGGGGGGGTGGGGGTCAGCACGGCCCTCTGCTATGTCTGCTGCGGAGGCTCCCCCTGACACCCCGTCTGGAGTGACCCTCCCCGACACCCCACAACCAAGGCAGGGCCTGCCCGCGCCTCCTTCCCAGGCCGGGGCGCTGAGTGTCCATCATGAGCGGGCTGGCAGCAGAGGCGTCCCCGGCCTGTGCGGGCACTGGGCATCGCCCTCCGGTCCTTCCCTTCCAGTGGCTCCTTCCCAGGCCTGGGCCAATCCCCCACCCGCGTGCGGGAGGCAGCCCCCCCTTCCTGAACACGCACCAGGGACCTCTGCCTGTCTGCTCTCCGGGTGCTGTCCTGTGACGCCCACCGCCGTCTCAGGCCAGTAGCTCTGCCGTCCACACCCAGCCTCCCCCTCTGCCTCTCGGTTTGGAACCCTCTCCGTGGCAGGACCGCTCATTTCTCCCGTCTCTCAGGAAACCCCGTCCTTCTCCGCCCGATGTCTGGAATGGGATGAGAAATCCAGTCCTTGTTACTAGGTCTTGGGTGGAAGTGGAAATCCTCAGGCCGTTTCTGGATCCTGAGGCTGGACCTGCCATCGCAGAAAAATCAGAGTCCATGAGTCCCAGCGGGATGCTGGCGACAACGTGTGAGCCCTGGATCGAGCCGTGCCTGAAGCCAGCCCTATCCCAGATGGCTCAGCTCGAGGAGGCAGCCAATACCCTCTTCCGCCTGAGCCCCTGGCTGCTGCCGCTTCCTATCGCCACGGCAGCCGGGAGGCAAGTCGGGAGCAAGAGGCGAGTGAGGGCTGGGCCAGTGGGGGCCAGTGGGGGCCAGTGGGGGCCGGTGTGGAGACCTGGGCGGAGTTTGTGCTTTTGAAAACCCACCTGGACCAGGGGAGGGGGGTGGGTGGGTCACATGTCCCCCCATCCACAGCCTGGCCTCTGTCCCTCCCTCCTCCAGCACCACTGCCCCAGCCACAGGGCCTAGGCACCTGCTGTGCCGGCTGCTGGTGCCGCCCCCCCCTCGGACCCGCCCAGGGCTGGGCACGCAGCGAGTGAGCGCCGTGCCTTCCCGGGGACCTGAGCCGGGGAGGGAACCAGAGAGAGGAGGGGGTGGGTGCGCTGCTCGGAGGCCCTGGGGCAGGGCAGTGGGTCCCGCACCTCCACACTGCTCTCCCCGCTGAGAGGATGGGTGGCAGCGAGGGAAATAATTACTTCCCCGCCTCTAACCTTTCCGGCAAGCGACGCGGTAACAAATGACCCTCCGTCCTCCCGTGCGGTCCATCAGCAGGAGCCCTAATTACTTTAGCCTCGCTCTGAGGCCGCCCCAGTCCCGCTTTCAAATAAATACAAAATTAACACGGGCCCAGGGCACAGCCCTGCCGCCCCCGAGGTGGGCCTGAGCGGCTGGGCCGACCGGGAGTCCCCCTACCCCTCTTACCCCCTCCCCCCCACCGCTCACAGCCGGGCGGGGCCCTGTTCAGGGACGGAGCTGCCTGTCCCGCCGGACTCCAGGCCCAGGACCCACCTGCCACGGCCCAGGTGCCGGGGGCCTGCCCTGCAGGCCGCCGCCTGGGTCTCCCGTGGTCCTGGGGCACCGGGTCTCGGGCTCAGGCCCCGGCCCGGCGTCGGGGGGTGAGGGGGGCAGGCGTCCGGCCCACAGCCTCCTTCCCGGCCGCCCACTGGCCTGAGCCCCCACTCCAGGCCCCGCTGTGTCCTCCTCACGGAACCTGCCCCCTGGCCCAGCCTTCCCTCGGACCCACCGCCGGTGCCGGCACCTGGGAGCCCCCAGCCGGAGCCGCGTGGAGGGAACCTCCGGGTCAGCCTGCCCGCCCCCCCAGCCCCTGATGGCCAGCGGCGGTGGTGGTGGCTGGCCCGCTCTGATGGTGACCAGATGGTGGTGGAGGGGCAGAAGCGGGCTGTCCGCGCCCTCTGTGAGTCTGTCCTGGGCTGAGGGACGGGGGAAGCCCCTGCCTGTGCCGCCCCCAACCCTGCTGGCCGGGACGCATGGGGCCTGACGGGGCCCAGTCCCTGGCCTGGTGCTCGCAGGCCCCGCTGAGGGTGGGCCAGCGCCAGGGGCGGGTCCCGGGCAGAGTCCTGGGTGCTGGGCTGGGTGGGAGGGGGCGGGGCCCCGGTCGGGCTGGGCCGGCGGTGAACAGGGACGTGGGTGCTGTGGACCTGAGGGTGTAGCGGAGCTGCCGGGAGGCCAGGGGCGCGGAGGGCGGCCGGGGTGCTGGGGGGTGTGGGCCCCGCCACCAGACCCTCGGCGGGAGAATTAATTAAAGGCATCTCACTCTGCCGCCACCGAGCGGTTTCTGCTGACCTCACCAGCCGTTAATATTTAATTAGCCTCCAGGAGGAAGGGGCCTTATTAACCCTGGTCCATCCGTCAGTGCCGCCGGGACGGACTGGGTGCTGGGCAGGGTGCTGGGTGTGTGTGTCGGGGGGGTAACCCAGCTTCCTGGGGCCTCTACGGGGCAGTCCCCCACCACCCTCCTCCCCGAGGTCTGAGCCTGAGCTGGGGGTGGGGGGACAAGGTGCCCCTCATGGGGGCCCTCGCGCCTTCTGCGGTCTCTTCCGGCCCAGGCCCCGGCCGTCAGCGCGGCTGCCGGCTGCAGGGACAAGCCGGGCCCAGGGCCGGGGTCTCCATGCTGAGGGCGGAGAGGCTCTGCTCACCTGGGACCCGGACAGGCACCTCGGCGCCAGCTCCACCACCCGGGCCTGCGTGTCTCCCAGGAGCCGCAAAGGCGGTGTTGTGTGAACGCCCTGGGCCAGACCGATTCCGAGTGCTCGCGCTGGGCGAGCTCCAGCCGGGTGTGGGTGAGCATCCAGTCTGCTCCGTGGCCACCCAGCGGCTGTCCGGGGGGTTGGGGGGGGCACTTGTGGGAGCAGAAGCTGGTGGCTGCTCAGGGAGGTAGTCCAGGCCCCCACCGGTGCGGCCCGCCCAGCCTGCCCTGGCCATCTTCCCCCTCCAATTCCCCCCACACTGTCCCTGGCGGAGGCCTCAGGACCTTTGCACGTGCTGAGCCTGTCGAGGGAGCGACAGGTCCTTTGGCCTGGTGTGTCGGGCACAGGCTCTGTGGGGAGAGGACCCTGAGACCCAGGAGGGGACAGGCGGGCGGATGCCAATGGCAGGCCCCGGGCTGCCGGCTCCTCTCTGCAGGCGGCTCCCCAAGCCCCCAAGTTCAGAGCCAGGCACACGGGTCGGCTCCGTGAGGACCCTCTCCCGTGTCGGCAGGCGGTGATGAAATTTTTAAATAAGACACAAAAATTAAGACTCCCCCGAGTTTTATTAAGTAGGATGCGGCTAGGTAATTACAAGCCACCTTAATTAAAACGTACCCTCAGACACGGGGCGGCCTGGTGAGGGGGGTGGCAGGGGAGGGGGCAGCAGCCGTGGCTTCCTGCTCTGAGCCTCGGTGTCCCCGGCCGTGACGTAAGGGTGACCTCACAGCTGACCAGAGGGCAGGGGGACGGGGAAGAATGAGGTCCACGCGCTCAGAGAGGCACGGGGCCCCCCGAGTCACACGGCAGGGGCTGGCAGGGCGGAACGGGACCTGTGGGATGATGGGGACTTCCTTCCAGGCCTGAGCACCCCGGTGGGTGCAGAGGGTCCCAGGCACCCTCACGGAGGACGCAGCAGGGTGGCCACCAGTCAGCAGGGGCCAGACCAGGGGCCTTCCCACCGCCACGCCTGCCTGAAGGGGAGGGGGAATGCAGTCTTGTGGGATGAGTGGCTCATTTGCTGGAGAGGCACACCTGGGCACACCTGGGCACACCTGGGCACACTGCAGGTGGCACGGGGGGGCGGGGCCTGGAGGGTGGCAGGTTGGGTTCCGGTGAGGACCGCTCTGGAGGTGGGGCTGGGGGCTGGGCTCAGGGGAGTGCAGAGGGCTTGTCTCCCTGTCTGTCCAGGGAGTGAGAGCCAACCTCCTAGGCCCTGGGAGAGTCCAGCACCCGCCCTCAGCCGAGGTCTCAGGATCCAGCGCCAGCCCCAAACCCACCGCTGGCCCGTTCCGGCCGCTGCCCCTGCAGCTCGTAAACCCCGAGCTTTGATCTGCCCTCGCTCTGTTCCTGCGGAAGAGACGGGTCCTCCCAGCCGGCCCGCCCCACTGCCTCCATTAACCTCTGCACCGGCTGGAAGGGGGCCAGGGCCAGCCCGGGGGAGGTGCTGTCCCAGGCCCCACCCGAGCAGCCTCCCAGAGAGCCGGCCTGAGGGTGCCCTGGGCCTCCGCCTGGACCGCCGACGCCCCAGTGACGCCCTGCCCTCGAAGCCTCAGGCCTGGTGATGATGGCATGGTGCCCACGGCGCCCGCTGACCTCCCGTCCGCCGGCACCTCCAGGCCCCGGGCACCAGGAGGGGGCGGAGCCGGGGGGTGCCCTGGGAAGGGCCCCATGGAGCCCATTTCTCATCCAGGGCCACCCATCCTGCCTGTGCCCCTGCCCCGGAGCCCTGAGCCCCTCCAGCCGGGGCCTGCCTGGTCCTTGGCAGCCACAGCCGTGTCCCCTGCGCTCCAAGGCCTCGGGGGAGGGGCCACACCCTGCCCGTCGCCCCTCTCCCAGCAGGGTCCTCTCCCAGCAGGGTCCTCTCCCGGCAGGGTCCTGATGGTGCAGGGCAGACTCTCACTCCCGCCCCGCCCCCCCCCACCCCGTTCCTTCCCCCGACAGAGACCCTCACGCCCTCACAGGCTTGTCCTCACCCCGCAGGGCACAGGCCCGCACTTCCCGGTCCCAACAGCCACGTCACCCTGAGCACCCGCCACCCACTGTGACCCCACCCCTGGCGGACGTCCACCTCACCCCCCTGGGCGGCTGGCTGGACGAGGGGCAGGGGGTTTCTGTGGGCCCCCACTCCCTGTGCGACCCAGTGGCCGGTCACCTCTGCCTCCCAGCCCAGCGTCAGCAAGTGACGGGGTGTCGTCCACTCCCAGGGAAGGCACGTGGGCCCCAGCACATCACGTGTGAGCACTCGGTGCATTCGTGGGGCCCGAGGTTCAGGGGTGCGTATGAACCAGGAGCCGGAGGTGCAGATGGATGAGGCACCAGTGGGCATCATTGGATCGTAACCAGGATGTGAGCAGATCTGGGGAGGAAAGCGGGCGCTTGGGAACCCCCTGTGGTGTGTGGGCGGGGCACGCAGAGGGCCTGTGGGGTGATGGGGACTTGCTTCCATTTAGGCTTGAGCAGGTCGGAAGGCCCAGCCTAGAGGCAGCGGTGACAGCCGGGGCGAGCGCCGGGGCTGGAGACCAGGTGGGAGGCAGCGGGGGGAGGGGAGGCCGGGGATCAGGGGGGACCAGGCAGGAGATGGGGGGAGGGGGGACGGGGAGGAGGGATGAAGGGGACAGGGTGGAGGTGGCAGGAGGTTTCTCATCAGGAGCTCTGGCTGGCGGCCAGGAGGAAGGGGCAGCAGAGGCAGGTGGGGGATCCATCCCAACCTCACCTCCTGCCACGTGTGTCCGTGCCCCATGTCCGCGTGGCAGCCGGCCTGGCCCGGCCTCTGACCCAGACACTGGCCCCCTGCTCCCCCCGCAGGGCCGGGAGGCTCGGGCGCTGCGTGACTGCGTGGCCCCGCCCCCTCCGGGCCTGGGTGGGCGCCGAGAGCTGCAGAGCCCCTGGCTGAGGGAGCCGCGTCCCCCGTCTGCAATCGACACGTTTCCTGCCTCCGAACGATGCGTGTTTTCCCCGTCCAGCTCACAAATCACTCACATTCTACTGTTTTCCCCCCTAATGAATTCTCTAGCCTGGCACCCACTCGCGGTAACCACTGGCACGGAGGCGGCGGCGGGCCCGGCGGCCTCCGGGGGGCGGCTGACTCAGCCGCAGCCGCGTCGAGGGCGAGGCGACGGGTGGGAATCCATTATATCGACAGCCCTGTCTGCGCGAGCCCCGCGCCAGGGCTTCCTGCGAACCTGCCTCTGAAGGCTCTGCTGACCCCAATTACCGCCTTAATTGTGCTTAAGATTCCAGATTAGTCCCGAGGCCGAGCGGGCCGCGCCGGAGAGGGCCTGGCTGGGCCCACAGTCGATGCTGGTCCCCGCACGGCCTCGGTGGCCCTTGGGAGCGGGGTGGGGGTGGGGGGTAGCAAGGATCAGAAAGAGGGCGGGGCACGAGGCCGGCCCGGGCGCCGGGAGCCGCGAGGTCCCTGCGGTCGCTGGTGGTGACGGCCCCATTGGACAGGCAGAAAGCTGAGGCACCTGCTGCAGCCCCGGCCGGGCGTCCTGCGGGTTCTGGGGTGTCCATCCGTCGTGGGGGGCCGTCAACATGGCGGGGAGCCACCAGCCTGTGAAGATGAGCGTCTCCGTTTTCTCTGAAGCGTTCCCTAGTTGTAACTGCGTGTAGGAGGTGCTACCATTCAGGCGCAGGTTCCCAGGTCTGGATGCAGAGGGGGGTGCTCCGGCCTGACCAGGGGGCCAGCGCCATTTGCGGGGATGTCGCTCCCCACCAGACCGTCCTGGCCCCTCAGGCTTCAGGCAGTGAGCGCAGGTTTATTCCTGGGCCCTCGGCCTGGCCCATTGGCCTGTGTCCACCCCGTGTCCCGGCCTCACTCCCTGAACCTGTGTCCATCCCGTGTCCGGCCTCACTCACTGAACCTGTGTCTGTCCCATGACCCGGCCTCACTCACTGAACCTGTGTCCGTCCCGTGACCTGGCCTCATTCCCTGAACCTGTGTCTATCCCGTGTCCGGCCTCACTCACTGAACCTGTGTCCGTCCCGTATCCGGCCTCATTCCCTGAACCTGTGTCCGTCCCGTGTCCCGACCTCACTCACTGAACCTGTGTCCGTCCCGTGACCCGGCTTCATTCACTGAACCTGTGTCCGTCCGTGTCCCGGCCTCACTCACTGAACCTGTGTCTGTCCCGTGACCCGGCCTCACTCACTGAACCTGTGTCCGTCCGTGTCCGGCCTCACTCACTGAACCTGTGTCCGTCCTGTGACCCAGCCTGGCGTGCTGATCCTGTGTCCGTCCGTGTCCCAGCCTCATTCACTGAACCTGTGTCTGCCCTGTGACCCAGCCTGGCGTGCTGATCCTGTGTAATAAGTTTTAAAATTTCTCCTAGGACCCTCCACTTTGCTCTGTCCAGACCAGGGCCCCTTGCATTTGCAGACGAGTTTTACGATGCCCCTCCTGGGACTTCCTCGTGACGTGGCGTCTGCCCGCCGCTCCCAGCGAGTGACCAGAGAGCAGGGGAGGCCACTGTGACCTGTGACCTAGTCCCAGAACCCATGCGCCATCCACTGGCCCAGCCCGTGCGGGAAGCAGGCCCTTGCCTCTCCACGCACTGAGGACCGATTTTAAAGCCGTCACAGGAGGTGGCTTCAGGGGAGACCGTGACGGCGCCATGGCAACCGCAGTCTCCCGCTCTCCACTCCAGGCCCGTGGCCCAGGACACCCCGCCCAGCAGCGGGAGGGGCAGGAGGGACCCGCCTGGTTGGGCTGCGAACAGCTCAGACCCCGTGCAGGATCATCGGGTCACAGAGCCACCGCTGCTCACCTCCACGCGTGCACAGCCCCACGTGTGCACCGCCCTCCACGCGTGCATAGCCCCCACGCGTGCACCGCCCTCCACGCATGCACAGCCCCCACGTGTGCACAACCTCCACGTGTGCACAACCTCCACGCATGCACAGCCCCACGCGTGCACAACCTCCACAGGTGTCAGAGCCGCTGCCGGCGCAGGGATAGAATCCAGGGTCAGGCGTCGGCTGGGCCGGTCACGTGTCACTGCAGTGGCTTCACCGGCTCTGGATGAGCAAGCAGAAGCTCAGGCGACACGCTCTGTCCACACCCACAGGTCACGTGGGGCGGCCCGGGCCCCAGAGGGGCCTCTAGGTCAGTGTGGCCTCCTGTCCTTCCTCCCGGACCCTGGATGCTTAGCTCTGCACCCCCAAACAGACAGCACCCAACCGCCAGGGCTCCCCAAAGAACCCTGAGTTTACCCCGACCCACAATTCCCTCCCCACGTTTGTAGCTGGATTTCCAGCAAATTCCGACGCCCTGCCGCTTCCTGGGAAGGATAGTTAATGGGGGGCTCTGGGTCCCCAGGCCGCGGCCGCCGGCTGGGCCTCCCCTTCCCAGGGGCAGGGACTCTGCCAGGAAGCCTCCACGTTATTTACTTCCCTTCATAACCGCTCACGAGGGCCCGGCCCCGCCAGGCGCAGAGGCTGGCCGGGGGTCATCCCCGGACGGCCTTTCATTAGCGTGAAGGCAGGCCCGGCAGGTGAGGGCCAGCCCGGTGGGTCCCCCACCACCCGCCCTGGCCTCCCGCTCAGGCGCAGCCGGCGGGGCCTGTGTAGCGAGCGCCTCCCCGCGCGACCCTGGGCGGCGGACCCCACGCACGGCCACACTGGCCTCCCGCAGCAGGCGGCTCCGAAAGGCCACCGCCTGTTCAGTCACCAGACCCAGGCAGCTTGTTCAGTCCTGCAAGTGCCACCCATCGCGGGGCCCGCGACGCGCACCGGCGTGCTCCCATGTGCAGCAAGGGGCTGGGTGCGTCCCGATCGCCGGGTACTCGCGTGGGGCCCAGCCCGCTCGGGTGACGTGGGACCACGGAGCGCGTGGCAGGCGGCTGGTCTGGAAGGGGCGCGCTGTGTGTGTGAGGTCACGTCGAGGGCAAGGCTCCGTCTCCGCCGAGAAGGTAAAGCATCTTGCTAAGGATCCCGCAGTGACCGCACGGTAAAGGAGGCAGCCGCTGGGGGGCATGGCGTGGGGCACCCCGTCCGCAGGCACCTCGCCCCCTCTCCCCTCTCTCATGAGAACGAAGCGTGTGGAAGACGCCTGTGTGGGTGCTGACCTGGCCCGCGCCTTCACCTGAACACATGTACGTCAGACCGTCAGGCGTGCACGTCGGCGGCCGGGCGGCCGGGCCAAGCTGTGTCTCAGCGCGGGAGGCCTCGCTCTGTCTGCAGGAGACTCTGCTGAGCGCTGGGAGAGGCTCCAGAGGCCGTGTGGCTGGCTGACCCCGGCGCCGGCCCTCCGCCGGACGACAAGCTTCGGGGAGAAGGGCCTTCCTGGAGCCCCAGAGGCATACGCAGCCAGGGCGGGTCCCCGGCGTCCTGCCAGCCTCCCGACCGCCCTCGCCTGCCCATCTGGCGGTCCTGGGGCTGTAGCCCAATGCAAACCTCATCTCCCTCTGGCTTCTGTTTCCCTCGGGGCTGGGGGCCAGGGGCCAGGGTCGCCGGCCTGAGGAGCCGGGAGGCCATCCCCGAGGCCGGGCCCCAGCCCCCCGCAGCCCTGACGCCTGCCTGAGCAGCAGGGCCCTCGCCCCTCAGCCAACCCCACCACACGGGCACCCTGTGGGCCCCGGGCACACCGGCCACAGACTCCACCCCCACCCAGCCGAGGCCTGTGCAGACCTTCCACCACACGCCAGCTTTGTAACGCTCTTGTTAATTGTGTGGGTACCACACACATAGCACATGAGTACCACACAGGTACCACATGAGTACCACAGACATGCCACATGCATACCACACGGGTGCCACACACATACCACACAGGTATCACATGGGAGTACCACACACATACCACATGGCACCACATGCGTACCACACGGGGACCACACGAGTGTCCAGGAGTGAGTTTTAACACAAACCCCGGCCGGTGTCACTTCACACGGAAACTCCTCCGTGCACAAACGGGCGCCCACCGTCGTGCTGCTGGTGCTTCCTGAGGACAGCCCCTCGGCCGCTGCCTCCGTGCCCAGCGTCCCGGGCCAGCGCTGCGCGGCCTCTGGCCGGTGCGGTGTGGTTTTCGGATCACGCTCCCAGGAGCGGTTCACAGACTCCGCCATCAAAGCCCCGACCCCAAATGGCTTTCCAAGACACACCCGGGGGCCTCGTAAATCACAGAGGGCGGCAGCCGTGCTGACAGGGGGGCCGCTCAGCGGGCGGGGCTGTTCCCGGGGGTTTCCCCGGCGGCCCCTGTCCTCCTCCGTCACCGTCCTCACCAGGCCCGGCCCTGGCCCTGGCCCCGCACGGCTCTCCCACCTCCCGAGAGGCCAGCGGAACCTCGAGGGACCAAGGATGGGGGTCGGGGGGGGCGGGTTTCCTCAGTCTCCGTGTGGGGCACAGCTGCCTGCTCCCCTCCCCCCCCCCGCTCCCGGGGAAGGACGTGACCTGCCTTACACCCCAGCAGGAGACTGAGACCCCAGCATGGAGACCCTCAGCCTCCACCTCTCCCCACCTGCTCCTTTCCCAGCCCAGAGCGGGCCTGCGCTTTCCCAGGACACACAGCAGCCCTGGCAGAGCTCCGGTCCCCACACGCGTCTGCTGGCTTCCTGTCAGCTCCGAGAACCTAAGGAGGACCCCCTGACCGAGTGCGGAGCCAGAGGGCACCCCGCAGACAGCAGCCCCACCCCCAGCCTCCCGGGCCAGCACCCGGGCAGCCGCCATGGGCGCGGGCCCCCCAGGCCGTGCTCAGAGGCCCTGTTTCAGACAGGAAGCCGAGGCCGGGCAGGGAGGACGTGGGCACTGCTCCCCTGCCCCGCTGAGGGCTCGATCCTGCTTTGCTGGTGCCCTCGGCCTGCGTGGGTTCCAGAGGGCCCGGCTGGGACTCACAGGTGAGAATCCGGGGGGAGGGAAGCTGGAGGTGGGGACGGCAGATGGATTGTGCCCCGCCCCCGGAGGGTCCCAGGAGACTCCCCCACCCCTCCTGGACCCGCCCCCGCAGGCCCCTGGGCTCCAGCTGTCCTGGGCGGTGAATTACTCGCTGTAAGAAGGTGTTGACAGGAGCAGCTGGACGCCAGCGGGTGATGAAAGGAAGCCAGTTGTGATCTCCGTGCAGGCCTGGGGCGCGGGGAGGGGCGACCCCTGGCGGCGGCGCGAGGGACCGCCTTCCCTCCAGAGCGCGCAATCCCATTTCACAGGTGAGAACACTGAGGCCCGTGCCACGCTTCGGCCAGGAGCAGCGCCTCGGGAACGGGCCCTGTGGGGGCCGCGGCGCCGTGGGGACGGGGCTTGCCTGCGTGCCCTGCGGCCACCCGCTGTCCCCTGTGCGATTGTGCGGTCATTGTCCACCATTCGCAGAGCCAGTCACCGGGGAGCAGTGTGGCCACCCCGGTGGACAGCGGAAATGGGGAGCGAGGCCCCGACACCACATGGGGCTCCAGGGGTGGAGCGGGAAGACCCCAGCGCCCCCAGGGCCAGGCCCCCAAGCAGAGACCCTGCCTCAGAGATGGGCCTCCCAGCAAAGGGGACAGCCTGCAACAAGGCCCCGCCCCCGGGACGGAGACACAGTCAGACCCGGGCAGAGGCAGAGAGGATTGTGGGGGGCCAGCGGGCCAGAGGGAAAGGGGGAGCTGGGAACCTGGCTGCCCAGCAAGGAGGTTAGATGCCGTCCCGTCACACCCACAGGACAGGGCACCACTGGGAACCAGGACCCCAAACCAGCTGCTCCATTTTTAATATCTTTGTATTGGTTTCCGAGAGGAAGGCAGAGGGAGAGAGACAGAAACCTCAGTGATGAGAGCGGATCATGGACCGGCTGCCTCCTGCACCCCACCCACTGGGTTCGAGCCCGCAACCCCGGCCTGTGTTCTGACCGGGAAGTGAACCCTGACCTCCTGGTTCAGAGGTTGACGCTCAACCACAGTCTGTGCTCGTAACCAAACAGCACAACCGCGTCCCAGCAGGATGGCTACCCCCAAAACCCCAGGAACCTCGTGTGGTGAACTGGACCTGGCCCCTCGGTGAGGCCTTAAAAGGATGCAGCTGCGGAGGGAAGTGTGGGTCCCGGATAATTAAACTCGGTGACCACGTGACCTGGGTCTGCTCAGGGCGTCCACCCGAAGAACGGGAGCTGCGTCTTGAAGCGATCCACACCCGCCCACGTCCACGGCCTCCATTCCCCACCCCCCGCAGAGGCGGCCGGGGTCCCCACGGAGGGAGAGCCAGCACAACGCGTCACCACCCGCGAACAGGACGCAGCTCAAAAGGGAAGGACGGGGTGCTGTGTGGCCACTTCTCTGAGGGCTGGAGGAGCCGTCACAAACCGGGGGGTGTCTCATGGGGACGTGGGAAGTGCGGAATGGTGCTAGGGGCACTGCACAGCAGTGTGAACGGGCTCAATGCCCCGCTCTCTTCACTCACGGAGAGAAACCTGTGGCTGGAGATGATGAAAGCCAACAGCCCCCTCCCCACCCCCAGGGCCGAGCCTCGGGGGTCCCTCCCCTACAGCTGCCGGAACCAATTACCCCAAACTCCGCGGCTTAACCAACAGCCTGTTTCGTGCATCCTCAGGTCAGAGCCAGGGTACCTCGCAGGGCGGGCTCCCTCTGCAGGCTCCGGGGGTCTGGCCTGCCTCTCTGGTCCGTGGGCAGCCCCCTCCTGCGTCTTCGAAGCCAGCAGCCTCGTGTCTTCCGGCTGCTACCTGCCGCCTCTGAGGGCCTGGCCTCCTCGGGCCCCGAGCGTTGACAGTCTCAACGCTGTCCCGGCTCAGGCTGCAGACTGCCTGTGGCATGTAAGGTGGCTGCTCCCAGGTTCTGCGGGTTGGACGGGGCCCCTGACTCAGCCACACGCCTGGGGAGGCCTGACTCTTCCCAGCTCACTGTCCAGAGAGAACCAGAGGCAGGGGTGGCCCTTGTGTTGCCCCAGCATCTGGACGCGTGTGGCCCTTGATGTGCAATGAGACACTGCCAGGAGCTGCGGTGGAGCGGGGTCTGCGGGTGAGACTGTTTCCTCTCGTATACTTTGGACTTTTCTAATGTTTGCAAAGAACGTGGACTCTTACAATCAGATAAGGAATAGAGAGATGATAGACAAGTAGGTAGGTGGATAAATGGATAGGGGATGGGTGGATAGATAGCTAGGTGGGTGGAAGGATGGACAGATAGATGGTGGATGGATACATAAATGATGGATGGATGCATGATGGCTAGATGAATAGGTGAGTGAATAGATGGATGGATGGATGGATAATAGATGAATGATGATGGATGATGGATGGATGGATGGACAGATGATAGATGGATGGATGGGTGGATGAGTGGATGGCTAGATGGGTGGTGGATGGATGAGTAGGTGGGTGGATAGACAGATGGTAGA
>JAAGEH010000090.1:3207556-3250056 GCA_011751065.1 Lasiurus cinereus | reverse complement strand
TGTAACAATGTAACTCACACCCCCCTCTGACACAATGCATCCCACCCCCCCATCTGTAACAATGTAACTAACACACCCCCATCTGTAACAATGTAACTCCGCTCCACCCTCCTCATCAGCAGGCACCTGGAGGCCAGGCCACAGAATCCAGGACCCTGACCAGGACCCAGGACCAGGACGAGACCACGTGCTGAGTGGATGACAGACGGGCTCTCAGGACCTGCTACAGCCACCGGGCGAGGCCGCTGCTGGGGACCCCCGGAGGCAGGCCCAGGCAGGAGGCCCCGGGAACCAGAGTCCAGACTCCAGGGTGAGTGGGAGCCGCGTCAGCTCAAGGAGGGTGGTGCCAGGCGGCAAGAGGTAGAGATTCCCACCCTGGGCCCCGGCACACGGCCCCTCCTTGGGGAGCCCCCAACGTGACGAGGGCTCGCCCTCCTGACAGGTGAGCCTGGCACGCCTTTGTGACTCAGTTTCCCCTCTTGTCACGGGGATAGGGCGCTGCTTACACCACCAGTCGCCGTGATGGGCTGCTTCCTGCCTGGCTGCCCCGCCCCTCCCGTCCCCTGACCCCCCTTCCTGCTCCAGCCCGTGCCCCGCCCAGCTCCCCGGAATTCTGCACAGCCAGGCCGTGGCCACGCCACGGGGTCCCTCTGCTCACTGCCCTTCAGCTCAGGCCCCAGACCCGCAAGTCACGAGTGTGAGGGGTGCCATCCGGGAACCAGCCTCCCGATGTCCCCCCAAACTGGTGTCTCTGGGTCGCGTCGGGGAGGGAAGGGCCTGGCCGGGCCCGGAACCTGCTAAGCCTGCCTCCCTTCTGGGGTGTGGCCCCCCCCCCGCCAGGCCTCCTGGCAAGTTGTTGGGGGCCCCCAGGGTGGGTGGGGCCTGAGCGGACTCCTCCAGGTGAGGCGTGGGCAGTGGTGGCCCCCCTGCACCCCAGGGGCCACCCCAATGGCCCCCTCTCCTCCTGGGGCTGAACGGATGTCACAGGACTGGCGGCCCGTGACCCCAGGACTGGTGCTCGGCTGCAGGGACCGGGTGTGGGGTCCCAGGCCCGGCCAGTGGGGAGCAAGCACAGCCCGAGAGGCTCAGGGCCTGGGCCACGGTGGGCCGCTCGGCCGCACCCACGGGGCCCCCTCCCCTCCGCACCCGGAGGCTCCGTCCGGACGGGGAGCAGCCGTGATGGACAGGCGCTCCCCCCGAGGGGTCCCCACAGCAGGACCTGCCCTCTGCCCACGGCCGGAGCCCTTCTGTGCCGTCTGAGACCCACAGGCACCCCAGCCCCCCGAGGCCCGTGCTGTGCGGCTCCAGGAGCCGGTCCTCACCCCGCACCGCCCAGCCCTGCGGGCGGCCCTCTGCCTCCATCTGGTGGCGAAGTGGACACACTGCGTGGGCCGCTCTCCTCGCCTCACCCCGCCTCTGCCCGGGGCCACTGACCGCTCAGGGCGCCGCCTCCTCCCATCCCCCTCCCCCTCCGGCAGGAGGCCCCCCACTGCCACGCTGGCCAGACACCCCCACAGGACCCTGCGGACCCCCACGGCCGCCAGAGGTTCAGAGGGCAGCGCCCTGGCCCAGGCCACGCAGCAGCCGCTGCCCTCCGGTCCCTGGAATTCCCGCTGAGACACCCCCCACCCGCCCCCCAACCATCGGCCAGCTCCTCCCGCGGGCATCCACGGGGACCTGCCTGCGCCTGGCGGGGGGGGGGGTTTGGCCAGGCAGCCAGGGGACAGCCACCCCGGCCCCGCACACGGTGGGGCGGCCGCGGCCGCGGGGAGCCGCTCTCGGGGTCACGGGGGCGCTGGGCGGCAGGCCCTGCTGAGCTGTGAGGGCCCAGCCCCATCCCATGCGGACCAAGGCCAGAGCTGACCGCCCCGCCCCAGGCCCCGCCGAGACCCAGGAGCAGGGGCGGACGGAGGGAGCCGGACGTGCGGTCAGCGGTCAGTGTCTTTATTGAGGCCCCTCCCCACCCCCCGGCCCGGGCAGGGCCTGCAGGCGGCTGGGCTCAGTCGGGGGTCCGGCTTCGGGCCTTGGGGGACCAGATCCGGGAGAGGCGGGACTTGGGCTTCTTCCTCTGCAGGTCTGAGGGGCAGACACGCGGCTCTGGCTCTGGCCCTGCCCGGCGGCCCTCCGCCTGCAGCCCACGGGCCTCGGAGCCGCAGGCGGCGCCCGGCGGGAGCCAGACCGGCTCCGGGGCACCCGCGCCACCTAGAGCCCCACGCCCTGACCCGCGGCTTCGGCACCCGCCGCTGCCAGGACACGCCCTGCGGTGCACCTGCCCTCCTGCCCCCTCCTGCCCCGAGGGCCACCGAGGCGCCCACCCTCTGGCTCCGCCCCTCTGGCCCCTCCCCCAGGGCAGACCGGTTACCCAGCTTCTGGATCATGGTCTCCAGCATCTCGTCCTCCTCCTGCTCCCTGAAATGGAGCGGGACCCCGTCATCCCCACACCCGAGCCCGGAGCCCTCACCGGCCCCCCTCACTGAGCCCCCCTCACTGGGCCCCCTCACTGAGCCCCCTCACTAAGCCCCCTCACTGAGCCCCCCTCACTGGGCCCCCCTCACTGGGCCCCTCACCTGAGCCGGTCCTCATCCAGGAAGTCGACGATGTTGCTGCGGTTGTTGACGGTGCTCACGTACTGAGCCAGCAGGTGCTGCTCCCGCTGCCGGGCCTGCGGCGACTTCAGAGCCTCTGCGGGGCAGCCTGCCCTCAGCGGCGCCCGCCACCCCCGTGCCCGCCACCCCTGTGCCCGCCACCCCTGTGCCCGCCACCTCTCTGCCCGCCACCCCTGCGCCCGCCACCCCTGCGCCTGCCACCCCTGCGCCCGCCACCCCTGCGCCCGCCACCCCTGCGCCCGCCACCCCCTGTGCCTGCCACTGCCCAACACAGCACCCCTCCACATACACACACACACACACACACAGCACTCCCCCCCACAGCACTATCCCACACACAGCACTACCCCCCCAGAACACTCCCCCCACACACAGCACTACCCTACATAACAGCACCCCTCCACACACACACAGCACTACCCCCACACAGAACACTCCCCCCACACCCAGCGGGGGGAGCTGGGCAGCGAGTGGGGCCTGGCACAGGGCGGCCGGTGGAGGGGACGCACCCGGTTGGGCCATCAGCTGGCGCAGCTCCTCCAAGATGTCCAGCTGCTGCTCCTCCAGGCGCTGGTCCTGGGCCCTGCGGGACGGTGTGAGGGGGACGGTGTGAGGCGAGGAGGTGTGAGGGGGACGGTGTGAGGTGGGGAGGTGTGAGGCGGGGGCAGTGTGAGGCAGCGTCTGCCTGGAGAAGGGGGAGGGGAGAGGAGAGGGAGGAAAGAGGGGGACAACGGGGAAAGGGGAGGAGGGGGAGGAAGCCCTCAGGGGCGGGGCCCTCACTTGTACATCAGCTCCGACTCCAGCCGCAGCAGCAGCTGCTTCTCGTGGATGAGCCGGAACCAGTCCACCATGAGCGCGTCCTCCGAGGCGTCTGCGGAGGGGAGCCGGGATGGCACCACAGGCAGGGCCGAGGGCGGCCGGGACGGGCCCTGGGCTGGCTGAGGGCGGGGCGGGGGAAGGGCTGGGCGGGGAGGGGGGAGGGAAAGGGCGGGGCGGGGCGGGGCGGGGTGGGGCCGCTCACCCCCCTCGGCCGCCCGCAGGCGCCTCTCCAGGTCCACGCCCCGCAGCTCCAGCGCGTCCAGCTGCCGCTCTATCTGCTGCACCTGCCGCTGCAGCTCCTCGGGGGACAGGTAGTCGGGGTGCAGCTGCGGGGGAGGGGGTGTGAGGGCATCCAGGCCGGGGCTGAGCTCCTGGCTCTGGCTCCTCCCCCACTCCCCCGGCTTATTCACCCTCACCGGGAGGTCACCGCCCACACAGCACCCCCACACACAGAGCACCCACACACTCAGAGCACCCATACACACAGAGCACCCCCCACTCACCCTGACCGGGGAGGTCACGGCTTTGCCAGGGGAGGCGGGGGCGTCGGCGGGGCCCACGGGCCTCCCTGGAGAAGGAGGGGCAGGGTGAGTCCTGGGCCAGCGTCTGACCCCCAACAACTCATCACCCAGCTTTGTCCCCCCATCCCCTGCACCCCCACCCCCAGCTTCCCTGTCTGCCCAGCGCCCCGGGCAGAGCCCACAGACAGAGCCGCACCAGCCCCAGCTCCCAGGCCGCCCTGGCCCCTCCCACCCGCCTGCAGGGCAGCGGCCTCAGCACCCAGGAGCCACCCTCCACGGCGCCCGGTCTGCGACTCAGGCCTGTCCAGCCCCTCCCGACCCCGTCCCGCCCGGGACCGCATGGCTCGGCCTCCTCAGCCTGCTGGCCCACGTGCCTTCCCTCCTCCCGGTCACCCTGTAAGTCCCCCCTCGCCCGCACCCCTCGCCCTGCCCCCGCAGGGACGGCCGCCCGGCTGACCTGGCTCGTCCTGAGGAGGGGGTCTGTCCTCCTGGCCCCGGACCAGGGCCTCCTGCCAAGGGCGTGTGGGCTGGAGCCAGTGGCCGGAAACGTCCAGGCCGGGGGGCACGGCCAGCTTCCTGCGCCCGGACGGGGAGGGCTCCCCGGGGGAGGCGGCGGCTGCGGGGGGACACGGGCCGTCACCTCCCCGAGCGGGGCCACCGTGGCCCACAGCTCCCCGAGCAGGCGCAGCCGCAGCCACGCTGGCAGCCACGTGGGCAGACCCTCGGCCCGGCCCGGGCCCGGCCGCTCAAGGCCCCACAGGAAGAGGCTGGACGTGATGCCGGGGTGACTGAGGGAGGGAACACTCACTCACACCCATGTGCACACACACAGGCACACGCGTGCTCACCCACACACACACCACGTGCTCGCACCCACTGCCCACAGGACCCTCGCCCTCCCCCTCCCTGGAGCACGGCCCACAGTCCCAGCCCCGGACGCTGCCCCCAGAGGCCACCCCCGGACCCCAGGCCCCTGGCTCCCTGCCGGGAATCACCTGCGCGGCTGGGCTGGGGGCCGGCAGGGCCTGGGGGCCGGTCGGGCTGCACAGGGGTCAGGGTGAGGCAGACGCCCCCGTTGGAGCTCCCAGGGGCCCTCTGGGGCACAGCCCCCGCCCTCGGCTTCCCCGGGACCCGCGGCTCCATCAGCTCCAGGGCCCTGGACAGAAGAGGGGAGTCAGCAGAGAAAGGGGGGCGGGGTCCCATCCCCAGACACGCCTGAGGCACACACACCACCAGAGGGAGGCTGCGTGTGGTGCGGGGTGCACCTCGGCCCACGCCCCTGCCTCCTGGGACACCCCCACCCCCAGAGCACCGGTGTGGCTGTGCGACCCCACCCCCACGGGTGGGCGCGGGCTCAGGGTCAGGCCCCTGAGTGTTCTTGTCCCTCGGCCACTGAGACCGTTCACACGAGTGAGATTTCCAGGCCCTAATGGGCCAATTCTCCGGTGGGAACACGGCCCCTGTCACTCAGGCTGGTGTGAGCCGTCCCCTATCAGGCTGGTGTGAACTGTCCCATCACTCAGGCTGGTGTGAGCCAGTGTGAACTGGCCCTGCCCCTGTGCCCACGTCCGGGCTGTGGTGTGTCGATCCATCAATGTGTTTTACCTGGGAGTATTTCTTGAGCACCCACTATGTGCCAGGCCCCATGCAACCCTGGGACACGGGCTCCTGCTCAGGCCCACGAGCACGGGGGCGGGGCCAGGCGCCTCACCTCTCCGCCGGGTGCTTCTTCGGCACCGGCTTCAGGTGGCCCCTCCACGCCGCCGGCCCCTCCACCTGGTCCTGGGAGCCGGCACTTGGGCCTGGTGGCGGGGAGAGATGAGCCGTATTGGGGGGCTCTGGGGAGAGACTGTGGGAAAGGCTGAGCCCCCCATCTTCCTGCAGCCATTGCACCCGCAGCCAGGAGTGCTGTGGGAGGCGGGCACGGGCCTGCAGCCCAGCCTCTCAGGGCCTCACCCGCCCGCTGCCCAAAGGTGAGTGCGTCCAGGGAGCCCGCGCTGCGGACAGTCTGTGCGGAGACCGCCACCCCCCGTGCCCGCCCTGTAGGCTCTCACCCTTCGCCCGTGGGGCCTCTGGCTTCAGCCTGGAGTCAGCAGTTGCCCGGCTGCCCCCGGAGGGCGCCGCCGAGCTCGTCCTGCCCGCCTGCGGCGAAACGGGTGCCCGGGCCGGGGTGCCCGCGCTCGGGGGGGCCGCCGGCTCAGTCCTGGCCGCGGGGCGGAGGGCCGGGGGCGATGCCGATGGCGGCAGCTTGGCCGGTGGACCGGCCCGTGGCCCCGTGGCGCTGGGCAAGCCGTTGGAAGCAGGGGCAGTGGCCGGGCCGGGCCTGTGGGTGCGAGAGCGGGCGTCGGGCACAGGCAGACCCGGGAGTCCCGCCTGGGAGGCCAGCAGAAGCCCCCCGGCCTCCCTGGGTGGCTGGTGTCGATGCCCACCCTCCGGGCACTGTCTGACTTTCCTCCTGCTTCAGGCCGGTGTGTGACGAGGCTGCATGCCCCCCAAACACGGCAGGCATGTGTGTGTGTGTGTGTGTGTGTCCCTCCCCCCCCACCCCTGCGCAGAGCCGAGGCCCGGCTCGCCCTCCCGGTCCCGTGGCCACCGGGAGCCGTGGCCGCTCTGGCGGAGGGCGGCACGAGGAGTGGGCGGCGTGCCCACCGGGCGTGGCGTCTCCTTACTCGCTAGCTGAGCAGTGAGCACCGGCAGGGACAGGCGCTCTGCCCGTGGACTCAGGGAGGGTGCGGCCATCGGCATTAGGAGCCCTGAGTCCAGCGGACGTCCTTACGAGACAGAAGAGCAGACACAGACAGAGGCACAGAGAGGAGGCGGCCGCGGGCCAGGGGTGCCCGGGCCCCGGAGCTGGAAGAGGCAGGAAGGACCCTCCCCGAGAGCCCGTGACCCCGGCGCTGCCCGCACACCGGCCCGGCGGGTCAGCCCAGCCCGTTGGCCCGCCCTCCTCCCCATGCTGGCCTCTGCTCGATGGTGCGCAGAAGGCAGGGCAGAGCGGGGGCGGCTCAGACAGGCGGCACCGGGGGTTAAACAGGGTCCCTCTGCGGGACCAAGCCCATGGGGACCCCCAGGGCATGCAGATGGCGCCTCCGACGGCCACTGTGACCCCTCCTCTGCCACCACACACCCGGCTCCCGGCTCCTCCTCCCATTTCCCAGGTGAGGAAGCTGAGGCGGACGGTGGGCCAGGAGAGCCTGAACCCCAGCCATCCCAGCCCCTCTGGCCTCTGGGGTCCCCAGTGGGCACGCGGGGCACCCCAGCCCTGCTCCCCCACGCACCTGCCTGGCGCCTGAGCGCCCGCGAGCCCGGGAAGGGCCCTCCGGAGACAGCTCCGCGCCTGCTCCCTGCGGGCGGCCTCGGAGGGCGCGTGGGCTGCAGCCGGGGCCCGGCCGGCGGGCGCTGTGCTGGGTGCTGTGGGCACCGAGATGGGTGTTCTTGGCGCCGTGCTGGGTGCTGGGGGCGCCGTGCTGGGTGCTGCGGTCGCCGTGCTGGGTGCTAGGTGCCCTGTGCTGGGTGCTGGGCGCCCTGTGCTGGGTGCTGGGGGCGCTGTGCTGGGTGCTGGGTGCCCTGTGCTGGGTGCTGGGGGCGCCGTGCTGGGTGCTGGGGGCGCCTGCAGGAACCTCTCTCGGGCCTGCTGAGTCCTGGTGGCCGCTGGGGTCCAGGCTGGGGCTCCCGCTGGGCCCGCAGGAGCCTGGGGGGCTCCCCCGCCTTGTGGCGAGGCCGGGAGGGGGTCCGGGGCTCGGGGGGTCGCGGCGGGTTGGGGGGTCGCAGCGGGTGGGGGGGTCGCAGGGGGTGGGGGGGTCGCAGGGGGGCGGGGGGTGGCTGCCGCCGCGTCCGGGGGCCACCCTGCCGGGGAGCTGTTGGCCACTCGCGTTCTGGCTCTGTCCCCCCCGGGGGCGCCCCCTGAGGGCCTGGGCGCGGCCGGGCCCCCCGAGGCGGCGCGGGCGGAGGGGGCGCCCCCGGGGGCGGGGGGGCGCGGGAAGCCGTGGGGTCCAGGGGCCTCCGGGGCGGGCCGGGGGGCACCGGGGGGCACGGGGCCCGCAGGGGCGGCGGGCGGGTGGCCGGAGCAGACGAAGGCGCCGGGCTCCGCCGAGGGCCGGTAGTTGCCAGGCCGCAGCGTGCTGGCGCAGAGCCTGCACCTGCGGGGTGGGGGGCACGGAGCCGGCGGCGTCACGGGCGGGACGTCCCGCACGGGCCAACCCCCCCCCCCGGGCCTCCCCGGGCTCTACCTGAAGCAGCTGCGGTGGTACAGCCTCCCGTCCGCCAGGTAACGCTGCACCAGGTGCACGTGCTGCCCGCAGACCCCGCAGCTGCTGCTCCCCGCGCCGCCCTGGCCGCCCTGGGAGGGGGACAGCGCCCTGAGCCCCCCTTCCCTCCCTCCTTCCTCCTCCCTCCTCCCTCCGAGGGCGGGCGCCCCCCAAAAGGCCCCCCTCCCCAGCGGGGAGCTGAGCCAGAGCACAGCTGGGCGCCAAGCTCAGGGTCCGCAGCCGGGCCAAGGGGCTGCGGCTGGAGGCTTGGTTTGGGGGTTCCTGAGGAGCTAGGACCCCCAAAGTTCCCACCCGCAGGCACAGAAATGCCACCCAACTCCGAACGTCCGGCCCGACCCCCGGGGCCTGGTGTGAGGGGGGGGCAGAGGCTCCCCTCTGAAACGTGGGGGACCCAGCCCCCGGGTGGGCCGGCCTGGGAGGGGGGGACACACCCACTTTCCCGGCTGGACCCACGGGAGAGGGAGCAGCCGAGGCGAGAAAACCCCTGGGAGCCCAGATATGTCAGGGTTCAAGGTTCAAGCTCAGCTCTGCCGGCGGGGGCCTCCCCGGGCCTCAGTTTACCCGTCCGCACAATGGGCACCCTACCCCGACCACATGGGACGGGGGGAACTCGGAAGCCAGTCCCCGTGGGCTCCCGGTAAACGTGCTGAGGCTGGGGCCCGGGTGACCCTAAGGGACCCCCCACCCCCGGCATGGGTTCAGGGCACACTCAGCCCTCCCGGCCCCAAAGGGGAGCCCGTGGGAAGCCCAGAACCGGGGAACGGGCAGCGCGGGGCTCACCGCCTTCAGGGGGGGCCCCTCTGCGCCCCGGTCCTTCCGCTGGACGCCGGCGTTGGCGCTGAGCGGGGACAGCGGCCCCCGGGCCGGCGAGGGCGAGGGCGGGGCCTTCTTCCCGGACGGCGCCTCCTCGGCCTCGGACGGCGGCCTCTTCACGCCGGCCATGCCCCCAACTGCCGGGGACACAGGGTCAGGCCGCCCGGCCACCCCGGCCCCCCCTGCCTCAGCCCCTGGAGACTGGGTGCCAGCTGGGGCCTGGGCTGGGGCGGGTGGGAGGCAGCTCCTGCTGGAGGAGGGGGGCAGCCCCAGCAGCAGCCAGCGCCATCCAGGGGGGGCCTGACCCCCCCCCTGGGCCTGACCCCCCCACTCCCGCCTGGGACCTGCCGGGTCAGGAAGGGACTTTCTGTTTCTCACAGACTCCATGGAGGGGGGTGGGGGCTGACCCCGGCCCAGAGCGCCCGGAGGATTCCGGGGATTTCTAAGGCCGCCGGCGAGGGCTGGGAGGGAATGCAGGGTCCCGGCCAAAGGGGGGGACGGGGAGGGGAGGAGGCGGAGCCAGCTCTGAGCCGGGAGCGGGAGGACGGGGCAGAGGGGTGCCGCCCAGTGGGGGTGGGGGCACCACGCACTGGGCGAGCGGCCGTGGAAGTAGTTGTAGTACTGCGACACGTAGGTCAGGATGCTCAGCCGGTCCGGCACCTTCAGGGCCACCATGTCCTCCGCCTCCAGCAGGGCTGGGATGCCCAGCTGCTCCTCGGCCACGCGGAAGGCCTGGGGGAGGGGGACGGGCAGTCAGCAGGGAGCGGCCGGCCTACAGCTCACCCCAAGGTGCCGGGAGCCCCGAGACGTCCGGGCCCAAGGTTCCAGCTCGGCCTGATCCTCCCTGGGCCTCAGTGTGCCCGTCTGCATAATGGGGACCCTGTCCCGATCCCGCAGGATGGGAGGCTCCGGAGGCTGATGCCCACCCCAGGGAGCACAGGGTGCCCAGAGAGTGCCGGACGGGCTCCTCCTCTGTCCCCGGCCACAGGGGCACAGAGCCCCCCACTTGGCAGCAAAGAGCCAGGCTGGCCGCCGGGGGAGGCTCCTGGGACCTCAGCCCACAGCCCGGCCGGCAGCAGCGGGCGCAGGACCCTGGCGGCCGAGAGAGGCTGGACGGGCGGTGGGGCTGGGTGAGGAGCAGCCGATGGCCCCCCAGGACCCACGGGCGCCGCCTCCGGAGCCACCGGGCCGGCGCTGCCTGGGTGGGAGGGCGGGTCCAGCACCCCGTCCTCCCAGAGGGGCAGGGAGCGGGGGGCGGGGGCACAGGCTGGGCACTGCCACGCAGCCCCACCGGCCGCCCCCTCCACGCGCCCGGAACCCCGGGGTGCGGCCGGACAGGGACTCACCAGCTGGTTGTTCTCATAGACGTTCTCCTTCCTGAGGGCCTCGAAGTTTCTAGAAGATGAAAATGCAAAGCAGCTCAGACCCAGGAAGCAGGGCTGGGAGGCTGGGGGTTCAGCGGCCGGAAGGGGGAGACGGAGGCGCGAGGAGGTTTTCGGGGAGGAACGTGGTCACCGCACCTCGGGGGGCGGGGCCCGTTGGCACCGGGCGCCTGGATCCTGGGCCCCGCTGGCCGGCACGGCCCAGCCCAGCCCGACCCGGGGGCGAGCTCAGAGGCTGGCGTGTCCGGGAGGGGAGCGAGCGGGTGGACATGAGGCGGGAGGGCAGGGCGGCGACATGCAGCCAGGGACAGAGCTCGCCACCCACCTCGACCCCAGCTCCTTCCCTGACGCCCCTCAGGCGCACCCCCACACACATGCTGGCGGTGCCCACCTCTCGCGGATGAGGAAACCAAGGCACAGAGCGGCCGGGGACTTGGCCGAGGTCACAGGGCAGAGAAGACCAAAGCCAGGCCTGGGCCCGCGTCCCGGGCAGCTAAGGTTCGCCGGGAGGGGCATGGTTTTAAAATGCACGTTTTCAGCCGAGGCCGGTGTGGCTCAGCAGATAGAGCGTCGGCCTGCGGACTGAAGGGTCCCAGGTTCGATTCCGGTCGGGGGCATGTACCTCACTTGCGGGCACATCTCCAGTGCGGGGTGTGCAGGAGGCGGCTGATCGATGTCTCTCTCTCATCGATGTCTCTCATCGATGTTTCTGACTTTCTGTCTCTCTCCCTTCCTCTCTGTGAAAATCAATAAAATACATTTTTTTTAAAAAATACACGTTTTCAGAGATTCCCGGGAGGAAGGGGGAGACAGAGACACCGGTGATGAGAGAGTCGCGGGTCCGCTGCCTCCTGCATGCCCCCCACCGGGGATGGCCACAGCCCGGGCCGGTGCCCTGACCGGGATGGGACCACAACCTCCTGGTTCCCCGGTCGAGGCTCCGCCACCGAGCCACACGCCGGGCTGGGGGTGGTCCTAAGCGTCCGGGATGCCCACTCCCCCTCCTCCGCCCCCCCCCCCCCCGGGAACAGACCCTCGTCCTCCCGGCTGAGACCGGAGAGCCCGGCCCCACACACACGCCTGCCCCAGGGGCAGGACGGCCCAGGCACAGCGTCCCGTGGCCAGGCTGCCCGGAGCCCCAGCCCCCCCAGAAGGACGCTCTGAGCAGACCACACAGCCGGGCCGGCCGGCGGCTCCGGGAGCGGCTTACACACAGGCCTGTCTGTCTGTCTGTCTGTCCAGGGGGCTGTCTGAGGGGCGTGCACGGCCTCCCCAAAGCTTCCGTGTGACTGATTGTTCTGGAACGGCGTTTCTCAACCTGTGGGTCACGACCCCTTTGGGGGGGGGAACGACCCTTTCCCAGGGGTCGCCTAAGACCATCGGAAAACGCAGATACTGACATCACGATGCACCACAGGAGCAACATGTCATGGTTGGGGTCACCACCCCATGAGGAACTGTATGCAAGGGTCGCGGCCTGAGGAAGGTTGAGAAGCACTGATTGTTCTGGAAGCTTCGCAGTGGGGAGAGCCGGGGAGCGTGGCTCTGACTCCCGCAGGTGAGTCCCTTTCCCTCCCCCCCCCCCCCCCCCCCCCGGGGGCAAGCGTCTGCGGGGCAGTGGGGGTCTGGCTGCGGCCGCAGGACTCAGACCGGCCACCACCCCGGGAGGCGGCTGCCAGACGGGAAACTGAGGCCGGGCCCGGAGGGGGAGGGGGATGCGATCGGCGGCCGCCTGCCCGCTCCCCGCAGGGGCCCTGCCGTCCATCACCGGCCGGCTCTCCTGGAAGCCCCCTTCCCGCCGACCACCCGGCCGGCAATGCGTTCCAGATGCCGGACCACCCGGCACAGAGGCGCTTTGTGCACGGGGCGGGCGGCAGGTGGGTCTGGCGGACAGACGGCCGGTCGGCGGGGGGTGGGAGAGGGGGGCGGGGCCGAGGCAGCACACCCCCCCCCCCTCCGTTCCCCGGCTCTGCCCCGGCCTCATCCCCTACACCCCCGTCTGTGTCCCTCCGTCCGCAGGGTCTGGGCTCGGAGCCCGCTGCCCCCGCCCACCCCTTTGAAAGCTCAGTCTCCACCCCCCTCCACCCCCAGACCTAACGGGGTCACGACCCCCTCCGAGGTGCCCCCCACCCCCCGGCAGGAGGCAGGAAAACAAGCTGTGTTTTGTCTCCTCACAAACGGGAGGTCTTTCCCGAGAGCATCGCCCATGAGGTCACCGGTGGCCCGACCCCAAGTGACCGCGTCCTCGCGGAAAGGGAACTGGGACGGAGACGCCCAGAGGGAGCGGCACCACAGCCAGGAGGGGCCCCAGGAGGCCGGCACCCGACACCCGACCCGCAGGGCCCGGCACCGCTGCCCGGGGCGGCCGGCCGTGGGCGTGTTCGGGCCCGGCTGGCCGGCTGACCCTCGGGGATCAGGAGGTCCCGGTGCTGGAGACGGGGCGGGCATACAGCTGGCGCTCCATAAGTGCTCGCCGAGGGAATTAGCCTGCACTTGCTCTTTCTTTTTCAAAGAAACTTATCTTTATTGATGTCAGAGGAAGGGAGAGGGAGAGACAGAAACATCCGTGATGGGAGAGAACCATCAGGGATCGAGGGAGCTCACGACCTGGGCACGTGCCCCGACTGGGAAGGGAACCGCGGCCTTCTGGTTCATAGGTCAACGCTCACCCGTGGAGCCCGCTGGGCTGGGCCCCTTACACTTTCAACACCGAGAGGGACCGGACCGGACCGGACGGGCGTGAACCACCACCGTCCACCGGCCGCCTGGCCTCTGGCAGTGTCCAGCCTGGCCCGCCCCTGCCTGCCTCACGGCCACAGCTGAGCCACTGCCTGACCCCAGGGCCGGGGGCTCGGGGGCATGTGTCCCTCTAAATTCCTGGAGAGCTGACCTCATGCTGTTTATTTCCTGGAACAAAATGCAGCCCTGGGGGCGGGGGGGAGGGGAGGAGGGGGCGCTGGGGCCGAGGGGGCCCGACAGACGGGAAAGCCATTCCCCAGCCTCTCCGGGAGCCCCCGGCCCATCTGGAGTCAATCCCGGCCTGAAGGGAGGGGGGCGGGGCAGAGGGACCGACAGAAGCTGGAGGCAGAGACGCGGCAGAGAGGCTGGGGACAGGACTCCAGGGAAAGGGGCGCCCGAGGCCCCCCTTCCTGTTCACGGCGGGCACACGAGGCGCCTCGGCCACTGCCCAGCTCAGCCCCCCCGGCCGGCACCCCCCTGGTCACCACCCCACCCCGGCTCGGAGAGGGCCCAGCCACAGGGGTCAGTCTGGGGCTGCTCCAGTGCCCGGTCAGGAGGTCTTGGGGGGGCGTTGGGCCCTGGGTCACCCCCAAGGAGCGGGGGGAGGGAGGGCTGTCCATGCTGGAGCTTTTGGCCGGAAGGCTGGCCGCAGCCCTCAGCGGGACAGAAGGCCTCTGTCCCCAGGCCACTTCCTGCTGACCTCATGCGGGAGGGGCAGCGCGGCCTCAGCTTGGGGGGCCCCCCGGGAGTCTCCCGACCCCACGGCAGGCAAGACTAGGATGGGGGTCACGGAGCCGCCCTGCCTGGCCCTGGGCCTGACCCTCCAGGCGGGCACGGGCCAGGTCACCTCCGCGGCTGGGGATGAGGAGGCCCGGCGACCGGCAGCCGCGTCCTGACCCCCCTCGGCGGTCCACAGCCCCTCCTCAGCCGGCCCCAGTCTGCCCAGGCGGGCGGGGGGGTGCTCTTGCGGGCACCAGGCCTGGGCCCCGATTCCTCCCGGCCGCCCTGCAGGGAACCTCAGTCCCTCCTGGCCAGGAGCCAGCGCAGGCCCTGGGTTTACGCCCCTGGTTTATGCCCTGGCGGCCCGCCCTGGCTCAGCTGGCTGCTCACCTGGCCTCACAGGGAGGCCGCCTGGCAGGCCCTGGCCCCGTACAGCTGGGGGTGGGCACCAGCCTGTCCCCCAACAGCAGGGTCACCCACGCTTGCCAGGCCCCTGAGGAGCCACCAGGGCAGCCACCTGGCCTCCGGGAGCGGCCGCCGTGAACTCCTGGCCCCGAGGGTGGGTAGGGGCGGGGGAGGGGGGCAGGCAGAACCAGCGTCCCCACCTGGCTGGCCCCGCGCCTGCGGCTCCTCCAGGCCGCCCTCCCTCCGCTGGCTCAGAGGAAGTGGCCGGTGCCGCAGGAAGGGCTGATGGGAACAAAGGGACTGGAGACAGGAAGTCCCCTCCGGCTGCAGAGGGTCCCACCGGACGGAGGGGGTGGCCTCTCCCTGGGGTCCTCCCAGCCCCCCGCTCCGTGCACCTCTGGGGCCGGCGGGCAGCCCCCTGCTTCCTGGGGGAGAGGCCCGCTCAGCCAGCACCTGGCCCCGAGCACGGAGGGGTCCGAGTGGAGGTGGGGTGTCCGAGGCACAGACAGGGCACGGGACACGCGTGTGCTCATACTCATACACCCGCGCTGCTTCCTGGTCCGGCGGCAACCAGGACCGCACAGGGGCAGCGCGGAACACCCCCCACCCCCACAGCTCCGGGCCAGGCATCGCCTGTGTGCACCCAGCTCCACGTGATGACTCCCAGGAGGCCCCACAGAGGGACCTGGGGGCAGGCACGCGCACTCACACACACACACACACACACACTCACACACACACGCACACGCACACGCACACGCAGGTGCTGCTCCTTGTCTCCCCCCCCCCCCGGCTCCCGGTGGCTCCTCAGCGGTGCCGCTCCCCTCCCACACCCGCCTCCGCTCGCATGGCCTCCTGGCCGCCCTGGGCACTCCCACCGGCACCACCCGGCCACAGACGGCTCCCGAACTCCTGCCTTATCTGCGGAGCCCCAGCTGCAGGCCCTTATCTCCGGCCCTCCAGCCGGGCGCCCCGTCCACGGAGCACCCGTCGCGGGCCAGACGCCAGGTGAACAGAGCAAACAGAGGCCCCGCCTCCTGGAGCCGAAAGTCCAGGGCGGACCCGTCAGCGACACAGCAGGTCCTGGGCCGAGGCTGAGGGTGGCCCCCTCCCGCCCGCCCGCCGCCCTCCCGGTCGGGGAGTCAGTCAGTGGCCGGAGCCCCATTCACGTGGCTTCCTGTCCGGACCGGACTCTCTCCCAGGCAGCGCTGAGCGTGGCAGGCACTCGGCGGCGGGACTCCGGCCGTGCCAGCCCGTGCACATGCCAGGTGTGCAGCCCCCGCTCACCCGCGGGCAGCAGTGCATGTTGGGACAGGCTCGCACACGCACACGCACACGTACACACACACTGGGCCTCCAACCCCATCACGGGGGGGGGGGAGCTCCCGGGCCCAGAGAGACCCCGGACCCCCGTTACGTCCGAGTGGCGGCTGAGGCCTCGGAGCCCCGGACCCGGCGCCAGCCCTCCTCCCGCCGGCCGTGGGCTCGGGCCCAGCCAGTCTCACTCAGGACCCTGCCTGCCCCTGCGGGCCGCAGCCTGCCCACCTCTGCTCCCTCCCGGGCCCCACCCAGCCCGGCAGAGCTCAGCTTCCGGGGTTCAAGGTGGAAGCACGTTCTGCCCCCACACGCCTGCCTCCCGGGGTGACCGGCACCTCGCCGGGCGGGGAGCAGCGGCCGCCCCGGCCCCACCGATAACTCCGGAGGCCCCACAGCGGAGCCTGGTCGGGAGGGCAGAGAAAGCCCTCCTCAGCGGCAGAGGCAGCGCCCCGGAGGCAGGGCGCCCAGGACGGTCCCGGAGCGCACAGAGGGCAGCTGGGCGCAGGGGAGGAGCCCGGCCCAGCCCTGACTCCGGCTGCTCCGGGACAAGGGGTCGCGCCTCAGGCCTCAGTTTCCCCGTCTGCAGTGCCAGCGCCCCCTCCTCCCCCTACCTCTCCCCCTCTCCCTGCACAGGCGCTCCCCCTCCAGCCTGGCTTCCAGGGAAACGTGCCAAACGCCAGGCGCCCGGCTCCCAGCGCCCGTCCTGCTTGGCGGAGGGCTGAGTGCAGAGCCCGTGGATAACGGGACGGAGGGGGAGGGGGCTGAGCGCAGAGCCCGTGGATAACGGGACGGGGGTGGGGGGGTGAGGAGGGGGCACAGCCAGCCCCCTGCCTCCCTGCCCGCCCCGCCCCTCCTCTCCCCTCCTCCCCTGGCCCCCAGCAGTCAGCGGGGCAGCCTCCACCGCGCCCCTTGGCACCCCGGGTGCAGGGGCCTGACCACGGGGGGGCGGGGGGCTTCCTGCCCCGCGCTGGCCCCTCCCCCTCGGCGCCCCAGCGGCTCCTCCAGGAGGACGGAGGGACGGAGGGACGGAGGGACGGAGGGTCGGAGGGACGGACAGGGCGCGGGCACTCACAGGAGGTCGGGCCGGTGGCGGTGCAGGATGGCGCAGAAGGCCAGGCCGTCGCGGAAGGACGTGGTCATGTCGGTGATGCTCACGCCCCGGTAGCCCTCGCACTGCTGCCGGCACCACTGCTGCAGCGCCCTGAGGGCCGCCATGCGGGCGGCGGCCGCGGCGCGGGGCCCGGGCCGGCTGGACGGACGGGCGGGCGGACGGAAGGGGCCGCGCAGCCGGCGGGACAGCGGCGGCCGGCAGAGCGCAAGCCCCGCCCCCGCCGGGCCCCGCCCCCGCCGGGCCAGGCCCCGCCCCCGCCGGCCCCGCATTGGCTACGGCCGCCACCGGGCCCGCCCCTCCCGGGCCTCGGCCCCGCCCCCTCCGGATCCAGGCCCCGCCCCCGCCAGGGCCCCGCCCCCCTCGCAGCCTCGCGTCTGGGCTCCGGAGGCTCCGGGGCGCCCGTGTGCGCGGTGCCCGGCGCCGCCCGCCCTCCGGGCCGAGTGCAGACGTGGCCGCTGACCCACGGGGACTGGGGCCGGCGGGGGCCCGGGCCTGGGAGAGGGGCTGCCCGTGGCCTCCGCCCCCCAACACCCGGCGTCGCAGTTTCGCGGGGAAAGGACTTTCCCATCCGGCTCCGCTGGTTGGAGCATCGCCCGCTGCACCGGGAGGTCGTGGGTTCGATTCCCGGCCGGGCAGGCACTGCGGGGCGGGAGCTGATGCATGTTTCTCCGCTGCTCCCCCTCCTCTCTGTAAAACCAGTAAAACACCCCCCGGGTGGGGATTAAAAGGAGAAAAAGAAGAAGTGTCTTCCGGGCGTTGGCCAGGGCGGTGCCCGGCCCGGCGGGCTCCCTCCTCCCGGGCCACCAAGAGGCGCCGGGGGCCGGGCCGGGGCGTGGGCCCGGGAGCCTCCTGCTCGGGCTGCTTCTGGGGCTCCAGGCCCTCCGGCCGTGGCGACGTGTCCAACGCCCGTGACCCAGGAGGCCTCTCGGGGCCCTGTCCGCGGGCGGCTCCCCATTCTTCCCGGGACACGCCGCCTGTGGCCACGTGGACCGGCAGCCGGAAACACGGGCACCAGAATGCCAGGCGCCCGCACCCGGTGGCCGGCCCGGCTTGCCCGGACCAGCTGCAGGGAGGCGGCGGGAGGGTGCGGCCCAGCGGGCCCGGCAGGGAGGCAGCGAGGTCCCCGCCCCTGCGGGAGCAGACACGGGCCTCCAGCCCGGCCGGCCAGCACCCAGCCTCCCCGCAGCTCGCCCCGAGGCGTGGACACCGGCCGCCCACCTGCGAGGCCCTGGGCACGGAGGTCTCGGGGGCAGGCGAGCAGGTGCTGACCGGCCCGTGACCTGGGGTGCTCGCCGGCCACGCCTGCTGCCCCACCTGCGGGGGGTTCCCAGCACGAGGACAAAGGGCAGCGAGAGCCGGTTCAGCCAGGCGGGTGGCCCAGCCCAGAACAGGAACCGCCACGTTTCCTGACCGCGGGGCAGCGGTTAGAACGCGAAAAGCCGGGGGCTGTCCCCACGTGGACTCTGGGACGGTGACGTCGGGCCGCTTGTGTCTCCCCCTCACACAGCACGTCCTTCTGCGGGCCTCCTCCCCTCCCAGGGCCCCGGCCCACCCCCTTCTCCCTCCATCAACCACCTCACCTCCCTGACCTCAGTCACCAAAAGGGGGCCCGGCCCTGAGCGGGTGCCCGGGCCAGCTGGTAGCGTGCGGGTTCCAGACTTCAGCGGGAGTTTCACAGGACGAGACCAGGACTTCTTTTTAGTTTTTATCATTTTTTATTTTAAAGAGAGACACCAATGGTGTGAGAGTCATTGATTGGCTGCCTCCTGCACACCCCTCACTGGGGATCAAGCCCGTGATCCAAGCATGTGCCCTTGACCAGAATCCAACCCAGGACCCTTCAGCCCCCAGGTCGACGCTCTATCCACAGAGCAAACCAGCGAGAGCGAGTCCAGGTGATTTGAAGGGTGTTTATGGCCCTGGCCGGTTTGGCTCAGGGCAGTGTCAGCCTGTAGACTAAAGGGTCCCAGATTCGTTCCTCGTTCCGGCCGGGGGCACATGCCGGGGTTATGGGCTCCCCACACCCCGTAGGGGGCGTGCAGGAGGCAGCGGATCGACGATTCCCTCTCATCACTGACGTCTCTTCTCTCTGAGATCAATGAACATAAAGCGTTTCAGCTGGAACACTACACGGGAGGCCCGGGGTGAACCTGGGTGAGGGGCCTCCTGAGGACCCTCGGGGTTAGGAGGTCAGGCCTGCGGGGAGCGAGGAGGACGGACGGCCCGTGTGCTCCCGGGAGGGAGAGGATGCGCCCAGACCTCCGTGTTGGTTTCCCCCAAACCCTCTTCCACCCCCCACTCCCCGGGGCGGGGGTCTCTCGGGGTTAGAGCCTGGGCGTCTAGGGGAGGGTCTCAATAGACGACCCATTATCCCCTCGCTTCACCCCCCTCCGGCGGCTGGCACGGCCCGAGCTGGCTGCAGGGCCGCCGCTCGGGGAGGGGTGTGAGCGTGTCTGTCCTGGGGCAGGAGCCACCAGCTGGCTGCACCGGCCCGTGGAACCGCGTCCCCACGCCTCTTGCCAAGGAATTTCCCGGCTTCTTCCCCCTCGCTCCCTCCCGCCCTCTGGCCGCCAGCCACCCGCCCAGCAGCCGAGGGACAGCCCGACCCCGCTGCCTCACAGCCTCCGGATAAAGTCCAGCTGCTCGCCCTGCCGCTCCCCGGCCTCGCCCTCCCCCGCCCGCCCTGCCCTCCCGGCCTGAGCCCGGGCCGAGGCCCCTGCCCTCAGCAGCTCTGGCCCTCGGAGACCCCAACCCCACCCACAGCGGTCACGGGTTCCTGCCGGAGCTGCTTCCCTCCTCCTCTCCATCTCCTCTCCCTGCTGGTCCCACAGGAAACTGCCCCCACCCTCTCCTGGTGTCAGCCTCGCTGTGTAAGGTGCCACCTGCCGCCTGCGGACAACGCAAAGTCCTAACGGGAGTGAGAGCGTGGGCACCTGCTCCAGGCCCTCCCACGGCCCTCCCTTAGAGCACGCCGTCACCACACCCTGGCCTCTCCCCTCTGCGCGTGGACGCCCTCAGGCCCCGCCTCGGGACCTTCGCACTGGCGCTCTCTGCCTGGACCCCATCTCCCAGCCTCCCTTGCAGGTAGGACCGTGGGGCCGGGTCCCTTGCCAATGGGGGGAGCCAGGCTCTTCACACCCAGGGTTCACACTGCTGGAGACCGAGGACGGAGACGATGGGGCCACAGACGCAGAAGCTGGACACTGCAGGGCCGACGGAGGCCAGCGCTGCCCAGGACAGCTGGGAGGCTCTGGTGAGACCCGTGTGGGCAGTGCAGTGGCTGACGCGGGCCTGTTTGTTACAGCAGCTGGCTCACATCCTTCCCTGACTGACACGTGCACAAACCAGCGCTGAGCGCACCGGGGACAGCACCCACCGGACCCAGGGCCGCCCGAAGCCAGAGGCCCCCTTCCCGGGGGTGCAGGGCAGATGGCACATGCCCAGCCAGGGACCGTGCTGGTGGGAGGCAGACGCGAACGGCCCCAGGCCCCGCCCAGAGCCCAGCACCAGGCCCACGGCCCCAGGCAGGAGGAGCTGCAGGCTGTGACCCCTTTCAAGGGTCTCCCCTACATCAGGCCCCGGGAGCAGCACACGCCAGCGTCCGCAGGCCCGTCTACAGGCCACGCCACGGGGGCGCCGCTCTGGGCCCGGGAGCCGCGGGCTTCGCAGGGGCTGGAAGCCGCCCCTCCCGTCCCGTTACAAATGGCTGTACATCACCCGCTTTATTATTAATGGCTTTCCCGCGCGAGCGGCGGCGTCGCACACGGCGCGGCATAAATATTTGATCCGGCATCCAGTCCGCCATTCATCATTTATAACGGGTTACAAAAACATTATAAAACATTTACCGCCCCTCACGCACCGTGTTGGCTACCACGACGCGGTGTCACACATGCATTATTCATCCCCCGCTGCTGAGGGCCCCGTGGACGGTACCGAGCGGGCAGGTGGGGTGGGAGGGGCGGGACCAGGCGCGGGTCACACAGCCCCTCGGCCCAACGTCAGTGACAGAGCCGTCGCCAGCTCCCCCGGCCCCCGGCCCTCCGGCCAGGCTGCACCAGGAGGGCCCAGGGGGGACCGGACTGTGGGCCCACTGCCCCCTGTGGTGGCCGACGACAGCCACGCCCGCTGTGGGCCGCTGGAGCCTCACCCAGAAAACTCCTCCCCAGTCAGGACCCGAGGGACACCCCACTTTTTCCCAACAGCCGTGCGGAGACTGAGGGGCGCTGAGGGGCTCTGGGGCCGGAGCAGCGTGCCTGGAGGGGAAGGGCCAGAGGGGCTGAGCCGCCTGCAGCCCCCAGGGGCTCTGGGTGAGGAGACCCCGCCCCGCCCCTCAAGGCCAGTCTCCAGGGGCCCAGGCATGGCCAGGACCAGTCCGGCCCCATCCCACTCCGCCCAGGGCCGTCTCTAGCCACAGCGCCCCCCAGGGGCCCAGCTGGGCAGGAGCCTGGGGTGCAGGCGGACCTGGGAGCCAGCGCTGAGCCTGGCAGGCCTTAGTGGGACAGGGTCCGAGTGCTGACTCCCGCAGCTGCTGGCGAGGGCGGGAGGGACACAGCACCACAACGGAAGGCAAGGGAGACGGGGACTGGGCCTCAGCCCACCCCGCAGAGAGCAGGGGGGCAGCCAGACGCTCTTCCCCCTCAACACCAGGCACCTCAGGAGACAAGCCCAGAGCCAGCTACCAGGTCAGAAAGTTTCATTGGAACTTGCCCCTTGCCGGCAGTCTGCACCGCTGGCCAGGCAGACCCCACCCCACCCTGCCCTCCTCCGGCCCCCACCCTCCTCCCGCCCCACTGGCCGGGCAGACCCCACCCCGCCCCCGCCCCCACCCTCACCCTCCTCCCTCCCCACTCCCGCGCTGCTGGCCAGAGCCGGAGCCATGGACTGTTGCAGCCCCTGCCCAGCCCCGGGCAGTCAGCACCCCCCGCTCCGCAGGAGGCCCGTGACGGAGGCCTTGGAGGTCCGGCTGGGCCAGGGGCCTGGTGGACGGTCGAGGGCCGGGGCGCGGCGGGCGGCGGCTCACATCACGGCCTCCATGTGCAGGATGCGCAGGGCCTCGGAGATCTGGGCACTCGTGTCCACCTGGCCGTACATGCCCACCAGGAAGGCGCGGTGCAGCAGCATGGCCGCGTGCTCTGCGGAGATGGGACCGGTGGGCCATGGGGACGGGGGACGGGGGAGGGGAGGGGTGACGGGGGAGGGGCGGGGCAGGGCCGCACGCACCTTGGCAGAGCAGGGTGTACTCGGGCAGGTTCCGGAGGGCCGTCTGCGCCACCTCGAAGTCCCGGCTGCCCAGGCAGTACATGAACGTGGGCAGGAAGTCGGCCGCGATGCTGGGAAGGCATGTGCTCAGTGGGCACCTCCGCTCCCGCCCGACGGCCCGGGCTCCAGACTCCACGCAGACCCCGCCCCCTCCCCCCTCCCCCCACTCGGCTCACCTGGGGTTGTTCTGGATGGAGCGCAGGGCCAGGCTGAAGGCCAGGCTACGGCACGACTCCTCCTCGGAGCTCATGAGCCGCTGGAGGTTGGTCTGCGGGCGGGGGCGGGGGGTGACTGGGCGGCCCCGCTGTCCAGCCCAAGCCCTGAGCCCCAGGACCAGGACCTCCTGACGGCGTACGCCGACGACGACAACGGCAGGGAACCCGCCCCCCAGCCTCTCCCGGCCCCGGCCGGCTGGGGCCTCAGACCCGCGGGCGAGTTCCAGCCCCGAGCAGAGCAGGCCTACCTGGGTCCACGCTCGACGTGGCACTGGGCCTGGCTTCGGAGCCGGGCCGCCCCACCCCGGGGACTTCCCCAATGGCGCCTCAGGCCGCAGCACGCGAGCTCCCGAACCCCAGGAGGAGCCAACGTGGCCGCAGCCGCCCGGAGCCCAGCTCACTGACCGAGAAGAAGCCCAGGATCTCGGGTCTCCGCCGGGACATCTCGTCTATGTCGCCCAGAACCTCCAGCAGGTCTGTGGGGGCGGGGCACGTGAGGGGGGGCCGGCAGCCTCGTCCCACCAGCCGCAGTGAGGTCAGCCGTGTCCCCGGGCCTGGCCTAGCTCGGCAGCTCCCTGGGTGTGTGTGCCCCTCAGGGGAGCCCACGCCCCCTAGAACCTTCTGCACTGTCCCCGGCGCTGTAAGGCCCAGGGGGAGAGCACCCCATGTTCCACTGCCTCCCCACGTCCACAGGCCAATGGGAGCTTTCTGGGTGCACACCTCCCTGACCTCTCCAGCCCTGAGACGTGTGCCTGGCTCCCAGACCCCACCCCTCCTGCCAGGTGGCCGCTCAGCCCCAGGCCTCCTCTCCCGCAGACGCTGCCAGCCACCAGCTCCCCTTTGCTGGTACCCCCCCCCACTGAGTCTCCCCAACTTCTGCGTTGCCTGGAGCTGGCTGCCCTCCCTCCAGTGCCCGCTGCCTCCCTGTCCCAGCGCCGGCCAGGCTGCTCCTCTGGGTGCCTGGCCGCAGCCTCACCCTCAACGGTCTGGCCTCGGGAGAGCCTCTTCGTGTAGGGGGCCATCTCAGCAGCGGTCAGCGGGGTGAAGAGGGAGGCGCTGACCAGGGGCAGGGAGCCCGCCGAGCCCTCGTCTGTAAGACAGGATGCCAGGCTGTGGCTGCAGACCACAGCCGCCTGGGACGCTGCCACGCAGGGCTGCCCGCACGAGGCTGCAGCGCTGTGGACACAGGGGCCGTCCTTGCCTGCAGCCCCGGATCCCAGGGCCGGGTGCCCAGGAGGGCACGAAGCAAGGAGCCACGGGCGCCTGTCCCCGGCTGCTCCCTCCCTGAGCTCTCTGGGCATACAGCAGGCGCTCAATAAAGGCGCCCGAGAGCTGGGCTCTGTGCGAGACTGCGAGAGCCACACCCACAGGCGATGGCGCAGCAGCAGAGTGGGGGCCCGGTGTCACTCCTCAGGCATCACCAGCTGGCGGGGCCAGGCCTGCAGCCTCCCGGGACCCGGCCCACTCACCCTCGCCCTCCTCGTCCAGGCCGTGGTCGGCTCGGCCGTCCCTGCTGGGCAGGCTCAGCCCCGCCAGGAGGGACTTGAGCATCACCAGGTCGCTGCTGTCGAAGGACAGGTCGCTGCGGAGAGCACGGGCGCCGGTGAGGACACGCTCCGGGTGGAGGCGGGGGGTAGGGAGGTGAGAAGTGGGGGGAACCCCAACACCCAGAGGCAGCAGGTCTGTGACCGGCCGCCGGGGCCAGGGGCACTCACTGCAGCGCGTCCGCGTGCTTCTGCAGGAAGGCGGCGGCGGCGGGCGCGTTGCAGGTGATGTACTTGTGGGTGAACTGCACGAACTTGTTGAGGAAGGGGGCCAGGTGGCGCGAGGACTTCCTGTAGTTCTGCAAAGGGCGCGGGCGACCCAGAGCTCAGAGCCGAACACGCCCGCCCGCCACCCGCCTCCCAGGCCGCCCACGGGACCACCTCTGGCCACCGGGCGTGAGGTGGAAGGTCCCGAAGGGTCAAAGGGCCTTGTCCTTCGTGACCTCTGTGCAGACAGGGAGCCTGACCACTGGGCCACAGGCTCAGGAGAGGCACATGGTGGGGAGACAGCAGCCCTGAGTCCCCTCTGCTGGGAAAACGCGGGGTTTGCCCAGACCTCTGGAAGTGGGGGGCCTTCCTGGCACGTGGGTCCCTCTGCTTTCCTGCAGGGACCCAGGAGCCCCCACCCAAGGGCCTGGCCAGGGCGGTGGGAGCAGCGAATGAGCGAAGGGGGTGGTTTCGGAGCGGTGGGGCACCCACCAGCAGCAGGCGGATGAAGGAGCGCAGGCAGTCCCACAGCGCCCCCTGGTGCTCGCTCTGGAACACCTGCGGCTGCAGCAGCTCCAGCACGCCCAGCACGTGCAGGAAGAAGGTCAGGTGGTTCTGCTGCCGGAACTCCTGGAAGTTGAGGTGGGTGCGGCCGTGCAGGAGCGCGGCAATCATGGGCAGGTGCCTGGAGAACAGGAAGCGGCTGGGTGCTCCGCCCACCCGCCACGTGGGCAGACCCCAGTGGAGTCGGCTGGAACGCCCAGCGGACCCGCAGTCTGGCCCACGGAGCCTGGTCCCGGGTCGGTGAGGAGGTGCGACGCGCTGGCCCCGGTCCACATGCCCCGGCCCTCCCGCGCGGCCCCACTGCTGGGCCAGGCTGTGCCCGTGCCCGCGTCGGCGGTCGGCCAACCTGCTCTCGGACGGCACCGGAGGGGGAAGCCCTACCTGAGCAGCAGGAGGGGGTGAGCCACCGCCAGCTTCCGACAGGCCATGTTGGCGTCAGCCACGCGGCTCTCGGCCGCCCGGGAGTCGCTGGTGTCGGCGAGGAGGGTGATGAAGCGGTGTGTGAGCACGTCCAGCTGGAGGGAGGGTCAGAGGCTGGCTGCTGCCTGCACAGCCCATGGCCGCCCACAGCCCGCTGCCCGCCCACAGCCCATGGCCGCCCACAGCCCGCTGCCCTGAAGGGTGGCACCAGGACACCAGGGGGCATGCGGGGTCCGGCGGCCAAGGTCCCGACCTCCAGGACCCGCAGGCCAGCAGGGACCAGGGAAGCCTCCCTTCCCCAGGGGCTCTGCAGATGGACAAGCCCTGCCAAGGTTTCAGACAAACTCACTCTCACACACACACACTCACACACACACACACACACTCACACACACACAAACTCATACATACACACATACACTCACACACACACTCACATACACACAAACTCATACACACACACTCACATACAAACACGCACTTTCACACACACACACTCACATACACACACACTTTCTCTCTCACACACACACACACACACACACGAGCCAGCCCCGTCCCACAGAACCAAAGCTCTTGCTGTGGCCGAGATCGCCCGGCGAGCGGGGAAAGCCACCGGGGAGCGGTACGGGGAGCATCAGACGTGCCCCGAGACGGGAGGAAGTGGTCGGGGGAAGCACCCCTCCCTGCGCCAGGCCCCCCAGGAGACGTGGAGCAGGTGCCCCGCAGGGCCCCCCGGAGGCAGACCACCAGCAGCGAGGCCTGGCCTGTGCAGAAGCCACACAACCACGCAGAAACCGCCACCTGCAGCCGTGGCATGTGTGCGTGGCCTCGGAGGACCACACGGAGGACAGGAGCCCGCCCAGAGGACACGCACCCAGTCCGTAGACAGAGCGCACTAACGCGCAGGGAGAGCGGGTGGTGGGAGGGGGGCACGCAGAGGACACCCCGGGGACAGCTCGCTGGTGGCCATGCGCCCCTCAGGGCACGTCACACTCCACACCGCACCGACGCCCGGCCGGGTCCCTGGCTGAGGAAGGACGGGACGCAGGAAGACACGGTCTCCGCTCCACCCAGAGGACTGCCTTCCGAGGAGAACAGCCACGTCCGGGCGCCTCCCCGGGGTCAGGGCACAGGGCTGCCCCCTCATGGCCCCCCACGCAGCGGGTTCCTGCCCAGTTTTCACCCGAGAAACGTGTCCCTCATGTCCCCCACCTCCGAAGCAACAGGCGCGAGGGAGGGCGCGGCTCACCTTGCAGATGCTGCTGGCGGTGGCGCCCATGCTGCGCAGCAGGGCCTCGGGCGCGTGCACGCGGAGCTCCGGCCGCTGCAGGTAGAGCTGCACCAGCAGGTCCTGGCAGCGCTGGCCTGGCAGGCTGGGGGCGGGGGAGTGCGGAGGGGGAGAGGGAGGGGTGAGGGCCAGGGCGCCTCCTGCTGCCGGAGCCAGGCCCGGGCTCACACTGGCGCCCCATCAGCACAGGGACCCTCACCTGTCACCCCACTGCTGGATGCACCCGGTCAGGTGCGCCGTCACCTTCCTGATGCTGTCGTCGTCGCCACGGCAACAGCTGAGCAGCAGGGGCAGCCGGGCCTGGAGGAGGTCGCCGTCCTGGCTCCTGGTCTCGGCCTCGGCCAGGATCAGCTCCACCAGGCCCAGGAGCTCGGGGGCCTGGACCCGCAGCACCAGCTCCTCCCGCCGCTTCTGCAACAGACACCCCGCCGTCAGCCAGCCCCGGGCGGACCCATGGGCTCGCACACGCATGACCCCAACTCCCGGGCAGTGCACCCCATGACCTGCCTGAGGGGTGCGCTGGTCCCTTCCCTGCCAGATCCGAGGCACGTGGATGCAAGCCCAGAGGAAGTCCAGGGAGGCCGAAGGGTCAAACCTGGGGAGCAAGGAGCCCCAGGAGCGTGAGGCCCGTCCGTGTCTGGGCTCAGAACGGAGAGCAGGATGTGGGGACAGATGGAGGAAGAGGAGCTCCCTGGGAGGACAGGGTTAGGCCACACACACGCCCAGGGGCTCCTGAGGACGGACCCAGATCAGCAGGGAGGGGACACGGGCGGCCCGTCCTGCCTGACCTCTCCCTGCCCCACACTGGCCCTGCCCACCCCCAGACTTGCCAGCCACAGAGGGTCAGCTGATGCCCACGTGGCAGTGTGAAGACAGCCGTGGGCGTGACCTGGGGAGAGGGGGCTGCTCTGGGCCCGGCTGCCTGCCCTGATGGTCACCTGCCACAGGGACACTGGGCCAACGCGCTCTGCACCCCAGGAGGCAATGCCCACTGCAGGGCCCTCTGCCTGGGGCAGCAATTGGCCAGGGCTGGGCGAGAGGCTGCAGGGCCCGGAGGAAGGAGGGGGGAGGGCTGGGTCAGTGCCTGCGCCTCGGGCCGCGTCCCGCTGGGCGCTGGCTGCACTGGACGGGGATGCGGGCTCACCTGTGCTCCCGGTTCTTGCCCAGCAGCACACGGATGCACTGGTGCAGCGTGGACCAATTGGACTGGTGCGTGAGGAGGGCCAGGAGGTAAGGCCGGAAAGAGGGCACCTGGGGGCCAGGCTGACCTTTGCCCTGGGGAGGAAGGAAGCCTGATGGTCCCTGCCCGAGGAGCAGAGGAAGGGCATTCCCAGGAGGCAGCAGTGGCCGCCTGCACACCCGGCCGGCAGCCAGCTCTGAACCGACTCCTCGGAGACGGGAATACACGGGAGTGGACACTGGGGCCCGGCGGTTTGCTCCCGGATAGCCCGGGCTGGAGCGGCCCCCACTGACCACAGGGCTGGAGCGGCCCCCACTGACCACAGGGCCCCTCCCAGGTCTGCTTCTCTCTAGCACCCTCTTCGGACAGGCGGGCACAGAGGCCGCTGCTCAGAGCGCCCGTCCCCCCAGCAGCGGTGCTTCGCTCCCGTCAGCCATGGCACCGCCCAGTCCCCTCTGAGCTTCTGGGCCCACAAGCCCCGACCCCTCAGTGAGTGCCCGCAGCCAGGCGTGGCCGTGGAGGAGAAGGGGCGCCGGTGCCGGCCCAGCCGCCGCCACGCACCTTGCTGCGGGAGAAGAGCAGCCTCTGCTGCAGGTCGGGGCAGCTGCCGATGACCTCGGGGTCCAGCGTCTCCAGCCAGTCCACCAGGAGCCCCGAGCACGGCCCCAGCCGCACGGCCTCCAGGCTGCAGGGAGGGGGGGGGGGCTCAGCGACGGCCTCGGAGCGGCCCACGGACCTGCCGCCCGCAGCCCAGGCTCACCTGCTGCCGTCAGCGTCCTGCTGCCCCACGGCCGGCTCCCCCTCCTCCTGCAGCAGCAGGGAGCTCACCACCGCCACGGCCCTGGAGGCCGGGAGGGCGGAGGCGGCCGAGAAGAGCGCCGTCAACAGCTCCTCCAGGTGCGGCGACCGCACCTCGACCAGGCCCCGCAGGACTGTGGGAGGCAGAGGGGACCGCTGTGTCACTCCAGCCGGGATGGAGCGGTGGCCCTCAGACTGCCTGCCCAGGGAGACAGTCCCGATGCCGGGTCGACAGGGGCCAGGGTGCCAGCCAGGCCAGCCAGCGAGGGGTGCAGCTAGGGACCCGCCTCGGGTGCGCCGGGAGCCACAGGCCCACGTACCTTTGCCGATGAGCTCGGGCTCCACGCCACACTTCTCCCCCGCCCGCAGCGTGGCCACGAGGGCCCGGACAGTGGAGCCGATCACCTCCACGTCCCCACGGAAGGCCAGGGCCTCCGCCAGGTGCAGGAACCCGCTCCGCACTGCAGGGACACCGTGTGACCACCTGGTCTGTGCACAGCCCCCGAGCTCCGACCCCCTCAGGGACCCCCTGCACTTCCCTCCCTGGAGCCCCCCCAAACACGACCCCAATGGCCTGGCCTCGCCACAGGAGCCATGGGCCCTCTGGACACACAGACCTGAGCACACAGCTGTCTGTGCTGACCAGGCCGTCGCCCCCTGCCCGGACCAGCACTCGGCTCAATCCCACCCGCCCTCACCGTCGCTGATCCTGCGCTGGGCCGAGTACTGGGTGGCGAACAGCTTGAGCTGGGCCTGCAGGGGCCCGGGCTCCACGCCGGGGCTGTCCAGCCACTGCAGCATCTGCATGAGCACCTTGAGGAACAGCGACGAGAAGCCAGAGTCCTGGGGCACGCAGCGCTGTGGGCGACACGGCACGTGGCTGCGCTGCTCAGGGCGCCCGGGCCGCGGCCGGGACACGGCACAGCACCCGTGGACAGTGCTCCCCGGGTACCCCAGGGCCTCAGTCACCTGAACACCACCGCGGGAGAGGCACCTGCTGTTTGCACGTACCTCCACGTGGTTCAGGGACGTTAAATGCACTAACAGGCAGAGACACAAACGGTAAAACGCGCAGGTACACCCATCAGTGCGTCCAGGTGGGAGCACTCGGCGGAGCCCACACCTCGGCTCCGGCTGGACACTTTCCCGCAGGGTGGCCACCCAGCCCCTCCCGTGCGGCGGACATGCCCACCTGGTACTGGCTGAGCAGGCGCAGCAGAGGGCAGGCCAGGAAGTGGTTCCGCTGCATGGACACGGCCAGGGCGCCGCCGTGCGGCGAGTTCAGCAGCGAGGCCATGGCCTGCAACAGGCGCACCGCGACGCCCGTCCCCTCGGGGCTGCCCTGGCGGACGCGGGCCAGCTCCTGGCCCAGGGCCTGCTGCAGCGCCAGGGCCACAGGGCGGGCGCTCGAGATCTGCCACCGTGAGCCCGGGCTCAGCGGGAAGACCTGGGCAGAGGGAAGGGCAGTGGTCGGCGCAGACGCGGCCGAAAGGGGCCTCAGCCCTGACCCTGTGCCCCTCACGACCACGACCATGCTCCCCTTCCTGGACGAGGCCAGTCCCTGCCAGGCTCTCCGTCCAGCGAGGGCCGGGCCTGCATGGGCCCCCAGCTCAGGGGCGAGCACCCTGCCACCCTGGCCCTCCATCCACAGGGCCGGCCTCCGCTGGCGGAGGTGCAGGCAGGGTGCGAGTGTGCGAGTACAAGGTGGCACTGCACCTGGTCAGCATGGCTGCCTGTGGAGGGACACACACGGATGCAGGACCACCACCACGGGGCTCGTGGGCACGTGTGTCGGGAAGAGGCAAAGCACGGACATAGGAGTAGAGCAGGGGTGGGGCGGAGAGGGGGCGGGGGTCTCAGTCAGCCGGAGAAGGCTGCACCGAATGGAAGGAAATCGCCAAAGCCTATGCTCTGTGGGCACTGCGTGCCGCACTCGAATCCCTTCTCCATAATGACGCAAAGGCACACGCAGGGCCACGCCTGGGAGGGCCGCGTGTGGACATGCAGGCTCGTCACACACGAGGGCAGGTGCCCGCTGGGGCCAGGCCAGAGGCGGCCATTGCTGCCGGGTGCCGGAGGGAGCACCTCTGAGCCCTGCTCTCAACACCAAAGGTCTTACACCCACCCACCCAGAGGCGGCCTGTTCTGAGCCTGCTGTTCTGGGGAGGACACGGAGGCACAGAGGGTCAGCGGAGTCTCAGGTCCAGCCCTCCCGGGGCAGGAGGAGGAGGACAGCGGGGACGCTGGCTCGAAGGCCGGGCAGTGTGGCCGCACCTGCAGGAACATGCTGGCCAGGTCGTCCTCGGGGCCGAGAACCCGCACCTGAGTCGTGGCCCGGATCCTGCCCTGGCCCGGGGGCGGCTCCGGGCTGCTCCTGGGTTTCGGCGCCTCCGCACTGTCTGCAGGAAGAGGGCGGAGTCAGCTCACGTCCCGGCCCGTCTCCGCCAGGACCACGTGCAGGGCCCGCCTCCCAGGCCCCACCCGAGCGAAGAGCGGGCTGAGGGCCGTGCCGAGCCTGGGGCAGGAGCCCGACACCGGCCGCAGCCATTCCCCTGGGCTGGGCTGGGCTGGGCTGGTACCTCGCCGTGGGGGCAGGGAGGCCGTGAGCAGGGAGTGGAATGTCTGGCCTCCGGACGCTCCTCGCTCGTGCTGCACCTCCACCAGGTGAGCCATGTAATCTGTGAGCAACGGCGGGAGTGAGCCCCATGGACAGAGCAGGGCCCCCTCCCCGCTAGGCCGCCAGCAGGAGCAGGAGTGCCGGGGACCCACCCGAGGGTGTGCTGATGATGCCCGGCTGGCTCGATGGACCGGGACGGCCTGGCCCTCCTGACAACCCCAGCCTCGACTCCTCTCGGAGCCGCAGCCCCCTCCCCTCGCCCCCTCAGATGCTAAGCCCCAGGCTGCCACCAGGTCCCGGGTGCGAGCGGCCCTCACTCTTGTCCATGATGTTCTGCTCCAGGGTCTGGGGGTCGTGGGCCACGGCCTGGTCCAGGTGCTGCAGGAGCTTGCTCATGCTGGACACGGGGATGCCGAAGGACTGCACGAACAGCAGCAGCTGCTGCGGCTCCAGGTCCTGCAGGGCTGGGGCCACACTCACTCAGTCAGCACTGGGGCCGGGCCTCCTGCCCAAAGGCGGCAAGAGGAGCAGCCGGTCCCACGCTCGCTCCATGGCCATGCCAGCCCCGTGGCTTCCTCCTCTTGGCCGAGCTCCCCAGAACCACCATGGCTCCAGCGACTCCCAGGGTCCCGGCTCCTTAGAGCGCATCCTCCTGCCCTCGGCCTGGCCCGGCCTGCACTGCCGAGGGAACATCTCCCAGCACCAGGAGCAGCCCCGTCTTCCTGCCCCTCTAATTCCCGGGCGGCCTGGTCCCTGTCCCCGCAGACAGCTCTCGCCGGGCCTCCCTCACGCTCCTGAGCTGAGGGCTCGGGACAGGCTCTCTGAGAATCCGTCCCTCCCTCGCCCCAGCCCGGCCCAGGCCGTACCTGCGTCCACCAGCCGTGGGACCTCGGAGCGGATCATGCGCAGCTTCAGCCAGTCGGGCAGCAGCAGTGCCTCCTCGGACGTGTCCACCAGGAAGGCCGTGGGCAGGGGCTTCTTCTGGGGGAACCAGATGTCCAGCAGGGCCTGGAACTCGTCGTCACCCGCTGCGGGAGAGCGAGGTCAGCAGCAGACGTGGCTCGGCCCGAGGAGCCGGACCTGGCACTGAGGCCCGGGGAGCCGGGGCTTCCTCGTCATCCGGGAAAGCCCAGCTCTGGGGGGACGCGGAGCCGCCCGAGAGTGGACCTGTCCACGTGAAGCCCCGTGTCCCTGTGGGGCTGGGAGAAGGGGCAGGAGCCGAGGAAGGTGTCTGGGCACTGCCCACAAGCATCTCATAACCACAGGCCAGTGAGGGGTCACAGCCTGTCCACCTGTGGTCTGACCGTGGGGTGCTGCTGTGAATCCCTCCCAGAAGCCTGTGGACAGGCAGGGAGAGGACTCCCCATGGCGTCCACTCCAGGGGACACCCATGAGTGCCAGGCCCTTCCACTCTGCACCCGAGAGGTGGGCAGGCTCCTCCAGATAAAGCAGCGAGCCTGCGGGCAGACCCGGGGCCGCCGCCCCCACCCCAGCCGCCCCCTCAGGCTGCTCACCACGGGGCGGCCCCAGCGTTAGCAAGATGACCATGGCGTGCACCACAAGGATGTGCATGGTGGCCGTCTCCCCGCTGCTCCAGCGAAGGAAGACCTGGTCCTGCGACTCCGACTGCAGGGAGAGGAGGGGTGAGGGCGGCGGGCTCTGGGGGGCGGGCTGGGGCAGTGGTCACGCGAGCTGCCCTCCGACAGCGGCCGCCTGCCTTACCCAGCTGTACACCTCCTCGCCCTCCTTGCTCTTGCGCATGCGCCGGACGTAGCGGGAGAAGATGGAGAGCAGCGCGGCGAGCACGGCGTCCGACTCGGCGCTGCAGGAGCGCTTGGAGAAGAGGTGGGACATGATGGTGGAGCGCTCCACGATGAGCCGCGCCACGTCCTGCGGGACAGCCACAGGCCCTCTCAGCAGCCGGCAGCCAGGGCGGCGCCACCCCATGCCCAGCCCAGTACCCACCCAGGGCAGGGGGCGGGCACGGGCCTCTCAGCACACAGACAAGAAGTGCCAACAGGGCCGGGAGGCAAAGGGCAGGGGCCCCACACTCCCCGGAGGGGACAGAGCCCTGATGGAGCCACCACCCAGCGTGGAGAGGGTCCCGGACACCATCCCGCAAGCAACAGGATGTGCGACCCTCGGGACCCAAAGGGGAGGCGGACACCCATGTGCTGGACCCCGGCAAAGGCTCCCGCCCGCGGGGGACCCTGCTCTCCGTGGGCCCTCATTCGCGTGCTCTCTCGCAGGCCCCCCTGGTCCCGGAGCTGCCGCCAGCCCCTGGGAACGCAGAACATCCACGGACGCGCGAGGACAGACGTGGGCAGAGCCGGCAGAGCCGGCAGAGCAGCGGCACGGCCAGAGCAACGGGGCCGCCAGGCCTGGGGCCACAGCGGCTCGTCTGGCAGCAAGTGGCCCCTGAGGCCCCCGAGGCCTGCAGAGAGCAGCAGCCCCTCCCCGGCGAAGGCCCCTCACCGGTGAAGGCCCCTCACCAGCGCCAGGTCGCTGTGCTGGCCCTGCTCCTCCACGGGCGTGTGCTGCGACAGGTAGACCAGGTAGGCGCTGACGGTCTGCGGGTCGGTCTCCATGTGCACGGCCTGCTGCAGCGCCAGGGCGGTGGAGGCGCTGACGCTGCGGAACAGGGGCAGCCGGGGCAGGTCGCGCAACAGCCACTGGTAGCCCTGCAGCGTCTCGGCGTCGCCCGCGTCCTCCTCCGCCGCCGGGGGCTCCTTCTCCTCCCCGTCCCGGTCACGTGAGCTGCCCTCCGACAGCACCAGGGACAGGCCCTGCAAGCAGACGGCGGTCAGGGGGCCTCCAGGGCGGGGCGGAGGGGTGACGAACAGCTCCCGAGGCCCAGGGTGCGCGCAGGCTGCCAAGGACAGACCCGCGTCCAGTCCGCTGCCCCGGGGGAGGGAGAGCAGCACCCACACGTGTTCGTGGCCCAGAGACACGCGTGCCAGGTTCCCGGTCGCCGGGAGGAGCGCGGGGACAGGTGTCACCAGCACAGCCCTCCCGCGAGAACCACTGCTGGGAGGAGGGTCCCTGCCGGGACGGCGGGCGCGGACAGCGGGGCTGCGCTCACCTTCATGGCCAGCACCCGGGAGGCCACCTGCGAGGAGCCGAGGCGCCGCAGGAAGTAGTCCAGCACCTCGCACGTGGTCTGCTCGTCGGCCTTGGGGCCCAACAGCAGGTCCTGCAGGCGGCCCAGGAGCTGCTGCTGCTTCTGCTGCCTCTGTGGGGACAAGGGGACCTCAGGGCGGGCTGGGGAGAGAGGGGGCAGGGAGAGGGAGGCCGGGGCGGGGCCAGCACCCACCTGCCGCTTCTTGGCCCTCTGCTCCTTGCTCCCGCCCTCGTCCTCCTCCTCCCCGGAGGCGGCGTCGTCGGCAGCATCGTGCAGCAGGAACTCGCACAGGCACTGCACCGGCAGCACGTCCAGGGAGCCCTCGCTGGCCTGCACCAGGTCGGCCAGCCAGGGCATGGACTGCGACGAGGCCTGCGGGCCAGGACAGCTCCTTCACCTTCAGCCCGCCCCCGTCCCCCCGCCCTCGCCGGGCCTGCACCACCGGCCCCGCCCGCTGCTGGGCACGGGCTCGGGCTCGCTCAGGGCTGGGCTGCCGCAGCCGGCCTGGCCCGCAGCCTCCCCCCACTCGCCTGCCTCTGGATGATGTTGAGGAGGAAGTCTGGGTTTCGGCTCCGACACAGCAGGTGCCCGAGACGGAGGGACTGGTTGAGGCTCTTCACCTGGTCCAGGATGTGCGGGGGCGGCCTCCGAGGGGGGCCCCTGCAAACCCGAGCACAGGACGTGAGAAGCCGCTCACCGGCGGCCAAGGGCAGCAGGCGTCCCGGGCCCCGAGGCTCCCTCCTCCCGGCCACGCCGTCTCAGGGCGGCCTCCCTCCCCCCACCCCCAGGCTCAGTACGAGCCGATACAATGGTTCCACAGCCCAGGCTGGCTCCACACAGCTCGTACTGGGGGTCCAGGCTGGTGAGCTGCGACAGGAGGAGGCTGCTGCTCTCGGTGATGGTCTGCTTGGTGGACGCGGCTGCCAGGTGCCCCTCGAACGCCAGGATCTCCTGCTTCTCCCGCTGCGAGGTCTGCAGCTCCCGGCTCAGCATCTCGGTGCGGGTCTCCTCGTCCGTCAGGGTGCACGGCGGGTAGGAGTAGTTGCTGGGCCAGGAGGGAGGCGTGGTCACCAGGCCATCGAGACGCTTAGGGCCCCTGCCTGGTGCCCAGCTTCCGCCGTCAGACGCCATTGGAGCCCGCAATCTAAGTCAGACGTTCGTACGAAGGCCCGTGTTCTCCGGAGCCGGCCTGGCTACCGCTCGCCCTCCACACCACAGCCCGGCGTGCAGAGCCATGTCCCCAGCCCGGCCACACCACAGCCCGGCGTGCAGAGCCGTGTCCCCAGCCCGGCCACACCAGAGCCGCACACGTGCGCACCGCTTGTGGGGCTCTGAGGAGCGGCCAAGGCTCAGAGCGGGTTGCCTGCCGGCCCCATCAGCTTTCACACCTGCTCCTGACAACCCACCTCGCCTCTGCCGGTCTCGCTGGGTCCGGCTCCCGACTCCTCCCATCCGTCCCTCACACCACCCTCTGCCTGACCTGACCTGAGGGCCCCAGGCTGAGCCCGCAGCCTCCGTGCTGGCCCCCACCCTGCCGTGAGGAGGCGGAAGTCAAGCTCTGGGGCCTCAGATTAGAAACGAGCCCACGAGGAACAGGGCCCAGAGCAGTTCCCGACTCCAGTGCAGCCGGAGCCCGGCCTGTGCGCACCTCCCGGACCCGCGCCCCCTCGGCCCCCTCAGCAGCCGGCGGGCCAGCGTACTTGGTCATCACCATTTCCATGAGCATCTTCAGCGTGGGGTACTCCTCCCAGGCGGCCAGACCTGAGGGCAAGGAGACAGCAGCCCCCTTAGCCACCACCAGCACCCGGCCCCTTCCCAGCTCCACCCAGGCCCCGACAGCCAGCCGTCCAGGGAAGAGCCGCCGACGCCAGGCGGATGAGCTGCGGGCCGAGGGCTCACCGATGTTCTCCGGATTGAACGCGGCGACAACCAGCAGGAGGGGCCAGGCCTTCCAGTAGAGCGTGGAGATGGCGAGGTTGGGAGGCTGATACCTGAAACACAGGGCGTCAGCGACCGACTCGGCCAGGCAGGCGGCTTCCACCCGCATCAGCGACTGACCATCTGGGCAACTGCTTCCACCCCGGGCAGACGGGACCCCACCTCCATCCCATATGGAAGGCCTGCCTGAGGCCCGGGCCTGGCCGGTGTGGCTCAGTGGACAGAACGGTCCCGGGTTCGATTCAGGTCAAGGGCACATGCCCAGGTTGCGGGGTCGATCCCCAGTAGGGGCATGCAGGAGGCAGCCGATCCATGGTTCTCATCATTGATGTCTCCCTCCCTCCCCGCCTCCCTTTCTCTCTGAAACCAACACGAATACAAATAAATGAAGTAAGTTCGCAGCCCAGGCCGGTGCCTCACTGTCTTTGGGGAGGGGGGGGCAGCCTCTAGAATTCGGGGGTGGCGGCAGTCGCACAGCCTGTGGACACACTAAACACTGAGTCACGACGGGGGGAGTGCGGGGCTCTCTGACAAAGGCCATTGTCCAAAGACCAAGCGTGCGTGTGAACACGGGTGAGCCTGAGACCCGAGGGGAGAACCCGGGCCCTGAGCCCCAGGGAGGCAGGACAGCGCCTCGGGCTCCAGGGGGCCGGCTTCACGCTTCAGCCCCAGGGGAGGGAGGGAGGAGGGCTGGAGGGGACCCGGACCAGGCCTACCCCGGGGGCAGCTGGATGTTCTCGGGGTGGTGGTAGGTGCACAGGTTCAGGACGGCGTCAAGCAGCTGGACCCGCTCCACCTTCAGCACTTCCACGTCTGAAACCAAGGCCCAGAGCCCGTCAGTGGACACCAAGGCGCGGGGTCAGGCCGCAGCGCCGGGGAGCAAGAGGGGCCGCCCAACCCCCAACCCCCAGAAGTCGGGATGGAGGGAGGACTGGAGGGCCCCAGAAGGAGCCACCTTGGGGAAACTGAGGCACACATTCACTGGGTAGAACCTCAGGTGGCCTGAGCGAGCACCCACGGTAGTGGACGGCACCGAGTGGGCCAGGACAAGCCCTGAGGGACCTTACCGTCCGCCTGCACGGCCGCTGCTCGCTTCACCAGGTGGTCAGCAAGCTCCATGGCGTCCGCGGGGCCGAGCGGGAGCTCGCGGGACAGCCCGATGACCAGGATGCGCATCAGCGTGTCCTCCAGGATGGGCACCTCGGAGCACAGGCGGAGGAAGAAGCTGTGGGGAGAGGGCGAGGCTGGGCTCGGGGAGGCAGAGTGGGCTGCCGCAGAGGGAGGGATGGTGTGCACATTTGGAGGGAGGGAGTGGGAGCCCGGGAGCCGCCAGGGGTGGAGGTCCATCTCTGGGAGTGAAGGGGGCACAGGAGGCGGCGGCAGGGAGGAGGTATGGACGGGTCCTGCAGCAGACCCCGCCCACTGACCCGCGCACATGCTCACTTGCGGTCGCTCTCTGGCGGCCAGTTGTCCCACTTGTAGTAGGTCTCGGGCTGCTCTGTGAAGAGCACCTTGTGGAGGCTGCGGGCGGACAGAGGCGTCAGGGGGTGCCCAGGGGGCCGCTCCAGCCCCCGTCAGCTCCAAGACAGGCACGTCTCCCAGGGGCGACTATTTACACACCCTTCCCGAGAGCCTGCAGCAACCCCAAGGCCCTCAGGCTGGCAGGTGACAGGGCGGTGTGTACATGCCCCACCCCGGGCAGACAGGGCCCCACCTCCACCCCATATGGAAGGCCTGCCTGAGGTCAGGGCACAGGCTGACCCCGTGCCAGCAGCACAGGAGGCTCGTGGCAGCCAGTGGCCATGTCCCAAGGCGTAGAGAGGCTCCTGTGTGGCCAGCCCTGTCACTGGTCCCCGGCCAGCCAGGAAGCGGCTCCCGTCCCTCCCCGGAGCCACCCGCAGCACCACACCAGCCGCACCAGTGCACGTAGTCCTTGGGGGCCATTTTGCTGATGGAGGGGACGACGGTGTGGAGCCACCAGACCGCGTCCCTCTGGATGGCGGCGATCTGGTTCTGGAAGGAGCGCAGCACCTCGAGGTCTGAAAGGGACACGGGGGTTACCGGGAGCCTGCCCGCAGCTCACGGCAGCCAGCGCCTCCCAGGGTCCAGGTCGAGGCTGACACGGGTAAGGGAGGCCTAGCCCTGGGGCACAGCCAGCAGCCCCAGGAGCACCCTGCGCCCTGCTGTCTCCAACCAGGACCCCGACAGTCAAGCCTGGCCGATCCTTACTCTTCTTCTCCCCCTTGTCCCAGGCGATGCCGGCCTCCTTCACCTGGGCCGTGATGCCCAGCATCATGGACACGGCCAGCACGTCGGTGATGTGCACCACGAACCGCTCCTGCAAGCACAGCAGCACAGCGGCTCGCACCGAGGCCACACCCAGGCCCAGCACACGGGACCAGATCCCTACGGCAGGCGAGGGCCAGGCGAGAGGAGGTCTAGGGACAAAAGCAGCCAATAGGCTGGACAAGCCCCGCCCCGGAGAAGCATGCACCACCCGGCCCCGTGCCAATGCTCCTGCAAGGCTCCTGACATCCTCCCCACTCGGCCCCAGTTACTGCTTTTCAGCATCACCTCCCGCCGCCCACCGCTCACTCTGAATCCTACCCTGAGCAGACCTGGTCCGCGCAGTCCCCGTCGCCCAGCTGCCCGGCCCAGCTGCCCAGCCCAACCGCTACCATCTGTCCCCACTCCACACCCAGCCCCTCCCGGGTCCTCACAGGATGGAGCCCTCCTGCCCCGGGACCGGCCGCGGCACACACGGGCACGAGGGGCAGAGAGCGAGCGGCGGGCGGCGGGCGGGGCGCCCACCTTGAACTCCATGTCCAGATACTGCGGCTCCTTGCGCTCCTGCATGAGCCCCAGGCAGAAGGCCTGGAAGTTGATCTCGTGCTTGGTCTGCTTGATGATCTCGCGCAGCAGGGCCCGCGAGGCCCGCAGGTAGTCGTCCTTGTTGGTCAGCAGGTCCTGGAACACCATCGCCAGGAACTGGGGGAGACAGACCAGCAGGGAGCTCAGCACCGGCCCTGTGGCCCCGGGCCTCGCTCAGCCCTGCCAGGACACGGTGCCCGCCTGTCATCCCGAAGCACAAAAGGGCGCTAATGCACGGTTATGCCCAGCATGGACCCGCCCCCGCCTGCTCCCAGACCGCGGGGCGAACCTGCGCACGGCACTGCATGGCATTCGACCCCACAGCAGCGGGCCTGCGGGAGCTGGCCTTGCTAAGTGAGGGGATAAGTTACTCAGCAGACACGGGCTGCAGGGCACCCAAGCCCTAGGGATGAGCAGCCAGCTCAGCCCCACACCCCCAACTCCAAGCAGACCCCTGGTCCACCAGCTCTCCTCACACACCGGCTATAGGACAGAGGCAGCCGGGACAGCTGGCACCATGTCCACGTTGGTATTTTACACACAACCGAGTGGTTTAAAACCCGGCACGTGTTCGTCACAGGAGTGTTGCTCTTAGGTCTCTTCCGAAGGGACAGTGAACACAGGACTCATGGCTGGGCCCCGGGGCCAATGCCCGAGGGCTTCAGGGCACCAGAGGGACCCTCCGGAGCTGAGTGCGCGTCACAGACGCAAGTGTTCCCAAGTGCCCTGGGCACAGCCGCCACCCCTTCGAACGCTCTCTACCCACTGGGCACCACACCACAGCTTCGGTGAACACGAGACTCACGCCCTCTCCAGCCCAGCAGGGGGTCCCGGGCTGAGGCACAGGATGCAGAGCCGCCGCCTACCTTGGGGGCCAGCTCGGCGCTGTGCTGCAGCACCGTGTACAGGATCTGCATGTTGTTTGGGTTCCGGGCGTTGGAGAGCTCGTTGAAAATGACGAACTTGATGGTGGTGCCCAGGTTGTCCTTGTGCGCGTTCAGCAGCTCCCTGGACACAAGCCGAGCAGGTGGGTGCAGGCACGGGTGCGGGCCAGGCTGCTCCAGGCCCCCTCCCATCCCAGACCACCCCCCAGCCCCGGCCCCCTCCTGCCCCAGGCCCTCCACCCGCTCCGCCTCGGCCGCACCTGATGCAGAGCATGTAGTGGTTGAGGAGAACCTTGGGCTTGAGGCGGATCTTGATCAGGTGGGAGATGACGTCCATGTCCTCGGCGCCATGGGTGGTGCAGTTCATGCACACGGACATCAGCAGGTCCTGGGCCGGCCGCGTCAGCTGCAGGGAGGCCAAGTCACCCACCAGCCCGCGGGCCGGGCCACGGGCCGGGCCCAGGAGGCGACCCGAGCTGCCCTCACCTTGGGGTTCTGCAGCCACATCTCCAGCTTCTGCACCGTCATCAGCCGCACCTCCTTGTAGCCGCAGGTGGAGGTGAGCAGCCGCAGCAGGTTCCGCGAGACGTTGTCGATGGGCTGGCGCCGGTTGAGCTGGTCCCGCAGCATGTCCAGAACATACTCCTCCACGCTCTCCGCCAGGTCCTCATACCTAGGCCAGAGGGGAGGAAGGAGCAGGCAGGAGGAGGGACGGCGGCTCTCCTCAGCGAGCCCACCTCCCGCCTTCCAGGCAGCCACACACACGCACACACACACACACACACACACACACACACGCACTCGCACACACATACTTGCACACACACACATACACACTCACACTGACAGCTAGGTCAGGCCGCACCCTACCTGGGCATGAGCTGGCCCTCCTGCTCCGGGCTCAGCTTCTCCTCGGCAATCAGCAGCTCCGTCTGGCTGTCCTCCTCCTCAGTGAGGGAGGGGTGCGGGCTGCTCCCTGCAGATCGAGGCCTCATGGGACGTGCACCCACCTGTGCCATGAGCACCTGCCCCCCTAATGCCAGGCTCCCTGGCGGGAGTGACCCCAGCCCCTCCTTCCGCTGAAACCCCGTTCCCTCCCCAGCCAGACCCGCCTCTCTCACCAGCACTGAGGTCCCCACCGCTGCGCCCCGCCTCCCCCTGCAGGAGCATGCTCTTGGGGGGCATCCTGGTGTTGAACGCCGTCTGGATGTTGTCCACGAAGGCCTTGCAGTGCGGGCTGTCCACCCAGATCCGCTCCCCCAGCGAGTCCTCGATGTACACCTGCGGGGACAGAAGCCGATGCCCAGGCCCCGGGCAGCTCGCTCTGCTGCCCTTGGCTGCACGCGGGCTGGGCTGTGGGGAGAAGCAGGGCAAGTGCTTCCCCAAACGCTGCCAGCTGCCTGGAGTGGGGTCCCAGGAACCCCCAGCGGCCGTGCAGGAGACAAGACGTCCAGGGCCACCAGCCAGCCCCCCGAGAGAACGCTGTCGGCTCCTTCCCCTCCCGGGGTCCAGGCAGCATCCTCTCCCGGGCCCTCAGTCCCCTTCACCCCGAAGCAGCGGCGAGTGACTCACCTTGACAAAGATCTCGGGCCAGTTCTCGTCCTCCTCATACGCGGCCATGAGCAGGCTGCACGCCAGCACGGACACCAAGCTGTTGCCCTTGGCCTTGAAGTTGATGGAGGCGTCCCGCCGCAGGAGGCTGCACAGGGCCTGGAGGAGATGCGCTCGGGGTAAGCCGGGCCCTGCACACAGGCAGAGCCAGCCTGCAGAGGGCGGGGAGGGGGTGGGTGCGTGCACACGTGTGTGCACACGTGCCTGCGTGCATGCATGTGTGCGGCTGGAAGGAGCAGCAGTCCGAGCCCTCGGCCCGCGGCCCTCCGCCCGCCCTCACCTCGATGACACCTTCTGTGGCGAAGATATTGGGCTTGATCTTGGCCAGGTACATGAGGCTCAGGTACAGCGTGCTGTCGGGCTTGGCCCTGGTGACCTTCAGCTGCTTCACGGCCCCGCACAGCACGCCCTCGATCCTGTCGTCATTGCCCTCCAGCTCGGCAGCCTCGATCTCATCCAGCAGCGCCAGGGGCGGGACTGCAGAGCAGGAGGACAGGGAGGCTGCCCATCAGGATCCCCCAAAGCCCTGGGACCGACCACCCAGCAAGCAAGGGTCTGGGGCTGCGGCCCGACTGGCTGCTCCAGGAACAGCAGTGCCACCAGGTGGGAGCAGGCAGGGGCTCGGCCACCCAGGGGAAGAAGCAGGACAGTGACGGCCAGGCAGGCGGGCGCCCGATGGCCTTGGTGCGGAACCAGCCACCCCGACCTCTCTCTGCCTCCCACACCTCCACCCGAGTCGTCCCGCAGCACGTGTCTCTCTCTACAGGTCGCGCAATTTGTTCCAAGTTTCCACATTATTAGCACAATGCCATTCCGAGCCTTACTTTTCTTTCTAGAGGCTGCAGCTCCGTGGGTGGTCTGTCCCTCATGGTTACCCCCTCCCCCCCACAGAAGCCTGTTTCAGTGTCTGCAAAGAGCCCTTTGCGTTCCATCCACTTGTTCTCTCAACTTCCTCAGAGGCAGACAGCACTGGCACCTGCTTCTCCACAGACAGCGTCCTCCCAACTTCTACCCCAACTGCCCCGGGAGTTACTGCTCCCTTTGTAGGTGCCAACAGCGAAGTCAACGGGGCGGGCGGGTGGACCGGGGCCGTGCAAGGTCCTGCCTCGAAGACATCCTAAAGGCCAGACGTTAAAACAGCCGAGCGCAGCCTTTTCCCCTGTTCCGCTAAAAACACGCCCCCCGGCTGGGGTGGCTCAGTTGGTTGAGCGCCTTCCAGCCACGAGAGGCCGCCGGTTCAATGCCCAGTCGTGGAGCACATTCCCCGGGTTCTGGG
>JAAGEH010000090.1:3174695-3186895 GCA_011751065.1 Lasiurus cinereus | reverse complement strand
AGGTGGGCGGGGAGGGCTGACGGGCAGCGCCCAGCATCCCTTCACTCCGCCCGAGGGAAGTGTGGAGAGCCCACCCATGCCACCCATCGAGGCTCCCCCCCGGCGGGCGGCGAGTTGGTCTGGGTGAGAATCAGCACCTCCCCAGGTCTAGCCTCCTCCTCTGCCTGGCTGGCGGACCGGGGCTGCGCGAGTGGGGTCACTGCTCCCAGTGCCTTTACTGTGGCCGAACCTGGGGCCAGCCCAGCGCCAGCCAGCACACGCGGAGGGCCACAGCCCAGCACCCAGGGAAGGAGGCAGCCGGCCAGCAGCCGGGGTCGCTGGGAGCTGGAGGGAAAGTGACCACGGGTCCAGACCCTGCCTCAGCGCCCCTGCCTCCTGCCACCAGCAGGACCGTGCCAGCGTGGTGCCGGTGCCCGGGACGGAATCCGGCGTTCTCGGGGAGGCCGCCCTGCCCTGTTCTGGGGCTGGAAGGGGTGGTCACCGGTCCCTCCTTGACTCCAAGCTGCAGTCAGCGAGGACGCGGACCCTCGGCCGCCAGTGCGTCCCCTCTGGAGGAAGTGGGCTTCCCCGGTCGCTTGTCAGATGTGCCTCGGGGCGAGGCTCCCGGCTGGGGGTTGAGAGCCGGCCCTCATTAGAAAAGTGGTCGCTGAGGCAGTGCCGAGGGACAGGTGCTGCCGGCCCGCTGTGGACCGGGCTTAGGGGGGTGGGAGGTGAGGTGAGCCTGTGGCCGTCCCTCCAGCGGTGCTGGGTCCACACAGCGGCCCGCCCGGCGCCGGGATCTGGATGTGAGTTTTGTTGCTCCAGGGCTGGGCCTGGGGCGCCCACGCGGGAAGCTGTGAGGGCAGCATGTTCGGTGTTTGGTGCCGACCATGCAGGGACGCCAGCATCAGGCTGTGGTAGTGGGACCACGGGTCTGCAGGGGCCAGGCTGCCCAGGGCTGCAGCAGCCTTACCCGCTGGGTGCCTGCTGGGTCCCCTCTCAGGTCACACATACCGTGTGCCGGGGAGAAAGCAGCTGTGGACAGGGCTGGTCTCCAAACCTCCTTACAAAGCGGTGTTCCTCAGGTTGGCGTGACAGGGTCCGCCCTGGTCCTCGGGGGGTGGGGGAGGTGTTTGGGTGCATGCAGCCCGGGTGCTGGGGCAGCGCCCCGAGACCCCAGAAGCTGGGAAAGGCCCAGTGGAGGGGGAGCAGGCAGAGCGGGGTCTGAGGCGCCTGGGGCAGTGGGGCGTATCTGCTGCTGCCTGGGCTCCCGGGCCCCCTCGGCCCTGGCTCCTCGGGGGCCCGGGTGCAGCCGGAAGCGCTGGGGCAGAGGGCAGAGCCCAGGCAGGGCTCCTGGTGTCACCCGCCTGCCCCGCTGAGGCCTTTGGGACAGCACCTGGGCCTCATTTTCGGAGGAGCGGGTTTCTGGGCAGTTCCTCGGCTCGGGGATCACCCATCGCCCCGACATGTGCACCCACCCGCTCTCGGTCCCGCTGCTCCTTAAACAGCAGGTGTGTGGACTAAAGACTGAGCCGAGGCCAGGCCCCAGGTGGGGGACCCTGGGCCACCTCCTGTCTCTGCTGGGCTCCTTGCCTGGTGGGTCTGGGGGGCAGTGACCTGGACTTGGTGGGTGTGTGGCGGGGTGGCCCTCCTGGGGCCTGCTTGCAGGGAAGGGGCCGAAGCCCATCCTGTGTGCACCCTGGTTCCGTCCCCGAGTCCCAGCATAGACCCCTAATGGGTACCGAGGAGCCCTGCCCCTGGCTCTGCCCTGCGCCTGCCCCGGCCGAGCTGGCGCTGAACACCGCGTCCCCGTCGGGGTCTGCTCCAGGCAGGTCCTTGGCCGGGCCTTCCGCTTCCCGTGGGGTGGGGCCGGTCTGTGGGAATGTGAGCTCTCGCTCTGTAAACAGCCGGTGACTCACCGCACAGCTATGCCTGGCGGCTCTGGCCCTCCTGACGAGCCGGCTGGGACGGAGCCCGGGACACCGCCACCCTCCTCGAGGGCCAGGATGGCGGCGGGGCGGAGACGCTTCCCACAGCCCCGCGGCCCGCCAGTTTGCTCCGACCCCGGCGCGGAGGGGGCGGGCCCGGGGGCACCGGCTGGCCGCCCCAGATGCCAGGGTCACGCCACTGTCGGACGCAGCTCTGAGCTCTCTGGGATCTCTCTAACGGCGCCCGTGGTCTCGGGCACACGTGTGTCACCACGTGAGGGCCGGGGAGCCGGAGCCAGCTGCCCCGCCTGACCGGCTCTCCTCCCCGTCGAGGCCCCCAGGAGAGGGCCCCCTGCACCGAGGCGGGGCCTGCAGGCCTGGGTGCAGAGGCCTGGACTGAGTTTGCGGCCTCTGGGGGTGAGGGGGGTGGTGGTGCAGGGGTGGTAGGGAGGGTGGAGGGTCCTGGGCTGCGGCTGAGGGAGGTGGGGGGAGTCTTGCTTGAGACGGAGGCTGTGGTGCAGCTTCAGGGCCCGAGGACCCTCGTGGTGCTTGTCTCTGGTGCCCCCTCTGCGTGTCTGGTGTCAGGGTGCCCAGCGGGCCGGGTCCCATGAGCTGGCAGCACAGCCCCCCAGCAAGCCTGGTGCCCGCCCCCCCACCCCCCACCTCTCGCCGCAGGGGCACAGGGGCAAATTTCCTGCCCCCAGCCTGTGGTGTCTGCACCGTTGCCCCAAAGCCATTGTTGCTGTGGGCTTCTCTGTTTCCATGGCAACCACCAGGGGTTGGCTACTTCCCAAGGTCGCCATGGCAACTATCGGAGGGGAGTCATGCTTGGGATGCTTGGCTGGCTTTTTCATGAATGATTAGAATGTGTGACACAATGCAGACGCAAACACTGGAAGGGCGGGCGCAGGGCTGGGCGAGGGGCTGGCGGCGGCGGCGGGGACAGCTCCCGCCGGACGGGCCGCCCGTGTGCTCCCGGGGCCTCGGCTCCCCGCTCCCACCTGCCCTGGGCCGGCCCAGGCGCCCTGCCCACCCTCTGAGCACGGTCCGGGCCAGGGGCAGCCCAGGGGGAGGCGGCGATGTCACAGCTGCAGAGCCCTGGGCAGAGGTAGGCTGGCGGGAGGCGGGCGCTCCCTGCCCCTGGGGGCGCTTCCTCTGGGATAGCAGACGCCTGCGGGGCCAGTACTGTCCCGAGGCTGGTGGCTGCGCAGGTGCCAGGTGTGGTCACTCAGGTGCCTGTACTGTGCGTGCCTGGGCCCCTAAATGCGGCCTCCCGTACTCACAGGTGCAGCAGGAGCGTCCGCAGGAAGCAGCTCTGCTGGGCCTGGCCGGCACCCCAAGGGCTGGCGCTCTGGCCTCGGGGTGGGGTGGGCTGGGGTGGAGCTCCTCGGGCCGTCGCTGGAGTGGAAGGCGTGGCTGGGCATCCATCCACCTGGTCCCTGGGGAGCCCCACAGGATGGCGGGGCCGCCGGGCTTTGGGGGCGCTGCAGCTGACCTGCGGGCGGGCGAGTGAACCTCCTCGGGGCCTCCGCTGTCAGATGGCCCCGTGTGGTCACTGGTGTTGGCACAGGCGGGGACCCCCCCCCGCGCCTCCCAGCAGGACCTGACCAACGGCCTCTGTGCTCTGCTTTTTAGTTACGATTTCCAGGCAGTTCTGTGCGGGTGACGGTGCCCAGGTTATGACGACTAATCCCAAACCGAACAAGGCATTAAAGGTAAGCGGGGCCGCCCTGGCCGGTGTGGCTCAGTGGGTCCCGGGTCCAATTCCAGTCAAGGGCACGTGCCTGGGTTGTGGGCTTGATCCCCAATAGAGGACATGCAAGAGGCAGCCGATCAATGATTCTCTCATCATGGATGTTTCTCTCTCCCCTCCTCTCAGAAATCAATAAATATATATATATATATATGTATATATATATATATTTAATAAATATATATATATATATATATTTGAAAAAGGTGAGCAGGGTGAGAGGGGCAGCCCCAGGCCATCGGTGCCCGTCTGTGCCCATTGGCTGTGAGGAAGGAGGGCTGTGGGCTGAGGAAGCCTCACTGAGTAAGGGGGGGGCAGTCAGGCTATGGCCTCAGGAGGCAACCACCTTCAGGTCCAGGGGGAGGACCCCTTCGAGGGGGCGGTGGGCCCTGGGTGGGCAGAGTGGATCCGCTCTGGCTCTCTCTCAGCGTGAGGCTGCTGTGCCCTTGGCCTGTCTGGTCCCGGGAGCCCACGGGACCCCCGAGCATGTGTAGGCTGACCCCCTCCAGCCCTCCTGTCACCACCTGCCCGAGTCAGTCCCGCTCCAGTCACTGAGGGTCACAGGGCCTTGCAGGTGTGGGTGGCCATGTAGCCGGGCTGTGGCCCCCTGCGTGCACCTCGCGTGACCTCCGGTGGGGGAGGGGCTGCTGGGACCCAGGCCCCCGTCCCTGCGCCGGCCTCCGGGGCCTGGTGCTGACCCGTGCCCCGGCCCGCCCGCAGGTCAAGAAGGAGGCGGGCGAGAACGCCCCGGTGCTCAGCGACGATGAGCTGGTGTCCATGTCGGTGCGGGAGCTGAACCAGCACCTGCGGGGCCTGTCCAAGGAGGAGGTGGTGCGGCTCAAGCAGCGGCGCCGCACGCTCAAGAACCGCGGCTACGCCGCCAGCTGCCGCATCAAGCGGGTGACGCAGAAGGAGGAGCTGGAGCGGCAGCGGGTGGCGCTGCAGCGGGAGGTGGAGAAGCTGGCCTCGGAGAACGCCAGCATGCGGCTGGAGCTGGACGCGCTGCGCTCCAAGTACGAGGCGCTGCAGACCTTCGCGCGCACCGTGGCCCGCGGGCCCGTGGCGCCCTCCAAGGTGGCCACCACCAGCGTCATCACCATCGTCAAGTCCCCCTCCGTGCCCTTCTCCGCCGCCTCCTAGTGCCGCGGCCGGGCGCGGGCGGGTGGGCACCGGGCACCTCCCCCCGGGGCTGTCCGCCGGCCCGCAGGGGCGGACCCCCAGCCCGGGTCCACGTGCCGAGTCCACGGGGCTCCCGCGGGGCCGGGCGGAGAGGAGGGCCCGCGCACCGGTGTGCCGCACGCCTCCCTGCACGCGCCCACCTGCGCCCACGCACACGCACACGCACTGGCCGCCCTTGGTCGCCCGCTCTCCAGGCTGTCGCTTTAGGGTCTGTCTCCCGGGGAGTAGGGGGTGGGGAAGGTCTCAGAGGCTCCTGGCCTGAGGCCCCGGGGCCCTGCCCACCTCCAGCCTCAGCAGCCTCTGTCCCTGCTGTGGCCAGAGCCCCGCCTCCCGGCAGCCCTGCTGTCCCAGGAGGGGCCCTTGGCCTGGGTCCACGTGCACCGAGACTGCCGTGGCCAAGGAAGGCTCCGGGGCTTGGAGCAGCAGCTGCTTCAGGCATCACTGGGGGGGTCCATGTGGAGTGCGGAGAAGGGTCCCTGTGTCGGGGTGACGAGTGAGGTCCCCAGCTCCCAGGTGCCGCCCTCCAGCCCTGCCGCCGCCCGGAGCGCCTGGGCCGGTGAAGCCAGGGGTGGGGGTGGGGCGGGAGTGGAAGGGGAGCTCGGGGTGGACTATGGGGCGGCTGAGCTGTGGGAGTTGGAGGGGGAGCCGGGCTGTCCCTGGTTTCTGCTGCCAGAGGAGGGGAGAGCAGGGTGACAGGTGGGGTGCGGGAGGTGGCACAGGCTGGAAGGTGGGGCGCCTGCGTGATATCGGCCCAGAGAGGACAGGACCCTGCAACCTTGGTGCTTAATCATCACCTGCACCCTTCTCCTCCTCGGAGCCACGGGTGACCTCGGTGACCTCTGCTGGGGCTTCCCGCCCTCCTTGCTGCCCGTCCTGGGAAGAGGCTGGGGGAGTTGCAGCCCCAGCCCCAGCCCCAGCCCCACACCACCCGGAAGACCAGCAAGCTGTGAAGCCCCCGCCCCACAGGGCGCCGGCTGCCTGGAGGAGGGGCCGCGGGGCCGTGTCCTGGACGGTAGGACAGTGAGGGGCTGGCCCGCGGCGGCGTCCTGTCCCGGGGCGGCGGGGGCTGGGCGAGCGGCCCGAGAGGGAGGCCAGGGTGAGGAGCGGCCGGGGCCATAGCTGTGGTAGGTAATCCACATTGGATATCAGTAAGGACCTGGGAGTATTTAAAAGAGAAGTATATATATATAAATATATATATAAAGTTCTATACACATTTTATCGTCGGGTTTTGTACCTTTTCCTGTTTGATACTGTACGTGTACAGCCGGGCGGCAGGCGGAGGGAGGGTCCAGGTGGGAGCCCTGCCCACCACCCCGTGTCTTCCCGCTGCCCTCCGCAGGGTGTCCTGCCCGCCGGCCGCTGGGTTCCCAGAATGCCCGGTGCCTCGGGGCAGAGGCAGCTACCCCCTCCCCCGGGGACAGGGGTCACGGAAGGAGGCCTGGCGTGTCCCTCGTGCTTTTCCTCCCCGGTCACTGAACGTCACTGTCACAGTTAATATATGGACTTTTATTTAAGAGGCGAGGCGAGGCCCTCGGCTTCAGACCGGAACCTTCCATGGGCACCTGCCCTCCCGCGCGCGGGGCAGGCTCCGTCTGCAAGCTCACCCCCTCGCCTCGGCGCTCGGCGATTTCATTTCAATATTTATTTTTGTGCTGCTTCCGCCCCCACGTAAATTATTGAGAAGACCCTCTCGCGGCCCTGTCCCTGTGGGCGCGCGCCCTGTGCCCGGCCCACGGCCACCGCCTAATTTATTGCTGTACATCTCTGCCGGACGCTTTTGTACCTTTGCAATAAAGACTTTTCTCGTTTCAGGGGTGTCTCGCTGTGTGGTTGGTGGTCCCCCTCACTTCCCTTCCCCCAAATCGGGTGCCGCTGTGAGCGGGTCTCCCGAGCCACCTGGTCTCCTGGGGGGGAGGGGCAGCAGACGGCTCACTCCCTGGCCGGTGGGCGGGGTTCTGAGGGTCCCACCTGCCCTGGCCTGGGGCCCATCCACGGACACAGCCTCCTCAGTGGCCACTGTCACCCGGAGCTGGTCCATGGCAACCACAGATGTCTCGCGGCTGAGCAGACTCCCAGCAGCCAGCCCTGGGGGCCCGGCCCAGGCTGCTCCTCGGGGAGCCTCTGGAGCTGGAGCCTGTGGGTGTGAGCTGCAGAGGCACAGGCCCCGGCTCCCAGCCAGGCTTCCGTCCCCTCACGTCCTCTTCGTGGAGCGCTGGGGCCATCTTACAGGTGAGGACACTGAGGCCAAGACAAGCCGCTCCTGCCTGTGGCCACCGCAGGCCCCGCACTGGGAGGCTGGGCCCGAGGCCCCCTCACCTGCGGGCAGGAGCCCGGACCCCGGCTCTGTCCTCACGGCTGCACTTGGTTCTGCCCACGACGGGTGTGGCGGGGCCAGGACAGACGGGAGGGGAGGGGAGGTCCCCACAGCTGTGACCTGGCAGGAGGCTCAGCCTCTGGGCCGGCCGCCTCCCGGGCTGTCTCAGGAGGAAGTGCGGGCCGTCTGGCCAGGTGCTTGGCCACATGCCCACCTCCTCTCCCTCCAAAGCACCCAGCCTGGCACGGCGGTCTGCCCCCTGCACAGCACGGACGCCCGGCAGCCTGCCGCCCTCGCCTGTCCCCCGGGGGGGGGGGGGGCTGGTACGACCTGTGTGCACAGCGTGGGGCGTGCGGGGCACCCCAGCTCACAGCGGGACCCGGCAACGTGCCCCGCCCGCCAGCCGCCTCCAGGAGGCCTCCTGCTGGGTCGGCACCTCTCCCTCCGGGAGTGCCAAGCTGCTTCCGAACCGCCGACGGAGATGTGGGTGGCGCAGCCCGGGGCCGCCAGCTGCAGAGGCCGAGATAAGTTGTGGGGTGGGGGGAGACTTTCCAGCGGGCGCAGAGGAGGCCGGCCTCTCTTATCAGGAGCCAGCGGGGCCCAGGGAGGCTGCTGCTGCTGCTGCTGGAGTCCCATCCCAGGCGCAGGGAAGACCTCACCCACGTGGACGCTGCTGGCCAGTCCCTCTGAGGAGCCTGGGACTTGGCACCTATGCCTCAGTCCCTGGCGACACGGGAGCAGGCGGCCGGGAAGGGTGGGAGGGGGCGCGGGGCGGTGGCTGCTGGGCCTCCTGCCTGCAGACTCTCGGACACCTGTGCTGCTGCCCAACCCCCTGCCCCCACCCCAACTGCTGGACACCCAGACACAGGACGGACCAAGACTAGCGCCTCGGCTGCACTGAGCCTGCCCCTCCTGCTAGGCCCCGCCCACCTGTGACCCCGACCTCCAGGGTCCCAGAGGGCAGGCGGGCAGCACCCAGACCCGCTGCCCCAGCTCCTCAAGTCCCATGGAGGAGGACAGGAGGAGGCCTCCAGGCCCCAGCTCCTCCCACCCGACCCCCAGAGGGCGGGGCCCAGCCTCAGAGGGCAGAGGGCAGGGCACTCAGTGTCAGGGTGAGCTCTGCCTCCTGTCCTGCTTGGAGCTGGGACGCTGCCCCCAACACCTAGACTTGGCCTTCCACATCGCCGCCCCCATCCATCGGGGCACCAGTCCCCCACCCCAAGTCAGGATAGAGGCCACGAGAGTTGTAGAAAACGCAGGGTTTATGCATAAATAACTCGGCTGGTGGCCCAGCACCCCCAGGCCCACTCGGGGGGCACCTCCCGAGGGACGGCTGGCCAGGGGTCCGTGGCTGAGGGACGTGGAGCGGCCCACAGAGGCCTCGAGCCAGGCCCAGCAAGACCCGCCCCACAGCCGGAGCGATGCTGTCGGCTGCCGCCTGGGACCCCCATGCAGTCAGGGCGGCCCTGTGGCACCTGAGGGGGCACGGCCAGCGGCACCCACAGACCCCTGGGCCCCGAGGACAGGTCAGGTGCCCGCTCCCATGGGCCGGGCCGGAGGCTCGGGGAGAGGCGGGACCTTTGGCGGAGGGTCCAGGGGCGAGGCGCCAGACCACCGGCCCTACGGCTCCTCCAAGGGGATCAGCATCCTCTTCTCGATGCTGCGGCTCCTCCGGCCCCCGCCCGCCACCCCGGGGAGGGCGCCGGGCGCGGGGGCCTCGTGCGTGGCCTGCTGCGTGTAGTGCTGGTAGGCGGGCGAGAAGTTGTGGATGGCGTCGCTCACCATGTCCTGCGGGCTCATGGTCTCCTTGAGGCCGCTGGAGATGCTCTGCATGGGGGCCGGGGGCGCTGGGGGCGGCACACGGCAGTGGGGGGGGGTTGGATCTGCCTAGGCTCCTCGCCCCTCGAACCCCAGCCCGGGCAGAGCCTGCTGCTCCTGCCTTCCAGGGTCTGCCCAGCCCGACCCCATGGGGTCGCAGGTGGGGGATGTCTGGGGTGGCCAGAGCGGCCACGGGCCCCTGCTGCCCAAACGGGCCATTTCCCAAGACACCAGCACCACCGACCAGCCCCGTCCGGCTGCCCAGGCGCCTGGGAGTGGTGGGCAGGGGCCGGGGCCCCAAGTCCGGTCCAGGGTCTCTGTGCCGGACGGCCTGACCCGGCCCACTGCCTCCCTCCTGGCACTCCCCTGTCCCGCCCCGGCCCTTGCCCTGTCCTCTGCTCACCAAGTGGACATCCCGCATGTGAGGACCTGGATGGAGATAGGGTGTGGGGGCCCCCAGGGAGGGCAGGTGGGCCACCCCGGGCCATGCCCCAGCTGAGCCTTCCGGGAGCTCCCCCCTCCCCCCTTCCCCCGGCCGGCAGGGCCGCCCACCTGGCGAGCGGTCCTTCTTCTCCGAGTACACGCGGCAGGGGAAGGCGTGGCGCAGGGCGACGGAGGCGGCGAGCATCTCCAGGCAGATGACGAAGTTCTGGTAGCCGGCGGCCAGCGTGCCGGCGCTCACCCTGCTCCCGTCCACCGCCTGGACCTCGGGGATGACCCCGCACCGCTCCAGGATGGCCAGCAGCATCCCTGGGGTGGGGACAGCCACTCAGCACCCACTGGACCGGGGGCTGGGCTGATCCCAGCCACCAGCCCCTCTACCGCCCGCTGGCTCTGCGGGGCCCGAGGGGAGGACAGGCGTCAGGCCCCCCGAAGTCCGTCCTGTGCAGGGGACACCGAGGCTCATAGGGGCTCCCACGCCGGGTCGTGGCACAGGAAGTATCCGGGATTTGCCCGCGGCCCAGACCTGCGCCCGCCCTCGCCGTCCTCGCGGCCACGTGGGCCGAGAGTGCCCGAGCCCAGCCCTCTGTGGGCCCCCACCCAGCGGCAGGGCCCCCCATCGGGGGGAAGGGCCCACCCACCCTGCCAGAAGGAGAGGAAGATGACGGCCTTGATGGTGAGGAACTTGAGCACCGGCCGGAAGGGCCGCAGCAGCTCCCGGGTGGCGGAGAAGAAGAGGAAGAGGGCGTAGAGCGCCAGGCTGACCGAGGCGTTGTAGATGAGGGTGACGTACAGGTAGCCGCTGTGGATGCTGAGGAGGAGGCCGGCGGCCGGGTCAGCGGCCACAGCTGGGCCAGCCGGCACCAGACCTGCACCCTCCCTCGGGCCTGGCGGGGCGTCCGGACCCAGTGGTGAGGATGGGGCCCTTCCGCTGCCCCTCCCCAGCCCGGCCGGCCGCCCGCGCACTGCCTGATAGTGTGTCTGTGTGAACATGTGCGTGTATGCGTGTCTGTGTGTGAGCGTGTGCATATGTATGTGTGAAAGTGTGCGTGTGTGTGCGGACCTTGACCCGAGTGCCTGGCTCCAGCCCTCTCTCCCTCGGGCCTCGGAACTGGGGCTCCTCTGGGCCCACCAGGGACAGGACCCGTCCAGCACTTCCTGAGAGGAGGGGCCTGTCCCAGAGCTGAGCCCCTGGAGCCGCCCACCTCCCCAGGCCTGGCGCCCCCTCCAGCCTCACTTGAAGTCCCCGTCGTGGTATTTGCCAAGCGCCTGCAGGACAATGGTGACCAGGGCCATGACCGGCTTCACGACACAGAACTGCAGCGTGGCCTGAGCGGGGGCGAGGGTGAAGGCATGTGGGAGGGCACAGGGCGGCGGGGGGTGCAGGAGTGGGTATGGGGGGCCAGATGGTAGGGAGGGGTACAGGAGTGGGTGTGGGGGGGACAGGGCAGCACGGGGTGCAGGGGTGGGTGTGGGAGGGCACAGGGCAGTGCGGGGTGCAGGGTGGGTGTAGGGGGGACAGGGCAGTGAGGAGTACAGGGGTGAGTGTGGGGGGGACAGGGCGGCGAGGGGTGCAGGGGTAGGTGTTGGGGGGACAGGGTGGTGAGGGGTACAGGGGTGAGTGTGGGAAGGCACAGGGCAGCACAGGGTGAGGGGTGCGTATGGGAGGGGACAGGGCAGTGCGGGGTGAGGGGTGGGTGTGGGAGGGGCATAGGGCGGCGAGGGGTGCAGGGTGGGTGTAGGGGGGACAGGGTGGCCAGGGCGGGCAGCCCTCACCTGCTTGCAGAAGCGCAGGAAGCCGATGGAGTAGGCCATGCCCCGCAGGCAGCAGGTGCTGTACAGGCAGCTGGACCTGGGTGTGCGAGTCCCTGAGCCGGTGCCCGAGGACAGGGCCCGCCGCCCGCTGCCCGGGGAGGGGGGACCGTGGGCGCGGGGAGGCGCTTACTGGACGGGCTTCCCCCGAATCTCAGCCATGATGGCGCTCTCGCCGCCCAGGTACTGGAAGCAGAGGCTCAGGAAGCTGTAAATGACGAAGGCTGGGAGGGCGGGCAGAGGGGAGGGCGGCGCCGTGAGCCTGGGCGTCCACCGGGCACCGCCTACGGCGAGTCTCCGACCCCCGTGCTGAACCCGTTCACACGGGCAAGCTGAGGCTCAGGTCCCGTGCAGGACCCTCTCCCCACGGGCTCCCAGCTCAGCTCTGGGACCACCCCACCCTGGGCCACAGGGCCGGCAGCTCTGATGCCCGCCACCCGGTTCTGATGCCCACCACCCAGCTCAGATGGCCTCCACCTGGCGAGAGCCGTTTCCCTCTGGGCTCTGGGCGGCCCAGCTGCCGCCCACACACCCACCAGTCCCTCCCCGCCCCCTGACCCCCCCCCCCCCCAGCTGATCCTGGCTGTCGGCCGCTCCCCAGAGGGCCCGCCAGGCCAGCCTGGGCCGGGGACGGAGCCGGCCCCTCACCCTCGTAGCAGTCCCGCAGGGAGTCCAGGTAGACGTAGTGCTGGCGGCTGCCCAGCAGCAGGAGGCTGAGCCACGAGTCGAAGGAGTAGACGGGCACCACCAGCAGCAGCCGGATGACGTACCGCTGCTCGCTGGGGACCGTGTAGGCGCGCAGGTGCAGGTAGATCTGGGCGGGAAGGAGGAGAGCCGCGTGGGGGTCCGCCCCCGTGGGGACGCTCATCTACGGGGGCAGGTGTTCCCTGCTCACTCCTCACTCTCTCATTCATTCATTCACTCACTCACTCATTCACTCATTCTTTCACTCATTCATTCACTCACTCACTCA
>JAAGEH010000090.1:3162642-3174685 GCA_011751065.1 Lasiurus cinereus | reverse complement strand
GGCAGTCCCAGTCCCAGCGGGCACAGACATTCCAGAGGAAGGCAGTCTGGCATTTCGACGGGGACAGGAGAAGGGCTGGTACCCTTTGACCCCCGTAGAGGAGATGAAGAAAGGCTTAGCCGGTGTTGCTCAGTGGTTGCCGACCTAGGAACCAGGAGGTCAGGGTTCGATTCCCAGTCAGGGCACGTGGCCAGGTTGTAGGCTCCATCCCCCGTGGGGGGCGTGCAGGGGGCAGCCGATCGACGATTCTCTCTCATCACTGATGTCTCTCTCTTGCTCTCCCTCTTCCTCTGACATCACTACAAACGTATTTTACTAGTAAAAAGCCATGGAGAGTGCTGGTCCCAGCTGTGCACTCCAAGGACCACCCAGGGTGGTGGCCGGCTGGTTAGACTGCGGTGCGGCCACACACCAGGGTGCTGCGCAGCCAGGAGAATGGGATGTGCCCTAGAGGACGGGCAGACACGCCCGGGTGACAAGCCAGCAGGACCTGGTGCACTGGGAATGCACCGTCCAAATGGCGGAGAGGCACTGTCTCAGCCCGGGCAACAGGAAACAGGACAACAGTCATGTGCAAACGTTCTAGGTTCTTCTATGAGAACACAAAAAGGTGATGCCGAAACCAGTTTGGCTCAGTGGATAGAGCGTCGGTCTGCAGACTGAAGGGTCCCAGGTTCGATTCCGGTCAAGGGCATGTATCCTGGTTGTGGGCACATCCCGGGTAGGGGGCGTGCAGGAGGCAGCTGGTCGATGTCTCTCTCTCATCGATGTTTCTAACTTTCTATCCCTCTCCCTTCCTCTCTGTAAAAATCAATAAAATATATTTTTTTAAAAAGGTGACAGGCCTGGCTGGTGTGGCTCAGGGGATGGAGCGTCGGCCTGCGAACCAAAGGGTCCCGGGTCCGATTCCGGTCAAGGGCACGCACCTCAGTAGCAGGCTCCTCCCCGGCCCGGGCCCTGGTCGGGGTGCGTGCAGGAGGCCACCCATCGATGTGTTTCCCTCACATCCATGTCTCTGTCTTTCCCTCTCTCCCTAAAAGCAACGGGAAATACCCTCGGGGAGGAAAACAGTTTAAAAGCGCCAGGTTCGGAGGAAGAGCCGGGCAGCTGGCGCCTGGCTGCGTGCTCCGAAGGCTCCAGGAGGAGGCGCTGTGAGCAGAGGGGAGGGCGTGGCAGGGCAGGCGGCACAGAGGAAGTGCCCGTGCGAGGCCTGCGTGCCCAGCTTCCTGGGGCGCAGCTCCAGGGCAGGCGGGGGGCAGGTGGGGGCAGGCCCAGCCTCCCTATCAGCTGCTCCCTCGCTCCCTTGCTGGCAAGTGGGCAGGGCACGGCTGACCCGCCCTCACCAGGCCTGAACTCTGCTCCCGGAGCCGGCGTGGCCTGGCTACATGGCCTTGGCCAGACGCTGCCCTTGCCAGCCTGGCTCTTATCTTTAAAGCAAGGGCTTGGGTTCCTGTCTGTCCCGCTGGGCTCCGGGTGGGCCGAGGCCTGGCAGCAGGGCGGGTGGGCAGGGTGGGGGCTGAGGGGGGGTGCTGAGAGCTGCAGCCCCAGCGTCTCCGTCAGCCTGGTCCGGGCCGTGGGACCCCAGGAAGCACACACACACACACACACACACACACGGCTGGTCCCCAAGTTACAGGAGGCCCAGGTTAGACAGACAGGGAAACCGAGGCTCAGGCTGCAGCTGGGACCCAAACGGCCGACCCTGGGCTCTCCCTGTCCTGCAGACGACAGCCTCTGCCGGGCGGGGAGTGTGGCTTCATGCAAACGGACGTGCCACCCACCTGCCCCTCTTCCTGCCTCCCTGGCGGTCCCCCGACAAGAAGGGACCCCCTCCTCCCAGCCCTCTGCGGCACCGGCGTCTGCCTGGCCCCCCTCGCACGCTGTGTCAGCTTAGTGTCTGGCTATTGAGGCCAAGAAGCAGGCGACTCTCGCTGAGAGGGGACCCCTTTCCCTGCCTGCCAGCCTCCTGCCCCCCGAGAGGGGACCCCACTTCCCTGCCTGCCAGCCTCCTGCCCCGGCACCAGCTCGGTGTCAGTCCCGTCCCCATGCCGGTGCCAGCCGAGGCATACCGAAGGGCAGTTCTGCTCACAGCTCCCCGCAGCAGCCTCCCTGGCTCCCCGGCACCCGCTGTGGGAGGGGTCTGCTGGGAGAGGTCTGAGACCCTCCCGTGCCCTGTGCACTAGGGGTCACGCCCACGAGGCTGGGAACGGGGCCCAGAGAGGCTCAGCCCTGCTCCCACTCGGCCGTCCAAGGCCCCTCCACCGGGTGCCCTCGCCCTGGCAGCCACCAGCTCCATCTCCTGACTCTGCTCACGCTCGCGGTCAGACCTGTCCTTGGGGCTGGCAGGTTGCTCTGTCCCCTGCTCCCCTCAGGAGGGGTCTGAGGGGACGGTGCTGACCCTGCACCTGACTCTCAGCCCTACAGAGAAGCCCCAGCCTCAGCCGCCTCCGGTGGGGGGGAAGGTGGAGGGACCACGCCTGTGGAGGAGGGGCCTCCCCTCCGGCTAGGGGAGCCTGCAAAAGCCCGCCCTCTCAGCCTCGGCCTCCTCCCCTGTGGAGTGGGGCGATCCTGCGGCCTCAGCAGCAGCCGGGCCGATGAGCAGGGTGGAGGGTGGGCCCTGTCCCCTCCTGGCAGCCCTCGCCTTCAGGGCCCCCCACCCCCACCCCTCACCCTCACCTCCCAGCCTGTGCTGCTCTCATCACCCTGAGAGCCCTGGGCACGGCTCCTCCATCCATCCGGCTTCTGACACCAGCACCAAGGCCACGGCTGAGCCACCACGCCAGGAAGGTCGGCCGAGCCAGGCGGAGCCGCAGCCGCGTCTCCCCATGAGCGGTGTCCCCTGGGGAGGGCGGGGGGGCGCTTACCTGGTGGCAGGTGAGCGCCAGGGCGGTCCACACGAAGACGCCCGAGATGCCGCGGGCCAGTGCGCTGGTGAGGACCAGCTGGGGGGCGCCCTGCGAGCTGTTCCCCGCGCCGCCCGTCGGCAGCCCCCCGGGTTCCGTGGGCCCGGTCGGCGGGGGGCCGGGCGGCAGCCAGGTGGCTGACACCTGGGAGGCCCCCGCCAGCCCCGGGAGTCCGGAGGTGTCAGCCATCTGCAGGGGCAGGGCGGGCACGGGGAGGAGGAGAGGGCAAAGGTGGCTGAAGGCAGCCAGGGCCAGGCCGGGAGGGAGGCTCCCCCTCCAGAGCCCACCTCTCTTCGGGGATGCGGGGGCCGTGGACAATCCCGCCCCTTCCCTGTCTCTGGCAGCCCCTCACCTCCAGCCCCCCGCCCCTCTGTGCACGGGGACCGGCTCCAAGGACCTCGGCTCCGAGGCTGGCCTGGGCGAGCCTCCTGCCTGTGACCTGGGCCACCCGCCCCACCTCTGCTGCCGGGCTGGTGGGGAGCCCGCTTTTTAGGGGCCAACGTGGTCTGGGAAAGTGGGGGAGCCCCAGGGGCCGGAGGAGTCGGGGAGCAGGTGGCGGGAGGGCCGGCCCAGCCTCGGGGGCTCCCTGGGAGGCTCCCTGGCTCCTGCCTCAGCCCAGCCAGCCTGTACCCTGCATCCTCGCTCTCCGCCCTGGCTCCCCCTCCTCCTCCTCCGCCGGCCGGCCCAGCACCTACCTCTGGCAGGAAGCGCCGGGCCCAGCCCCGCGGCCCGGCCTCCAGGGGAGCCCAGCTGGTCATTTGTGTGGCCACGTGGCCCCCCTGGTGGCCCCACAGGGGGCGGGGCGAGGCTGCTGCTGGAGGCGGGGCCGGCACAGGGAGGGACCGTCCACCTGAGCCCCACTGGCCCTGCCCCCGGACACTCGAGCCCTGGGCTTCGCTCCGGCAGCTGCTGGCCCGCGCCGCCCGCCGCCAGGTGCCCTCACCTGCCCGCGCCAGCTGGCCCGGGGGCGCAGCTCCACCTGAGCCAGGCGGGAGGCCTGCGGGGGCCGGGGAGGCGGGCAGGGGACGGGAGCTGGGGGGACAGCGATGACGCTTGCACATAGTGGGCGCATTCAGTGCCTGAGACCCCTTTCCCCAAGGGGTGCCCTGGAAACATTTCTGGGTTTGGGGGGGCACTGGGCTCTGCTTGGGCACCCGACTCCCCGCCCCCAAGGTGCGAGCTCGGCCCCTGGGGGGCGGCCGGTGGGACCTCGCTGGTCTTGGCCCTGCGCCCTGGGTGCGGGAGGGCTCTGCTCGGTGGGGTCTGGGACCCTCTGGTGCCCTGGACACTAGGGGTCAGACCCACGCGGCTGGGATCGCTGGGCCCCTTGTAGAGGTGGGAACGGGGCCCAGAGAGGCTCAGCCCTGCTCCCAGGGTCCCCCAAGAACACAGGAAGGTCCAGAGTGAGGCCACCACCCCCTGAATGCACCACCTGCTCCCCCTCACCCTGTCCCCCAGGGATCGCCAGCCCAGGAGAAGCCAGCCCCCTCCCCAACCCCCGCAGGGCCTCCTGCAGCTCTGCCCGCACCCCTGCACCCCGTCTCTCCCGGCTGCCTCCTGTCCCCCGTCTCAGGTGTCGCAGCTCTCATGGCGCTGACAGTTTGCGGCCTGTCGTCCACCCCAGCTCCCGGACCGGTGTTGCCCGTGGGCTCCCCTCCTCCGGCCAAAGTGAGCTCCTCCTGGCACCAAGGGGGCCCCCTGAGCCCCACCCGCCCACGGTGCCCTGTCCCTGCACCAGGGACCGGCACCAGCTGGCTCAGCGCGCAGACCAGGCCTCCTGCCTTCGGGACAAGGCTTAGGGCCTTGGAGAGTGAAGACTCGGGTATCAGGGCCGGGGCAGGGGCAGGGGCAGGGCTGCCAGGACCCAGGGACCCCTTGCTGGACGGGCGGGGAAACCAAGGTCTAGACCAGTGGTCGGCAAACGGGGCCTCGAGAGCCGTACCGCGGTTCGCCGTTCTGTTGACTAATGAGTTTGCCGACCACTGGGACAGGGGCTTAATCACAAGGAACAGCAACAGCCTATGATTATTAGAATCCAGAGTCTAGGTCAGTGGTCGGCACTCATTAGTCAACAGAGCCGCGGTTTGCCGACCACTGGTCTAGGACTTTCCCAGGTGGATGCTGGGGCCAGTGAGCACAGCAGGGGGCCCTGTGGTTAGTGCCAGGGGACTTCCCAGCTGGGGTCATCAGGGTCAATTGGGATGGCTCAGATGGTGCTAGCTTCAGACAGGACTGCCCGCCCTCCCTCCTTCCCTCCCTCTCTCTCTCTTTTAAAAAATATATATTTTTATTGATGTCAGAGAGGAAGGGAGAAGGAGAAAGAGAAACATCTACGATGAGAGAATCATGGACCGGCTGCACCCTGCACGCCCCACACTGGGGATGGAGCCCACAAACGGAGCCTGTGCCCTGACCGGGAATCGAACCCTGACCTCCTGGTTCATAAGTCAATGCTCCACCACTGAGCCCGCTGGCCAGGCAGCTCAGCCCCTTCTTCAAAGGCAGCTTGCACCGTACAGAAAGGTGGGTGGGAGGCCTGGTGGTCCCCTGCCCCTTAGCTCTGCCAGCGACGAGTGGGGGCAAGGGATTTTTTTAAATTATATTAATTTATTTAGGGGCGAGGAGATTTTAACATTAGACTGAGCTGGTTTATGGCTCCCGAGGGTCCCTGATTCCGGGGAAGATCCTTCCACTCAAGGCCAGCCCTGATGGGGGAGGCCAGACCGTGTTGCTCTGGGCAGTTCTCGCAGCTGTCCTCCCTGGCACACTCTTGTTCGGCCACCACCTCCAGGAAGGCCTCCAGAGCGCCCTGGCTCTGAAGCTTCCCACTCCAGAGCCTCTTGCACACCTTGGGCAATGGCTTGGCCCTTCCTGCCAGCATGAGCCTTGAGTGCCTTTCGTAAACCTGAGGCTCTGCTCAGCCACCTCACAGGCCCCTGTGCTTCTGGCTTTCTCATCTGTAGAGGTGAGTCGGCCTGCTGGTCTCTGCCACCACTGAGGGCCTGGGAAACACCTTTGCTGTGCTCTGAGCTCTGGGTAAGGTGGCCATGTGGCCCTCGGGGGGCCCAGTCCTGCAGATCCAGCCCGTGAACAAGGAGGACGCTGTGGGTGGGTGAGCGACCCTCCTTGGGGAGAAGGAGGGACCTGGCTGTGCCAAGCCACCACACACAGTGAAATCGAGGGCCAGCCCAGGTCCAGGTGGGTAGGGGAGGCCGCTGCTCTGCACCCTGGGGCTCTCTGGGCGAATGAGGCCTTGGCCCTGGGCAGCTGGTGTCACGGCCCACACCCACTCGGGAGGTGGCCGGGCCAGCTGGGCCTGATTTTCCTGTCTGGGGCTGGCCGGCCACCAAGCCTGTCACAGGACAGACCTGCCGGTCCAGCTCCAGGCATCCGGGCCTCTGACCACTGACTGCACTCTGACCAGGTGGCCCGGCCCGGCAGGTCAGGGGCCGGGGTTGGGGGCGGGTGCGAGAAGCTGCCAGCCAGCCCCAGACCTGCCTGCCTTTGCCCCAGTGATCACGGCCCGCGGCTCTGGCCTCCGTCTGGCAATGCACCTCCTTCCGGGCCAGCGGCAGCCTGGGGACATCTCTGAGTGCAGGTGGCTCCCCTCCCACGAAGGACGGGCCCCCCTTTCCCTGGCCCAGCCCCTTCCAAAGCTGAGCTGTGCCCTGAGCTGGCAGACAAGGTGGGGGCCACAGATACCCTGCCTCCCCAGGCCCGCCCCCTGGGGTCCTCTGGCTCTCCCCTGGCCCCTCAGCTGCTGGTGCCCAGCTGGGGTAGGACGTGTCGCTGAGCATGTGTCCCGGCCACGCAAAGGCCATCGGCTGAGTTACCACCACCAGGGCCAGCGGCAGCCCATCTTGCTATTTGTGACAGCACTCACAGGCCGCACACAATTCTCGGTTTAAAAATGAGCCCGCTGTATTTGGCCAATCTTTTTGTCTTTGTCCCTGAGCCACATCACCTGTGCTCCACCCCCCACAGCACCTGTCCTGGTGCGCCCACTGCACTGTCCCTGCTGAGGAGCCGGCGGGGGGAGAGAGACACAGGGATGGGTGAGCCGGGCAGTGAGAGGTGGAGGGGGTGGTCCTGCCGGAGCACAGGGCTCAGCTCTCCCAGAACCTAGTCAGAGCCCCAAAAGGAGGGGCGAGGAGGGTCCCGTTTCCTGGGGCTGCCGCTCCGATGACGACAGACCGGCCTAAACCCACAGGAACGTGGGCTCCCGTTCTGGGGCAGAATCTGAAATCAGGGTGTCGGGGGCTGTGCTCGCTTGGGGGGCTCCAGGGAGAGTCCTTCCTGTCTCTCCAGCTTCTGGGCGCCCCATCTCAGCCTCCATCCTCAGGAGACCCCTCCTCCGGTTTCCCGCAGCCCCGCCCTCCCCCCTTCACCAATGAGGCCAGACACTTCACTCCCTCGCCCTGATACCTTGGCTGGGCCAGAGCAAGCACTTTCCCGGCCCTGTATGGCCAGAGGGCCGGATGCTCCCCGCTCTTGCTCTAAAACCAAGAAAGACAGGAAAAGGAAGAAGAAAAGCTGGTTGCAGCTGCTGCGGGAGAGTTCGGGCCCCGCTGGCTCCCCCTGCCTGGGGTCCTGCCAGCCGGCACGGCGTGGGTGGGCTCCTCTCCGTTCCCAGGCCAAGGGACCGACCAGCCCAGTAACCCCGTCAGCCCCGGGGACCCCCAACTTGGTTCTCTCCTCCCGTCCTGTCTGCACTGCTCCCAGGCCTGTTGCTCGGTCTCCAGGGAGAACCTGCCCATCAGCTGGGTGTGCTGCCAGTCCCGGGTGTGCACCTGGGGCCTCAGATGCTCTGGTGACCGGGGGGCACGGCCTCTGGGTGCAGGGGCTGTGACTCAGAATTTCAGGGTGTGGGTTTTCCTCCAGGGGCCCCCTCCATTGGGCTGCCTTGGGGCCTCAGCCTGGATACCACACTCCTTCTGTGTGTGTGTGTGTGTGTGTGTGTGTGTGTGTGTGTGGCTCAGTGGATAGAGCGACGGCCTGTGGACTGAAAGATCCCAGGTTCAATTTTGGTCAAGGGCAAGTGCCTGGGTTTCTGGCTCGATCCCCAGTAGGGAATGCACAGGAGGCAGCCGATCCACAATTCTCTCTCATAGTTGATGTTTCTCTCCCTCTCCCTCCCTCTCTGAAATCAGTTAAAAAAAAAACAAAAATCTCTCCCACTTCCCCGGCTGAGCCTTCCACTCCTCACCATCTCTAAAGAGCCAGGTCCTCCCAGCCACCAAGCCGTGCCCACGTGAGCCGGGCGTGCCCGTTCCTGGCATGGTCCTTGCAGCCCTGCCGAGCCTCTCTCCCCCCCTCCCCCACCTCCTTCCTTTGCTGGAGATGCCCTCCCCGGGACAGTCCCTGCCTGCTCAGCCCTGCAGCCCTCCCCTGGCCGGTCCCGTGCCTCGCCCTGGCCCATCGAGGTGACCACACACAGCAAGACGGGGCGAAGGGAATGGAAGTCAGCGCCCGTCAATCCCCTCACTCAGGAGCGCCACAGGAGAAGCAAGGTGAGCGTGGGACACAGCTCCTGGCCCCCTCACCCCCCTGCACCGAGGGAACCAAGCCCCTGCCACTCAGGCTTCCCCCCTCTCAGGTCCACTGTGCCGCGGCTGAAGGTCACAGCACAGGAAGGTGGAGCAGTTTGGATTCTGCACTTGTTTTTAATACAAAAGCAACTCCTCCACTTGCCGGAACCACACTGAGGGCCAGGAGCCCTTTCCATTCTCAAACCCACACACCCACTGGGCCTGGTGAGACCAGCCCAACTCTCCCACGCACACTCCCGTGTTCCCTCCCTCCGGACAACGGGGTCCGGGACCAGACGGAAGTCTGCGGGAGCCAGGCCCCTCTCCTGGCTTCCAGGGCGCGGAGGGGCTTCTCGCTGGGGAGCCGCAGGGGTGGCCGCAGTCCAGGTTACCACACCTGGCAGGTCTGAATCACCTCCTTCAAGGCCCGCAGCCCCTCCAAGCTCCTGTCCTTCACGGCCACGGCCAGGAGGACGGCTCTGTTTCCGGCTTCTTGAGACACGAAGGTCACCAGGTTCTTGGCGAAGACGTGGATGAGAGGCTGGTGAGGGCGGGAGAAGGGCGCGTCACGTCTGGCTTTTATGCCTGGAGTAACCCCCGGAGCCCAGACTGGCGTCCTCGCCCCCAGGGGATCGGCACCCCAGCGTCTGCTGTGACAGCGACTCCGAGCTCGGCGGCACAGAACGCGCCAGGCGCACACAGCGCAGAAGGCGTCACTGCCGCTGCCTCCTCGGGCTCCCCAACTCCTGTCTGCCTGCCCTCTAACCCGGGAGGCCACGAAACACGGGGTTGCAGGCAGGACTCTGGGCAGTAACGTCCCACCACAGGGTCACACTGGCAGGGGGCAGGGGGAGGGGTAAGATGCCGAGGGGTGGGGAAAGGCACCACACGAAGACACGGAAAGTGCCGTCCCCCGGGCGGGGTGCTGCCTCCCACACACTCGTGTCGGGTGTGGGGGGGGGGGGGGGCGAGTCACAGCCACAGAGGCCCTGTCCTCCCAGCCCCCTGTTACCTCGTCCTGCCCCAGGAGCACTTTGGTCGTCAGCACGGGCTTGCTGATGTCACTGGTTGCAGGGCTGGGCTCCAGGGCGACCAGGGTGCCCATCTTCCCGAACTGGGTCACCACCACCAGGATGTGCGTGCTGAAGGCCGTGCAGACCACCTGGGTGGGCACCCCACACACCACCTCCGTCTTCTGTTTGGACGTCACCAAGGGCTTGCCCTCCATGGCTGGCTCCCTGCAAACGGCGTCTTGGCGACCTGAGACAGGAAGGGAAGAACGGAGGTACTTGCGGCCTCCCACGACCACCTCAAAGTCACCGCCAAAGCACAGACAGCCCCCTGAACCGCCTGAGAGCCGGAAGGGGAGCCCCACAACTAGAGACGTGGAGAGAGAGTGCTGAGACGGACAGGAGGTGGAGGCGTGGGACGGGCTGTTTTTTTGGCTGCAGAGTAAGGGGCCAGGGGTCCCAGCCCCACACCAGCCCCAGCCCAGGCTCCACGCCGGAAGAGAAGCCCCTGTGACTACGGGCTGTCGGCCCAGCGGGGACTGGAGCTCCCGGACATGGAGGCTGCTGGAGACCCAGGCATCCCGTTTAAGGGGCCGGCGCACCATCTTACTCCTACTCCCGGGACTGGGCAGCTTTGGGGGACCCAGACACAAACGGGGAGGAACTGGACTGTTTGGCATTGGGCAGTACTTCAGGGGTGGCTTCCTCCTGGGGGTGGGTGCTCACAGGGGTCACCGTTCCTGTGCTGGGACACACACCCCCCTTCCTACTGTGGGGCTGACTGGCACCCACCTCTGCCCCCACCAGCCTGGCCCACACAGTTGGCTCCATCCTGGCGATTCCCTGAGAGCCCACCCTGGTGGTGCGCTGCCGCTTTGCCATACGAACGGCCTGTCCTGGCTCTGGCTTAAGACTTTGCCAAACTCTCCCCAACGAGCTGCAGCTGGTGACAGCGAGCCCCAGATCCACCCATTAAAGGCCCAGGACCCGGCTCTCTCACCAGCCAGCCTTGCTTCACAGCTGGGCCTCACCTGGGCCCCTCCAAGCCCTTACAACATCTGAAGCTCTCTGTAGCGCAGCGGTTCTCAACCTTCCTCAGGCCGCGGCCCTTTAAGACAGCTCCTCATGGGGTGGTGACCCCCACCCATAAAATGATTTCCCTGGCTACTTCATAGCTGTCATTTTGCTACTGTGATGAACTGTCATGTCAATATCTGATAGGCAGGATGTATTTTCATGGTTACAAATGGAACATCATTAAAGCATAGTGATTAATCACAAAAACAATATGTAATTATATACTGTGAAATATTTATTTCTAATTACAAATAAATGAAATTTTGTCCTGAATCGTGGTGTAGCGTGGGCAACCGTCTTCCTAGGACAACAGGAAACTACATGGCGACACTTTGCGACACCGAGGAGCGGTGTGTGGGTTCCTCAGACCATGGGAAATAGGTGTTTTCTGATGGTCTTAGGTGACCCCTGTGAAAGGGTCGTTCGACCCCCAAAGGGGTCGCGACCCACAGGTTGAGAACGGCTGCTGTAGCGCCTGCCAGCGGGCCCCAGCCAGGGGCTGACCTGGCACCCCGCGGGCAGCTTCAAACCAGAGCGGATGACAACTCTGCACCCACCCGCTCCAGGGGCAGACTCAGTGAGCACCAAAGCAGCTCTCCCACCGTCCTCCCAGCTGGGCCTCACAGCCAGCTGGCCTGGAGGTCGGTCAGTCCTCCCAGGTCGCCAACAGCCATCAAGGCTCAACGACAAGACTGTGCACCCAGCCCACGGGGAGGGGGGCGGGCGCACCTAGAGCTCCCAGCTCGGGTGACTGGGGAGGCTGAGCCCCCGGGCCCTGCGGGACACCTATTACACACAGCCACTCTGCCAACTCCGGGAGACACAGCAGCACTAACCAACGCATAGAGGGGCGAGGGCGGGAAGAGAGTAACCAAAGATCTTAATGATGCACAGACAGCTGGATGGTGAAGGGGAGGGCGGGGCGGGAACCGAGTGGAGGGGGGCGGTGGGGGGAGAAAGAAGGCGCATCTGTAATACCCTCAACAATAAAGACTTAAAAGTAAAATAAGCCGAGACCGGTGTGGCTCCGTGGATAGAGCGTCGGCCTGCGGACTGAAGGGTCCCGGGTTCGATTCCGGTCGGGGGCATGGACCTTGGTGGCGGGCACATCCCCAGTGGGAGGCGTGCAGGAGGCGGCGGATCGATGTCTCTCTCTCATCGATGTTTCTGACTCTCTCTCTCCCTTCCTCTCTGTAAAAATCAATGAAATATATTAAAAAAATAAAAATAAAAATAGCCGAAACCGGTGTGACTCAGTGGATAGAGCGTCGGCCTGCGGACTGAAAGGTCACGGGTTCGGTTCCGGTCGGGGGCATGGAATTGCTGGCGGGCACATCCCCACTGTGGGGCGTGCAGGAGGCGGCTGATCGATGTCTCTCTCTCATGGATGTTTCTGACTTTCTATCCCTCTCCCTTCCTCTCTGTAAAAATCAATGAAATATATTAAAATAAAAATAAAAATAGCCGAAACCAGTGTTACTCAGTGGATAGAGCGTCGGCCTGCGGACTGAAGGGTCCCGGGTTC
>JAAGEH010000090.1:3144532-3161646 GCA_011751065.1 Lasiurus cinereus | reverse complement strand
GCCCCCTAAGCCCCGCCCCGCGGCGCTGCCGGAAGTGCCCAACCTGCAGGGCTTCCGCTCCCCGTGGCCGGGCCCTTCCGGCCTGGGCGTAGCTGGGGGGTGAGCAGCTGGGTTCCGGCTCCCGGAAACGCCCGGCTGGACCCCGGGGGGGAGAGCGCGCGGAGCCGGGCCCCCGGGGGGAGAGTGGAGAGGAGGGGGTGCTGTTTCAAAGGCGGGGTAACCGGGTGCACGAGGGCGGGGCGGCTGCAGGCAGAGACCAGCCTTTTTTTTTTTGCAGAAGCCGGAAGCCCGGGCATGGCGCCCCAGCATCACCTGTCCGGCGGGGAACGCATGACCAGTCGCCCCCCCAGAGCCCCTTCGTTTGCAGGACTGAGCTCCGGGCCTCGGAGCACCGGCCCAGGCCCGCCTGCAGCCCGGGCTGCTGGGCCAGTGGGGAGATGCCTAAGAGGGAGGATGCATCAGGGGTGGCAATTCTCTCTCTATTTTTATAAATATATTTTATTGATTTTTTTTTTTTGCAGAGAGGAAGGGAGAGGGATAGAGAGTTAGAAGCATCGATGAGAGAGAGAGAGACATTGCTCAAATCGGGACAAATGGCACAGAAGTGGAGGCTCCTGGACCTGGAGTCAGGGAGCCTGCGAGGGGTGTGTGGCCCAGGAAAGAACCCGGGTCCGAGCCCTTGAGCCCCTCTAGCTGGGCAGGGCCTGTGGGCGCCCCCCTCTTCCAGCCCCAATCCCCATCTGGGGCGCCTTTCACACCCAGGGGAGCAGGAGAATAGCTGACGTTTCTGTGGCCCTTTGTGCCAGGCAGCGTTGTAAGCGCTTCGTTTAGTAACTCGTTCACTTTTTTTAAAAAAATATATATTTTATTGATTTTTCACAGAGAGGAAGGGAGAGGGATAGAGAGAAACATCGATGAGAGAGACATCGATCAGCCGCCTCCTGCACGCCCCGCACTGGAGATGCGCCCGCAAGCAAGGAACATGCCCCCAACCGGAATCGAACCCGGGACCTTTCCGTCCGCAGGCCGACGCTCTATCCACTGAGCCACACCGGTCTCGGCAACTTATTCACTCTTAACCCCGCCGAGCAGAGAAACATTTCACAGAGCTGACAAGGGCTGGATCTGGGCTGCAAACCTCCACCTCCCTCCCTTTATTTTTACATATATTTTGTTGATTTTTTTTACAGAGAAGGAAGGGAGAGGGATAGAGAGAAACATCGATGAGAGAGAAACATCGATCAGCCGCCTCCTGCACGCCCCCCACTGGGGATGTGCCCGCCACCGAGGTACCTGCCCTTGACCGGAATCGAACCCGGGACCCTTCCGTCCGCAGGCCGACGCTCTACCCACTGAGCCACCCTCCTTCCTTATAGTTGGGTGGAAAACCCCTCTCCCTGCTCTTCAGCCTCCCTTCACAAGCCCTCTGGCCAGGAGGTGGGACCGTCCGGCTGAGCTGTCTCAGCCCACGGCAAGGGGGTGGAAGGGGATTGGATGGGATGCATCTGCGCCTCGAGGAGGAGACCTGCGTCCAGCTCATGGTCCTCCCCCCCTGCCCTTCCGTTTCTCCTCCCCCCGAAGGGTTGGTGTTTGGTGGTTATAAGGGTAGTGAGGGGAGGCAGGGGGCAGTCTGGCCTTCCCGGTGGCCTCTCTGCCAGCTCCCTGTGTCCGATGAGCCCGGGAGCAGGGTTGCCTGAGCCGCAGGCGCTGATTTTGCTGGTGGTCAAAGTTCTGTCTTCCCGTGGGGCTTTCACATCTTTACCCTCAATTACTGGTCTCCTGTCACTCATGCCCAGGGAAAGGGGGAGGAGGGACCCCCAAGAGCCTCTCCCCACGCACACTGCTCAACCTCCCTCTCTCCTAATGTTACAGGCAGGGCTGCTGGAGGGGGAGACCACCTTTTACGGGTGCCATAGGGGAGCCTTGTGCTGATACCTCAGGGTCCACGTAACACCCCTCGCAACTCCACACTCGGAGGCCTTTCCGTCCAGTTCCCTGCTGCCCCTCAGCCCGCAGCACCTATCCCCTTGGGAGCCCCGGCCCCCAGGCATGTGTACTCCCGTTCTGATGACTTGCTTCCTGTGCAACCCAAGTCCAGTCCAGCCAGTGCTGCTCCTTCCAAAGTGATCCCGGCGGCCCTGCCTCAGAGACGCGCATTCTGAACATCGTCAGGATAGACCTGCAAATCGGGGCCCCGGCCTGAGAGCTCACGCATGCGGCCTTCATGTGTGGCCTTTTTTTAAAAAGTATATATTGATTTTTCACAGAGGAAGGGAGAGCAACAGAGAATTAGAAACATCGATGAGAGAGAGAGAGAGATCAGCTGTCTCCTGCACAACCAAGATAAATGCCCCTGACTATAACCCAACCTGGGACCCTTCAGTCCCCAGGCCGGCGCTCTATCCACTGAGCCACACTGGTTTTGGCCCGTGTGTGGCCTTTGTGCCGCCTTCTTTAGCTCAGCAGCGTGTTTTTCTTTTTAAAGATGTTTTAATTGATTTCAGAGAGAGAGGAGGGCGAGGGAGAAACATTGATGACTGCTGCCTCCTGCACGCCCCCTACTGGGGGTCGAGCCCTAAACCTGGGCATGTGCCCTTGACCGGAATGGAACCCTGACCCTTCAGTCCCCAGGCTGACATTCTATCCACTGAGCCACACCGGCTGGGCCTCGGCATCGTGTTTTTGAGGCTCGTCAGCGGGTCAGAACTTCACGCCTCTGGAGGGACCGGTCCTGCCTGCTGAGGAGCTGGGAGGGCCCGCTGGCATCACAGCGACAAGGGGGCCTCCTGAGGGCCCGGCACCTCTTGAATAGCGTCCCTCTCCCCCCCCCCCCCCAGCCCGGGTCTCTGGGACCCAGTGTGCACGCTCCAGGCTGCCTGCACGGAGGGCCTCTGCAGGGGCACCGGGACTGGGAGCGGCAGGGACCAGGCGGTGGCCCGGTCCAGTCCGGGGTCCCGGTTCCCCGCGGCTGGTCTGTAAGTCAGAGCAGCCTCCCTGGTACATTCAGGCTGTGGGGTCGCGATACCTGGAGAAAGGTCGTGGAGAAAGGTGTGGAAGCGGGACCCTCTGTATCAGGAAATAAGTTTATGTGGAGTGTGGGCAGCAGAGGCGGCAGGTGGAGTGGGGCTGAGGCCCCCCTCCCTCTGTGTGCGGCCCTCCCCCCCCCCCTCCGGGACAGTTCTGTGGGGGAGAGACGTGCTGTTCTGGCTGGCCCGGCCTCGTCCCTGCCCTCCTCGCCCAGCTGGTGCGGCGATGTGGCCTGGCCGCTGTGGGGAGGCAGGGTGCCCGCAGAGCCCTGATCCCAGCGCAGAGGAGGAAGCGCAGCGCACGGTCTGGCCGCCACAGCCGCTGCCCCGTGCCCAGGTGTCGGGAAAGGCAGCTCGGAGAGCCATGCATTTCCCCAAATGGAGGTGGTGGTGGGGGGAGGGGCAGGGAGGGGGAGGGGCAGGATGTAAGAAATGTAACTGCCGCCAAAACCGGTGTGGCTCCGTGGATAGAGCATCAGCCTGCAGACTGAAAGGTCCCGGGTTCGATTCCGGTCCAGGGCATGGACCTGGGTTGCAGGCACATCCCCAGTGGGGGGCGTGCGGGAGGCGGCTGATTGATTCTCATCGATGTTTCTAACTTTCTATCCTTCTCCCTTCCCCTCTGTAAAAGACCAATAAAATACATTTTTCAAAAAAAAAAAAGAAACATAACTGCCACAGAGGTTTTCTTGGGGAGAAAGGAATGGAAGGCCACCACCTGGGAATCACACGGTTCTAATAGGAACAGACAGACCCTGGGCCTGAGACGCACATGTTTCCCTGGGAAGTTAATGAGAACCGTCCAACCCGGGCCAGCTCCCAGGGACCCCGGGAGCAGTTCATCCAGAAGGAGAACAGGCTGCTCAGGAGTGAGGTCGGCAGGAGGTGTCCTGTCTTGGGCCGGTGTCCCCGGCTGACTGGTGTGGACCTGCCCGGACAGGGGGCGGACCCCGTGGGCAAGATGCTGTGGGCAGACGAGTGCCTGTGCTTGGGGCTCTGTGGATAGGAAGGTGTCACTGGAACACCACACAGCAAACAGCGAAAATCGGGCTGTGGTCCCGCTTCCCTCAGGGTCCAAACCTGAGAGCTGGGCCCCACCCTCCACACGCACCCCAGAACGGGGCACCCGCCCATGGGGAACACGCCTGCTGCCTGCACGCATGTCTCCTGCCGTTTGCTCGGCTCTTTTTAAATGTATTTTTACTGATTTCAGAGAGGAAGGGAGGGGAGAGAGAGAGAAATGTTAATGATGCGAGAATCATCGATCAGCTGCCTCCTGCATGTCTCCTACTGGGGAATCAAGCCTGCAACCTGGGCCTGGGCCCTTGACGGGAACCGAACCCGGGACCCTTCAGTCCGCAGGCCGACGCTCTATCCCCTGAGCCACACCGGCCAGGGCTGCTCACTTCTTTAATAAATGAAGCTGTGATCCACACACTGTTACTGAGAGCCTTCCTTTTTTTTATTTTTATTTTTTTAAAAATATATTTTATTGATTTTTCACAGTGAGAAAGGGAGAGGGATAAAGAGTTAGAAACATCGATGAGAGAGAGACATTGATCAGCCGCCTCCTGCACGCCCCCTACTGGGGATGTGTCCGCAACCCAGGCACATGCCCTTGACTGGAATCGAACCCGGGACCCTTCAGTCCACAGGCCGACGCTTTATCCACTGAGCCACACCGATTTCAGCTTCCTTTCTTCCAACAGTTTCAAGTCTTACTCCCCCCGCACGGGGCTGTGGGGTCCCCAACGAAGGAGACCTGCTGACCGGGGACCACATCCACGTGGGCAGAGCGAGGGGGTGGGGAGGGAGCACCCAGGCCCTGCCCGGCTCTAGCACCTCCCAGCCCCCCGCCTGGGACGTCCCCTCCCCCACCCGGCCTCGGTGGCCTCATCTGTCAAGTGGGAGCGCCGGCTTGTCACCCACTCAGTGGGCGTCCCCTGCTGGGCCCCGGCCTGGGCCCACCTCCCCGCAGACGGCTTCGGGTCCCAGGAGGGACCTCCTGTCCCGGACAGACAGACGAGGGCTGCAGAGTGTGTATGTGTGAGAGAGAGAGGGAGAGACAGAGAGAGGAGGAACTCCTAGGAAAACGGCTGCTTAGAGCAGCAGTTCTCAACCTGTGGGTCGAGACCCCTTTGGGGGTCGAACGACCCTTTCATAGGGGTCGCCTAAGACCAGCGGGAAAAAACACCTATTTCCCATGGTCTTAGGAACCAGCACACCGCTCCTCGGTGTCACAACGTGTAGCCATGCAGTTTACTGTTGTCCTAGGAAGACTGTTGCCCAGGCTACACCACGATTCAAGACAACATTTCATTTATTTGTCATGAGAAATAAATATTTCACAGTATATAATTACGTATTGTTTTTGTGATGAATCCCTATGCTTTAATAATGTTCCATTTGTAACAATGAAAATACATCCTGCCTATCAGATATTTATATTATAGTTGATAACAGTAGCAAGATGACAGCGATGAAGTAGCAACGGAAATAATTTTATGGTTGGGGGTCACCACCCCGTGAGGAGCTGTCTTAAAGGGTCGCGGCCTGAGGAAGGTGGAGAACCACTGGCGTAGAGGGAGCGGGAGGCAGGGGTGGTGGGGCCACTGCCTCCTGAGAGCCGGGCGGTGGTTGCCGGGCCCAGAGCCTGGTTGGAGGGTGGGGAGGCAGGACCCTGGTGCCGTTTGCCCACGTGGAGGGGCGGATTGTACTCAGTGGGGTTGGCATCCTCCGTTTGTGGCAGAAACAGGAAGGAAGGAGACAGACGGCTTTGAGGCAGGGGCTTGGCCCGCGGACTCGAACCCCGGCCCTCGGGGTCCAGGTGGGTGCGAGCTGGGTCTCTGCCCGGGAACCACCAGACGGGAACCACTAGCCGAGGGCTGTGCAGGGTGGTGCAGGGAGCTGCAGGGCGGTCCGGTCCCGTCCAGGTCTCAGGGCCAGTGGCGGGCAGCAGCACCGGTGATGCCAGACACGCCCGCTGGGGGGCGGCGGAGGCCGCGGAATGCTCCGGCCTAGCAGAGCCGGCTGGGCCAGTGTGGACGGAACCAGGAGTCTGGACTCCTCGCTGCCCGCTGCCTGGGAAGGGGCCGCCCTTCCACCCGGTCCCTGGCCAGGCCCCTCCCTGTGTCCCCCGGAGGCACAGGGCCTGCATTCTGACCCGGGTCACCCTGATGATGGTCGGGGGCAGATCCGGCCTCACCCTCAGGTCCCTCCTGGGTGCCGGCCGGTGTGAGTGATGCTTCCGGGCCTGGGGGTCACCGGGAGGGCACGGCGTCTGCCATCAGCACCGGCTGTCTCCCTGTCTGATCTGCAACCCTCCTGCACCCCTCCTGCACCCTGCACGCCCCCGGCTGCCTCCGTGCCCACCTGCCCTCCCCTGGGTTCTCCCGCCCCATGTGTCCGGTTCCCTGGGCATCCCCAGGGCCGCGGCCCCAGAGGCTGCTCAGGGAGCAGAGTGCTGGGACCGAGGGGGGAGAGCGGGCACCGGGCTTAACTCGTTAAACCCACGAACCCTCCTAAGGCCGTGACCCTTGCATACAGTTCCTCCTCATGGGGTGGTGACCCCCCAACCATGACATTTTGCTACTGTGATGCATCGTGATGTAAATATCTGCATTTTCCCATGGTCTTAGGCAACCCCTGTGAAAAGGGTCACGACCCACAGATTGAGAACCGCTGCTCTGGAGGCAGCGTCTGTGCCGCGTGTCATCTCGTTGGGCCACGGGTAATCTGTTTAGCGCGGCCGGTCGCCGAGGGTCAATGCAATCGGACGCGGTTATTTATGTGTGCCCGGGTTCGCTGAGTGCCCTTGGAGGGACAGGAGGGCTCCGTGCCAGCGGCTCCGCCAGGGGACGGCCCGGCCCGGGCCCCTCCCTCCGCCCCTCTCCCCGCACCTGCCCTCCCGCGGGTGCTGAGGGCTGGCGTCCTTCCGGGGGGGACCCCAAGGGCGAGAGCGGATGGGCCTCCTGGGGTGCTTCATCCAGGTCTTCACCCCTCCCCGCCCCCGCCCCTCTGCCCCCTGCTCCCCCCCTCCCAGCTGCCTTTCCCTCAGGCGTCAGCCCCGGCCCCCTCCTCTGTGGCCCTCTCCCCCGAGGGCCTGCCGAGGCCGAGCTCCCCTCTCACCCCCAGACACTTCATTTGCAGGTTAAGTTGCACCTGGTGATCTGAGCTCTGAGCTTCTCAGCTGTCTGGTCCTCCTGCCTCTTCTGGAGGAGGGAGCGGAGGGAGGGGTTGGGGGAGGGACCCCAGGACAGCCCCCTGACCTCACCTGGCCCCCAGCCCACACGAGCACCGGCGGGGGGCACCCTCCCCTCCACCAACACAGAGCTGCTGGGAGCGTGGGTCACAGGCCTGTCCCCCGGGCCTGCCAGCTGCCCCCCAGCCAGCCTCTCTGGACCCTAAAGGCCGTCCACAGCCCAGCCTGCCCACCTCCATCCCAGCCGGGCACTCAGCGGGCCCTGGGGGTGGAGCTTCGCTCTGGACAGGGTCTCCTTTAGAAGATTGGCCCCTGGTCGCCGTGCAGGTGGGAGGCTGAGCTGGCAGCCCCGCCCCTCCCAACAGGACATGGGGTGAAAGGGGCAGGCCTCCTTGGTCTACCCTCAGGTCCTGGGAGAAGCGCAGCCCTCCAGGCTGAGGGAGCATCCGAGCTGGGCCTTGTCGGCCCGAGGCCCCACTGTGTCCCTCTGCGCCCCCCCCGGCCCCTCGTCACCTCCCGCCATGGAGCTGGCGCCCCCCTCCACTCCCGTGGAGAGGGCCCCCCCACCTCCCCACACCACGCTGCCCACCAGGCTCCCTTACTGTCGGCAAACAACAGGTCTGGCTGGAATGTGCTGAGGCAAGAAAGGAACTCACTCCAACCCCAGTGTGGCTCAGTGGATAGAGCGTCGGCCTGCAGATTGAAAGGTCCCGGGTTCGATTCCGGTCAAGGGCACGTACCTTGGTGGCGGGTACATCCCCAGTAGGGGGCGTGCAGGAGGCAGCTGGTTGACGTTTCTCTCTCATGGATGTTTCTAACTCTCTATCCCTCTCCCTTCCTCTCTGTAAAAAATCAATAAAATATATTAAAAAAAAAAAAAGAGCCGAAACTGGTTTGGTCAGTGGATAGAGCATCGGCCTGCAGACTGGAAGGTCCCAGGTTTGGTTCCGGTTAAGGGCATGTGCCTTGGTTGCGGGTGCATACCCAGTACGGGACATGCAGGAGGCAGCTGATCAATGTCTCTCTCTCATCGATGTTTCTGACTCTCTATCCCTTTTCCTTCCTCTCTGTAAAAAAAATCAATAAAATATATTAAAGAAAAAAAAAAAAGAAAGGAACCCACGAGGCAGCCTCTGGGGGTCTGCACAGGAACGGGAGGCTCACAGGCCGCTCCCCGGGGAGGGGGAGGAGGAGAATGGGGAGGAGGCCCAGAGCCTGAGGCACCCCCCGTCTGCCGCCGGACGGAGCTCCAGCTACATCCCGCCGAGAGGACGGTGGGGCGCACCCTGAGCCCCGGGGGCGGGCGGGCGGCGGCTGTGGGTCGAGCTGTGTCCCCCCTCAGCTCGTCAAGCCTGAACCCCACTCCCTGGGAGTGTGGCTGGGTGTGGAGCCAGGCCCTTGAGAGGCAGGAGGCCCCTCTGGGCAGAGACCGAAGGGCCTGGAGCAGGCGGCCTGGGGCTGGCAGTGGCTGGACGAGTAGGCCATGCCTGAGCCCGTGTGCCACCGACCCAGATGGCGTTGATGGCACCGAGCCTTCCTGTCCAGCCCCCAAACCTCCGCTGAGTCCACTGCACCACAGCCTGTTCCAGGGTCTGGCTGGGGCCGGGGCGGGGTGGGGTACAGGCCCTGAGCCAGAAGGCCCAGCCCACAGCCTGCCTCTCCCTGTCACCTGCAGGGTTTGCCCTCCCCCAGCCTCCACCTCCTGCCCCCCACGCCCCAGCTACTGGAGTGGAGGTCAGGCAGGCCCGTCCATGGCGTGGGCAGTACCAGTCCCTCCTGCCAGCAGGTGGCGGCAGCATGCGTCCACCCGCCACGTGGTGCATAGAGAACCCTGGGCCTTGGGGGGCACATAGGGCCCTTGGTGCAATGCCCAGTGCCCCCCCACACGTTCAAGGACTGAGACCCGGCTTTGTAGGGAGAAGGGAGGGGAGGCCCATTCCCGCCTCAAGGCCAGCCTTCGGCAGACTGCGGGGACCATCCGTCACCCCGTCCTCACACACCCCGGCCACAGGCGCCCTCCCGGGTCCAGACACTCTCTCCGGAGCTGGGCGGGGTCACGCCGGAGAGGAGAGGAGAGGCCGGGTCACACTGGGTCCCTGGCGGGCTGTGAGTGGGGTCTGCCCGAGGACCCCGTCTCCCCACCTGCTCCCCTGGGCCCGGCACTGGATCTGGAGCCCAGGAGCTCCAGCCTGTGGGGCGGGGGGCAGACAGACGGGGGATAATAAGATCTGGGATCACAGGGTCTCAGGGGCTTACGCCGAGGGAGGGGAGAGGCTGGGGGCCCTCCCGGGTGGCCGGCTGGCAGCTTGAGCTCCTCCCGCCTGGGGCCCTGCAGGCAGAGATTAGCAGTGACCTCCAAGGCCGACCTCTAGCTTCTGAGCTCAGGCCTCAGGCTTGTCCTCCTGACCCTGAGGGGCTGGCGAGGGCTGACCCAGGGCCACTGCCTCACCCCCTCACCACAGGCCAGACTGGGCCTCACTAAAGAGCACAATGTTTTTAAAATTTTTTAAAAATATATTTTACTGATTTTTTTACAGAGAGGAAGGGAGAGAGATAGTCAGAAACATTGATGAGAGAGAAACATCCAGCAGCCGCCTCCTGCACGCCCCCCACTGGGGATGTGCCTGCCACCAAGGAACATGCCCATGACCGGAATCGAACCTGAGACCTTCCAGTCCGCAGGCCGACGCTCTATCCACCGAGCCACACCGGTCCTGGCTATGTTAACATTTTTTTTTTCAAAATACACTTTTATGGATTTCAGAGAGGAAGGAAGAGGGGGAGGGAGAAACATCAGTGAGGAGAGAGAATCCCTGATGGGCTGCCCCCTGCACGCCCCCTCCTGGGGATCGAGCCCACCACCACCCGTTAGGCATGTGGCCCTGACCAGGAATCGAACCCTGGCCTGGTTCCTCGGTCGATGCTCCAACGCGGAGCCACATCAGCCAGGCTCTCTGACTTTTCTTACCCACGACCCTGCTCTCACGGGGGATGAGATGACCCCGCAGGCTTCGGGGTGGAGGGGGACCCCGGGCTCTCTTCCGAGCCCTCCGCCTCAGGCCGCCGGTGCGGCCAGACCCCCATCACCCCCATCACCCCGTGGGGTGATTAACTAGGTTCGCCAAGTGGATGAGAGAACGGGATATAAATAAATATTCCTGGAGCCGTTCCACCCCCTGCGGGCATGAACTTTGAATAATTGGAGAGAATTATGCTGAGGACTAATCAAAACTTTTTTTTCCTTTTGCTAATTACCTCTGGGCTTCATCAGTGTCAGAGTCTAATCAGCTCCAGACATCTTAATCGGCCCTGGGGAGGTGCGGGGAGCAGACGGGTGACCGCGCAGAGGCCAGGCGCTGGAGCGGGGGTCCCCGCCTGGTCCGGGGTGGGGTGGGGGGCGGGCAGTGGGGGCGGCGAGGAGGCCTCGGGGGGCCAGGCCTGTCCTGTGGGCCAGCTTCCCGCGGACCCACCCGCCGGGCCTGGTCTGCAGTGTACGTATCGGGTGCAAAGGACCTCGAAGATGGGCTGACCCCCTGGCAGGTGGGTGGCCGTGGCGGGGCCTGGGGACAGGTTGGGGGACTTCTCCACTGGGATTCTCGGGGTCTTCAGGGGAAGGAGGCTTTGCTCCCCTCTGCAAGCCTGCTCTGCCAGGACACAGCTCTGGTGGGCAGCGGGAGGGCTCGGTCCTTCACCAAACTCCTTCCTCCGGGGACACGGTGCTGGGTGGCTGGTCTGGGCCTGCCTCCTCTGGGCCTGTCTCTCTCTCTCCTCTCACCCTCCTGGGATCCCCTGCCCGGGATGGCCAGGCACAGCCGGGCAACGTAGCTGGGCAGCGGCCTCGGGCCGGGCCACCAGGGACATCCCTGCCGCCGGCCTCTGCAGAGCCTCCATCCACCCCCGGTCCCCAGGCCCCAGCCGGCTGGCTGGTTCTCAGGAGCACCCATCCCTGCTCCGTGATGGATGGTGTGTTTGCTATTTTGGTTGCAGAATAATGTTTATCACTTCACACAACAGTGACACCCCACCTCCCCACCCCCCGTCCCCCGAACCCCGAGATGGAGACCCCGGCGGAGAGCTGCTTTCTCGGGCTACATCTGTGATGTCTATTTTCCACGCCCCATCCCCTCTGTTCCCCTTATTGCATTTGGGGCGCTTTTCGGGCATCTGAATATGAGCACACACATATTCCAGGTGATATTTTTTAATAAAAAACCATCATTTATGGTTATTTTGCTTCTCCGCTCACTGTCAGCCTCCTCATTTGATTTCTGCTCACCGCAGGTCCCCGTCGGCTTCCTCGCCCACACAGACGGGGTGTGGTGTGTGTGTCAGGCCTCCCTTGCCCATACCCTCCCTCCCTAACCCCCCCACCCTGTCCCCGCCATCACCCAGCCCCCCTCCACCAGGGAGTGCACCAGCTCACCTTTCAGGGAGGGATGAGGGGGTGGCAGGCTGTGTGGGCTCTGCTGGGCTCCTCTGGGCACTGGCTCCCTGGTTTACGCCCACGGCGCCCCGTGAATCAGGAGCCACCCCTCCTCCCCGCTCTCCCCCAGCACCACCCTGCACCTTCGAGACTCAGTTCTCCCATCTTTTTTATTTTTTAATCTATTTTTTATTGATTTTAGAGAGACAGGGAGAGAGAGAACATCCGTGGTGAGAGAGAATCTCGGCTCAGCCGCCTCCTGCCCGCCCCACACTGGGGACGGAGCCTGCAACCCAGGCAGGTGCCCTCGCTGGGAATTAAGCCCTGACCTCCGGGTTCACAGGTCGATGCTCCACCACCCCAGAGCCACGCGGAATGGGCGCAGTTCTCCGTCTTTAAAATATATTTCATTGATTTTTTACAGAGAGGAAGGGAGAGAGATAGAAAGTCAGAAACATCGATGAGAGAGAGAAATCGATCAGCCGCCTTCTGCACGCTCCACAGTGGAGATGTGCCCGCAAGCAGGATACATGCCCTTGACCGGAATGGAACCCGGGACCCTTCAGTCTGCAAGCCGACGCTCTATCCACTGAGCCAAACCAGTCTCGGCAGTTCTCCGTCTTTAAACTGGGGGCAGCAAGGCACCCGTCCGCTCCCTCACCACACCGATGGCTCCCTGCCGGGAATAGCTCCCCGCTGTCCTCGAGCAGGAACTGCCTCAGAGGCCCCTCCCTGCATGCGGAGCCCCCTATCCTGCCCCCTCCCCCAGTTCTCACACGCCCGAAGAATGCAGCCCTCAGCTGGCTGTCCCTGGCTTGGCTGTGTGACCTGGGGCAGGTTGCTGACCCTCTCTGAGCCTTCCTGGTTTTCCTTCTCCGGGCTCCCTCCTCCCTTGGCGGGACATGATCGCTTTCCCATCAGCCCCAGGGGATCCTGTTTGCAGCAGCAACAGCAGCAGCAGCAGCTGCCCCCTACCCCCACCCACCCTCCACCGCCTGGCTGCTGGCCAGTCCCTGGAGAGGCCAGGCTGGCTGGAGGGCCCAGCGCTAGACTGCTCTGCCCCTGTGGCCACCGGTCAGGCAGCCAGAGCCGGCCATGGGAGGGGGCAGCCACAGGCCCTCCCACCTCCAGTTGGCCACACTCTGGACCCCGCTCCCCTGCGGGTTTTGGAGACTTTGGAGAGGGACCCTGCTGGGTGTGCTGGTGGGTGGGTGTGGGTGTGGGTGGGGGACGCTCCAAGCAGGCCTCTGGGCCTTGAGGAGGCCGGTGGAGGGGTGAGGAGCCGCTTCTCCACAGACGTGGAAGGAGAGTGTCTATGAATATTCATGCCCGACATGAATATTCACGGCGATAATCACGTACCTCCTCGCCATCCCCCCTCCCCCTTGGGCACCTCCAGAGCTTTCCCTCTGCTCTCCCGGGGGGTCCTGCCTCCACCACAGTGACCACTGGCTGCACCAGCGGAGGCCCTGGTCCTGCCAGCCGCGCCGGTGTGGGAGGACCGGGGGCCTGGGGCTCAGGAGGGCGAGGCTCCTGCCTGGACCCTGAACCCGCAGCCTGAGCCTCCGTTTCCCTTCCCACCTCCACGGCCCTCCCGGCCCCAGACTGAGGGTCCGGCCAGGCTGCGCCCTCGCCGGTTCCGTTCTCCATTCTCCCCATCGTGCTGGGGACAATGCTGGAGGCGTGGGGTCCCTGCAGGCGGCCAGGCCAGAGGCCAGGTTCCTGGGGATGGCCGCCCGGGAGGCCTGGGGTCTGGCGTCCTGACTGGGCTCCAGGGACAGCGGCCCCTGTGTGAGGCCGGGTCCTCGCTCCGGAGCAGAGTGCAGGCTGGGGGACCCTGACCCTGGCCCTGAGCTTCGGCCCTCACGCTGGCCGCCCACTGGCCTCACCGTGGGTGCTGCTCACAATCTGGCACTAGGGCTGCACAAGGTGGGGTGGAGCTGGGCCTGCCTCATGCCTCTGCTCGGTGCCGCCTTCCCGGGTGGGGGCAGATGGAGGCTCCTTGTCCTGGTCTGGCTCAGGCTGACCCTGCAAGAGCCCTCTGGTGCGCCCTGTGCTCCCCTGAACATGCTCCCCCCGGACCCCACGCAGCTAACGTCTGTGGGCGTGGCAGAGGAGAGGGGTGCATAAGGGGGGCTGGGCGGCCCCAGAGGGCACGGGACAGATGGGCCATCGTTCTCCATTTTCATTCGTTACCGGCTCTGCCTGCACCAGGGGCTGCCCCTCCTGCCTGGCCCGGCAGACAGCGCGGTCCCAGCCCCTCTGGCAGGAGGAAACGGCGGGCGTTTAGCTCAACGCTGCCTCCCGCTTCCTTGGAGGCCGCGGCCGTGTGGGGGTCCATGGGGTCCCTGGGGCACCGGCCAGGCCAGGAGAGGCAGTGTCAGCTGCCCCTGCCCGAGGGGCCTGGGAGAGGGGCTGGTGTACAGCTCACGAGGCACCTGGGACAGGCCCGGCCGGCAGGTGCACAGGCAGGAAGACGCAGGGATGGGGCCCCTGGAGCCCATCAGGGTCCTGCCTGCTGGCAGCCAGCCTCTGGGAGTGGGTGGTCTCCGTCCCCACTGGGCCGTGGGAGGGCCTGGGCCCACAGACCCGACGCTGCAGCAAAAGCCTCTGCCTGGGCTTGTCTGCCGGGGCCACAGCCTGGCTCAGGTCTGCAGCCCCGCCTGACCCGGTGGGGTCCCCTCAGGCCCTGGGGCCACGCCCCCAGCCCAGCACTATCTCTGAGGGCTGGGATGGGGCTAAGCCTCTTCCTGTCTCCCGGCTTCCAATTCCCATCCGCACACTGAGGGTGCAGCAGCCCCTCGCCACGTCCCCGCTGCCCGTGGCCTCTGTGAGGGGTGACTGTGTCTTGCTGGGCCCCCAACAAGGAGGAGTAGAAGGTGCATTGGGGGACAGGGACCCCCCCCCCGGGTCAGACAGGTCCAGGGCAGGCACAGGCCTGTGAGGACTTGGGGGCTGAGGCGCCAGGCCAGGCTGGTCTCCCTGAGCAACTGGTCTCCCTGCAGCCAGGACCTGGGGCTCCTCTGGCTTCGGGGTGCAGTGGCCTGTTAGCCTGGGACAGTGGTTCTCAACCTTCCTCAGGCCGCGACCCTTTAAGACAGCTCCTCATGGGGTGGTGACCCCCAACCATAAAATGATTTTCGTTGCTACTTCATCGCTGTAATTTTGCTACTGTTATGAACTGTAATGTAAATATCTGATAGGCAGGATGTATTTTCGTTGTTACAAATGGAACATAATGAAAGCATAGGGATTCATCACAAAAACAATATGTAACTATATATTGTGAAATATTTATTTCTAATTACAAATAAATGAAATTTTGTCTTGAATCGTGGTGTAGCATGGGTAACAGTCTTCATATGACAACAGTAAACGACATGGCTACACTTTGCTGCACCGAGGAACGGTGTGCTGGTTCCTAAGACCATGGGAAATGGGTGTTTTCCGCTGGTCTTAGGCGACCCCTGTGAAAGGGTCGTTCCACCCCCAAAGGGGTCGCGACTCACAGGTTGAGAAACGCTGGCCTGGGAGATTAGGGGACCTGGCGGCTCACACAGGTGAGCAGTGTGCAGGCCAGAGCTTGGAACATTGTCTGCCTTCCTGCGGCCGAGAAACAACCCGGTGGCGATGCAGGCTGAGGCCCGGGCGCCCGCCCCCGGAGGAGGCCGTGGGGTGCCCACGTGAGACGGCGGAGAGAAACACCGAGCGATGTGTCTTCTCAGACTCAGCCCACAGGAATGAGTGATTACTCACAGTGTGTGCACCGTTTGGGGGGACTCCCTGTCCGTCCCGGAGGAAGGAAACCCGAAGTTCACCCAGAGATCTGTCGGTGAATATTCACAGCGGCGTATCCATACTGTCCCCAAAGCGGGAATAACCCACACCCCTCCAGCTGCCGTGTGAGAGGCACCGGCCCATCGGGGACTGGGGTTTATCAGGCAGTAAAGGAAGGGATGGGGGTAGGCCCTACGACAGTGCGTTTTCAAACATCCTCTCCCCCCCGGCACACACCCTCCTGCCGGAGCTCTGCCACGTCCCTCAGACGGTGTGATTCTGACTCACCGTCCGGGCCGGGGCTGTGTCGGCTGTGGTGGTGAATTAACTGACAGACGAGAGAAAGGCGATCACTGTCCCTGACCAGTCAGGCATTGCCTGCTTTCAAACCACTTTTTAATTCAGATTTTTTTTTTTATGATTGAATCTCAGAGAGGAAGGGAGAGGGAGAGGGAGAAGCATCAGTGATGAGAGAGAATCATGGATCGGCTGCCTCTGGCACGTCCCCCTGCACGGCCCCTGCTGGGCGGAATCGAGCCGGCCATAAGGACATGTGCCCCTGGCTGGAATCGCACCTGGGACCCTTCAGCCCTGCAGGCCGATGCCCTATCCACCGAGCCACACCGGCCGGGGCTAAGCGTTCTTGCGGCATCACCTGCCCTGCAAAATACAGGCATCTCAAAGGCGTCATGCAGGTGACCCCACAGGGTGGCTCCATGGGTAGGGAGTCTCTGAAATGGGGGGGGGGGCAGGGGAGCTTCGAGTCTGGTGGAGGCATGGGGTGAGGGTTGGGGGGGGACCGGACCCCTGTGCACCCATCCTCGCCCTGGTCACCTCCCCCTTCCTACCGGTGATCCCGGCTTCATGCGCCACTCCCACACCACACCTGTCCGGGGTCCTCCTCCCCGAAGGGGTCCCCCAGGTCCTCCTCCTCCTCCAGCAGCCAGATCGCCACCTGCACCCCGCTTTGCCCACCTGGGTCGCTGCTCGGGCGGCTCGGGAAGCGGCCTGGATCCGCAGGCGGCCGGGCAGGGGCGCCCTTGAGCCTCGTTTGGCATTTTCTCCAGCGGCTCCCACCGCGGGCAGGGGCAGGGGCAGGGGCTGGGGGGCCATGGAAGACACCCCGGTGTTGGGGGGACTGCGGGGGGCCGCTCCGCGCGGGCTCCGGGGGCCGAGGGGTCCTTGGGGTGCAGCTTTAGAATCTAATTTAGGGGCGACCCAGACATGTCGGGCGCCGCGGGGTTCGGGAGGCGCAGGAAGCGGGGTTCGGAGGTCGGGAAATCCGCTAGACCCCACCTCGCGGGGGTCCGAAGGGGCCCCGGCGCCCCCCGCGCCCCCGCTGCAGCCGAACCCGGGTCCGGGCACCCGGAGGGATGAAGGGGGCGGGGTCCGCGGCCTGGGCAGGGGCAGGTCCAGGGGGATGGGGTTGGGGTGTTTCCGGCGCCCCTTCTTCCCTCCCCGCCGCTGCCGGCGCGCGCCCCTGCGGGCGGAGGGTTGGCACCGCGCCGCGCGCGCCCCCCCACAGGTCGGACTTGGGGGGTCAACTTTCCCGGGTGGCTCTCCGCCAGGCAGGTGTGCGCCCGGCCGTGTCCACGCGCGCGCACGTCCCCCCCCCACTCGCCCCCCAGGTGCTCACCTCCCAGCGCCACCCCGGCCCGGACTCCCTCCCAGACCCGGGGTGCCGTGG
>JAAGEH010000090.1:3108539-3124348 GCA_011751065.1 Lasiurus cinereus | reverse complement strand
CATATGCACACACATTCACACACATTCACTCACACACATATTCACACACACACACAGAGCCGATGGACTTCATTCATCCCTAGAACTTGCTCTTAAAAACACACACATTTTTTTTTTTTTTACGGATTTCAGAGAGGAAGAGAGAGGGGGAGAGAGAAACATCAACGATGAGAGAGAATCATGGGCCGGCTGCCTCCTGCACGCCCCCCACGGGAGACGGAGCCTGCAATCCGGGCCTGTGCCCTGACTGGGAATCGCCCCCTGACCTCCAGGTTCCTAGGTCGATGCTCACCCAGGAGCCACGCGGCCGGGCCCTGGACGTTGCTTTCACTGAGCGCGACTAAGAGCCCAGAGGAGCCTGCTCTGTGGGCTGCTGACCCCGGTGACCTGGGCCACCCACGCTCAGGCCTCGGCCCGCACTGCTGCATTCAGCACCAGGGACAGAGCCAACCAGGCCCGGGGGCACCCCCACCATGGGCACCCCGTGGCACCCCGTGGCCGGGAGTTGCTTTTACTGAGCGCGACTAAGAGTCCAGAGGAGCCTGCCCTGTGAGCTGCTGACCCCGGTGACTTGGGCCACGCTCAGGCCTCGGCCCGCACTGCGTTCAGCACCAGGGATAGAGCCAATCAGGCCCATTGGCACCCCGTGGCGCCCCGTGGCCAGGATAGGGGCTGGGAGTTGGGGAGCTGAGCCCGGGCCCCCTCTCCTCCCGGCTTCGGTTCTCTTCTCTGAACTGGGGTGCTGCGTCCCCCGCAGAGCTGCATGACGAGCCGGTGACTTGCCCACGGCCAGCCTGTCACAGCCCCGTCCCCCGGCACTCCGCCCAGCTCCAGGAGCAGAGGTCTGCCCGCCCGAGGGTGCCGGGCGCAGTGGCTGGAGCGGGAGCCGCTGTCCGCAGCTCAGCCGGCGGCGCAGAGCACACGGCGAGCTCATTAGGAAAAGGTCAGTCGGCTCCCCGAGGCGGGCGTTTGAAGTCGGCCTCACCGGCGGGCTGGCAGGAGCCGGGCCTTTGAGTTAGTGGCTTGGTTACCGGAGCGCTCCCAGCCCTGCCCGCAGCTCCCCTCCCGCTGCCGGCCGTTGGCTGAGGCTTCACTTCCGGCCTGGCCGGCCGCCCACCCCCACCCCCACCCGGGCTGGACAGACAGCCCCTCCCGGACCTGCCGGCCTGCAGCCCACGCCACCTGGGGCACCACCAGGCAGCTGACGTGGGGGGCTGGGCAGTAGCCACCCACTCCCCTCTGCCTTCTTCCCTTTTATTTCCCTCTAAATTCACTTAAAAAAACACACACACAAAAAACTTAAACGTGTTTGTTTAAAAGGGCAGGTTTATGGCACGCCACAAATGGAAAACCAGCCTCCTCCGCCATAAATAGAACTCATAATCATAAAAATAAACTCGGTGGAAAGAAAACAAGGTTATTAAATTCCGGTCGGCGGCCGGGGCCCAGGGGAGGGGGCCGGGGCCTGGGACGGCTTTATTAAAAAACGGAGGCGGCGTGCGAGCGCGCGGACAGAGGCGCCCGGGGCAGCCGGCCCGGGCGGGCGGGCCCGGCTTCCCAGCGGAACCCGAGGCAGCGCAAGTAATTACGCGGAGAGCACTTTCTCCCGAAATTACTCAGCGCTTATTGTGCTGCGTCAGCCGGGGAGCCGTTGGGCCGCACGTGGCAGGGACCTGTATGCCGGACCGGGAACCCCAGGGCGGGCCTGGCTGTTCTCGGGGAAGAGGGCGGCAGGGGCCTGGGGCGGGGCGGGCAGGGGGTGCTGGCCAGCCATCCCGCTGTCGGGGGGACCTGGGCCCCGAGCCTGTGCCCTCGCCCACGGTGCCCAGGACGGCCTGGCGGTGGGTCCTTCCCAAGGTTGATCTGGGGACGCGTTGACCAGGAGCCGACTGCCGTCTGGACCCTGCTCTGGTGCTGTCCCAGGGCCACGTGCTGGGTTTGGGAGCCGGGTCTGGGCCTTAGGCCTGTCCTCCCCCTCCAGCCACCACGGCTGCCGCCACAGAGGGCCCAGGGCCAGGGCGGCCCCTCCTCCGTGCCAAGTCCCCTCCCTCTGACCCAGGCGCCCTCCCCGCCTGCAGGCCTCCAGGTTCAAGGGCCAGGTCAGCCTAGGAGCGGCCCTGGACCGGGAGCGGTCCCTCCCTCCCCACCGCCCCTGGGGGCCTGGGGCGTGGAGGGCGGCCCCAGCTCCAGCGCCCCTGCTTCCTCTGCGAAGGAGGACTTTGCGGGTCGCGGCTCCGTCGCAGCAGTGAACAGGGTCCAGCAGACGCTTCTCCCTGAGCGGCTGGTTCGGGCCCAGGGGCAGCTGCCCATCCGGGAGGAAGCAGTGAGGGAGCTCGGAGCTTGAGTGACAGGCCAGAGCCTTGCTGTCCTGCAGGAGACACCCCCACCTGCTCCAGGTAGTGGGGGAGGGGCGGGGGACCAGCTGCAGAGGCTGAGGTCCTGGGGTGCGGGGGTGAGGAGGCCGACGCTCTATCCACTGAGCCACACCGGTTTCGGCCCAAAGTGGCTTTTAAATGCCGGCGGGAGGTGCTGCCCCAGCCCCGTACCTCTCCCCCCCAGCCCCCCTCCCCGCGCCCCGACACCTGGCTCTCCGCACGACTCTGGCGACCGGGAGCTCAGCCTCACGCACGGCCCGTCCCTTCTCCAAACGTGTGAAAACTCACCATGAAATATTTAAGGTGTCTCCAATATTTAAGAAACCTCTAATAAATATTTCACCCTCCATCAAATATTAACCACGGCCCAAGGTGTGGAGAAGAACCCCACAAAAGCCTGAGAGCTGACCCTTCTGCTGGAACCTCCCCCCACGCGCTCCCCCCACCCCCCCCCCCCGACAGCCGAGCCCTGGGGGCGGAGAGAGCCCGCCCCCCGCCCCCGAGGCCTCACAGCCGCCCAGCTTCCACTGGCCTCCCGAATGTCGCGTGGTGGTCCGGCACACTTGACATGCCATGGCTGTCCTCCCGTGTCCTGGGGCCCGCCCTCCTGGTCTCCACATTTCCCCATCTTGCCGTCCGGCTGCCGGCACCCCTTCCTGGAGCGGTGACGACGGTTCTCGGCTGTCAGAGTTCTTGTGTTTCCGGATGCTGAGGGTGGGAGGGATGGATGGAGGGGGAGAGAGGGCATCCGTGTGCGGGAGCCACTTCCACGGGTTGCCACCTGCCTTCACCCTGCCCGGGGCCTGGGGTGGAGCCTGCAACCCAGCTACGTGCCCACGACCGGGACACAAACCGGAGACGCTTCGGTGCGGCTCAGTGGTTAGGGCCGGCACAGAACCCGCTGACCACCCGAGCCAGGGCGAGGTCCCTCTCCTGCCCCGTCCCAGCTGGGCGTGGTGCTGCTCACACGGCTTCCCTGAACCCGGCGCCGCGGAGGGCCCAGCGCGTGCCACCAGGAGCCCAGATCCACGTCGCCGCGCCGGGGGCCACGTCGGCAGGAAATCCCCGAGGAAGGGGGGCCGGCCCGCCGCGGCACGGCGCTCGCACCCACACCGATGGGAGGAACGCGGGTCCCGGTGCACGCCGGAGCTCTTGGGGGAATGGGAAGGTGGCTCAGTGTCCCCCGCTCCCCTAGGCGGTGGGCCGGGACGGGAGCGGCAGGCGGCCAGGCTGGGGAGCGTCGTAAAGCGTCGGCTAGAAACCGTGCAGGTCTGGCTCCCCCGGTCCATCGGGGGAACAGACCCCGCAGCGTGGAGACGTTGGAGGAGCCACAGGAAGTCCTCGAGTTCACCAGGCGCGTGGGGGGTGGGGCACAGGCTCCCTCGGGGCCACACGCTGGAGGCTGAGTGAAGGGCTGTTCACCTGGGGGACATGGGGGACACGGGGGGATGGGGCGGCCCAGGACCCAGGCCACTTCCTCTCTGCGCTGGGGGTGGGGACGGGGAGCCCCTCTCTGCAGGTCAGGGTCACACGGGCAGTGCTGCTGAGGTGGGGTCTCAACGGGAGACCCAGCCCCCGTGTGAACAGAGAGGAGCAAGAGGCAGGGCGGGCGGGCGTGTCCGGGCGGAGGGGACGCGGGCAGTGCGGGCCGATCACCACCCGCAGGGGAAGCCGTGGGGACCAGGGCCTGGCTGGCCGGTGAACGTGAGGCCTCTCTCCCGGGCCCAGGGACCGAGGGGCCATAGGGGGGCGCAGGCGGCGGACAGGAGACCCAGGTCTGCCTGGGCTGGACGGGGTCTGTGGTGTCGGTGTCGGAGGGCTGCCTTCTGCTCTCCGGGATGGGTGCAGGCGGGACGTGGGTGGAGGTGGGGGGAGCTGGGGCCGGGGCTGAGCCCTAGCTGCACAGCAGTGGGAGCGTGGGGGGTTATGGGGGGCCGCGGGGGACCCCAACGATGAGATGACCCTCGACCCCGCGCTGTGGCCTGCGCCTTGTCCGATGTGACGTGGAAACGTGGAGCTGCTGCCCTTGGGGACTCGAAGGTCGGCCGTGTGCAAAAGATCGTGGGTCCGAGTCCCCGTCAGGGGCAGGTGCCTGGGCGTGGGTTCGCTCCCTGCCCGTTGGGCATAGACGGAGGCAGCCAGCTTCTCTCACATCGATGTCTCCCCGGCCTCTACTTTCTAAAAGCGAGGGAACGGCTGAAACCGGTGTGGCTCGTGGATAGAGCGTCGGCCTGTGGACTGAGGGGTCCCAGGTTCGATTCCGGTCAAGGGGCATGTACCTTGGTTGCGGACACGTCCCCTGTGGGGGGTGTGCAGGAGGCGGCTGATTGATGTTTCTCTCTCATGGATGTTTCTGACTCTCTCCCTCCCTTTTTCTCTGTAAAAAAAAAAAAATCAATAAAATATTGATTTTAAAAGTGAGGGAACGCCTCCAGATGCAGGGTAACCAGCACCAAGTCCCTGGGGGCTCAGGCGTCCTCCTGGGTCTCGGAACCCCGGCCACAGGGCCCGTCCAGGCCGGCGGCCACCCCGGCTCACCCCCCGATTCTGCCTCCTGCCTCGGGACACCTGCCTGCACTGTCTCCCTCTAACCTCCTCGCTGCGGGCGAGTCTCCGGCTTACAGCCCCCACTCCAGAGCCCGCCCAGCTCCTCAACAGCTCACAGCGGCCGGGAGGTGCGCCCGACTCCGTCACCGCGGGGATGGGCCTGGGGCTGGCCTGGCGGGAGGCGGGCAGGGTGGGTGGAGGCCACGGCGTCAGGGTGAGCGGGACGCAGGGAGAGCCGTGTCCTCCTGCGTGTCCCCAGGGGTGTCCGCGTGTCAGGCCCCACCTTCCCGCCAGGCCAGGTGGGGACAGGGCTCCCCCCGGAGCTGGGGACTCGGGGGTCAGGGTTCAGGAGGACGTGCCGAACCAGCAGCTCTCTGACCCGTCTCTCAACAGCAGGAGGGATTCAGGTCAGGCGACAGACAGAACTGCCCGCTGCCCGTGGGCGGGTGGTGGTCCGTGCCCCCAGGTCACGGAGTCCCTGGCCTGGCAGTGACCTCCCGGGGGCAGGGGGACGCGCTCCTGGGGAGGGTCCCGCGTCCCAGCCCGCATGTGGCCGCCTGAGTCAATGTCTTCCCTCCACGGCGCTGCGCCCGCGTTTTTAATTTAGGAAGCTGCCCAGCGGAAGCATCACAGACCATCAGCGCCGGGTCCTAATTAACTCCGCCGCCCGAGCTGCTGCTGGAGGAGGAGAAGGGTGAGGGCAAGGGGGGCCGGCTCGTCGGGGAGGCAGCCTCCCCATGGGTCCTCCCGGGGCGCATGGCTCGGGCTGGGCTCCAGGGCCGCCCTGGGATTCAGAAGGCGGCGTGCTGACTGGGCGGGTGGTGGGCGAGGCCCTGGGTGGCGGAAACCCGGCTCTCTCCTCTGACCGCCGCCCCCTTCCTGGCCTCCGTCTCCCGTCCACTGGGTCACAGGATGCCCGGCCCCCGGAGACGGGCTCGGCTCGGCTGGCCTCCGGGTGGGGTCCAGCAGGCACCCCTGGGTGTGGCCACACCAACTGCCCACTCGCTGCCCCTCCAGCCAGAGGCGGCAGAGGCTTCTGTCCCTGCAGGTCCGTCCATCCGTCCCTCAGCGATTCCCTGCGCCTGGGGTGGGGCCGTGGTGCAGGCGAGGGGGCCGCCGGCTGGACCCGGGCCCAGTGCGAGGGCCCGGCTGAGCCGGAAGGGGGGCTGGACAGTGGCCTGGGACCCGGGTCTGCTCGTTGGATGGATGGGGCGGCCGGGAGGAGGCGGGCAGGCCCGGGGGTGAGGGCTGTGTGGGACCCTGGGCCGTCCAGCTAGCTTGTCTGCCCGCAGCGTGCTCTGGACGGCGTCCCCTCCCCGCGGCGGCGGACAGGGCGGCGGGAAGTGAGCGTGTGCAGTGGGTGCGCCTGGGGCTGGCCTTGGCGGGAGCCGCTGACGCTTCATCGACCCAAGGGCCACACTGGCAGAGGAAGCGGCTCAGAGAGGTGGAGCCACCTGCCCCAGGTCACACAGCGGAGCCTGGCAGAGCCGGCGCTCGCTCCCTCCGGCCTGGGAGTCGGGGTCCGAAGGGGCTCCCCGGTCCAGTCCTGCACCTGCGGTGGGCCTGCGGCAGAGCCAGGCGGAGAGCCGTAAATGTGGACCGTCACCGGGCTGTGACCCTCCCTGCGCCCCGCGCCTGGTCCACATGCCCTCTGTGGTGGGGGGTCCCCGGTGCCCTCTGGGTGCGGCGTCCCCAGACCCACCCGCGCTCTCTGGCCTCAGGGATGGAGGAGACACACACGTTTCTGCCCCAGCATGCCGTGCGATTATGCAGATCCGGCCATCAGGAGTTTAAAAGCCTGGAACCGCCGTATTTCTTATTCCGTCAGCGGTGACATTGGCCGCAGAGCCGAGGTGACAGGCCTGGGGACCAGCCTCACGCACACCGTCCGCCGTCCGGCGTGGGGAGGGATGGGGTCGTCAGAGGGCATGGGGGCCTGGCTGGGCACCTGGGTCCGGGGTGGGAGATGGGGGGGCAGGGGGGTGGTCGTGGTCCCCTGTGCACAGAGGCGGCGGGAGAGCGAGGGGCATCCAGTCCGTGTGGTGAGGGGGCGGGGCGCTGCGGCCGTGGGCACTGTGTGGCCCCCCAGAGCCGTGACCACCCCCCCTGACTTGTGAGAACCCACAGGAAGCGGGTGACTCTCAGGTCACAGGTGAGCACGGACGCCCAGCGCCCAGCCGCCTGCTGCCGAGGTCCCGCTGTGGACCGGACGCTGGGGCCACACCCTGTGGGCGGTCGTTAACCCAGAACCAGGGACGGACAGAACGCCGTGGCGAGTGAGGGGGGTACATTCCCGGAGGCGGGGAGTATCCCCACCTCCACACCCAGCCCCCGAATGGGGGGAGCCGGGGGTGCACGGGAGGAGAGACTCTCCCTGAACCCCTGTGCACGGCACACTGTCCCCCCCCACCCCTCAAGTCCAGGCAGAGCTGCATTCACTTCCCACACACGCCATGGAGGTCCCGACATGCGTGTGGCGTGTGCGGGTTGATTACACGAGTGTGGGAGCAGGGGTGTGCTCAGCCCTGTCCTGGGCCCGGGCCCACCCCCCTCCCCTGCCACCTCAGGCCTCTGGGCTGATAATCCTCCTCGGGTTGACTTTGGGTTATTTTGGGCGAGAGATTAAAGGTGATTAGGATCAGCGTGCTGCCGCCCACACTTCCTGGGCCTGTGTCCCCGCCCTCGAGGCTGGGGCAGGAGCCAGCCTCTCATCAGCCCTGGCCGACCCCCCTACGCCAGCCCCCCCACCCGCCCCCCAGCTGTGGCCTTATCGCCAGGCTGTGGGCTCGGGGTGGCACGTGCTGGGGGTGACAGGCACTGAGGGGTGAGGTCTGAGCCCCCTACAGCACATAGCCAGGCCGCGGGGGTCCGGCTGCCCGGAGCCATTTCCCATGGGGCCCGGAGAGGCCGCTGGCTGAGGGCCACAGCCTGGCCCGGGGGCGCCCCCACACCACCCTTCTCTCTTTATAAAAAAATATATTTTATTGATTTTTCACAGAGAGGAAGGGAGAGGGATAGAAAGTCAGAAACATCGATGAGAGAGAAACATTGATCAGCCGCCTCCCGCACGCCCCACAGTGGAGATGTGCCTGCAACCAAGGTCCATGCCCCCAACTGGAATCGAACCTGGGACCTTTCAGTCCGCAGGCTGACGATCTATCCACTGAACACACCTGTCTCGGCGCCCTCTTCTCTTTAAGTCGGAAACAGGGTCCCCGGGAGCCGATCCAGCCGTCTCCCTCCAGTTTCCGAGGAAAGCCCAGGCCGCCTCCCAGGTCCCCTCCTGTCTGCGCTGGCCATGCGGGCCGCTTGCCGACTGGCCATCCGCGTTCCAATGGCCGCCCGCCAGGCCCCAGGCCCGAGGCTGCGGCAAAGGCCAACGTCAACATGACCTCAGCCCCCCGACCCCGTCCACAGTCCTGTCCCCCCCTGACACGCAGCACCAGGAGGAGGGGAGGGCAGAGGTGGCTTGGAGGCCTGTGCTCAGAGGTTGGGGGGCCTGGGACCAGGGCCTGGCTGCCCGGGTGCCGCCTGGCCAGCTCAGAGCACCCCTGCAGGTGGCTGTCAGGTGGCCGCAGGTGCCCTGGCCAGGCCTGGGGGGCGGGAGCCCCATCCTCAGGGGGCGGGGTAGAGCGGAGCAGCCCTGTCCCTCATTGGCCGGTGCCGGCAGACTCAGCGAGCTGGACCCGGGCCCACGCCAGCCCGGGGCGAGTGGGTGCGGCCGCTCCTGACCCCTCTCTCCCGCCCGTTCTTGCTGCAGGCCCGCTGCGGACGCCAGGCTGATGGGGAACGAGACCATGGCGGCGGCGTCGGGACACGGCCGGCGGACGATGCCAGGAGGCCAGCTCTGACCGGGGCGCCCCTCCCCGTCCTCCGCATGCGACCATGTGGCCCGGGACCGGACGCGCCTGAGTGCGGGCCCCTCCCCGCCCCCCCTGCCCCCTCCTCCTCCTCCTCCTCCTCTGGGGCCGCCACCCCAGCCCCACCCCGTGCCCCTGGGCCGGCAGAGCGCGCCCTCCGGCCAGCCGTCCCCATGGCCCGGCGCCGGGGGGCCGCGCTGTGGGCCTGGGCGTGCCTGGCAGCCGCCACCCTGCTGCAGGCGGGCGGCCTGGCGCGGGGCGACTGCTGGCTGATCGAGGGCGACAAGGGCTTCGTGTGGCTGGCCATCTGCAGCCAGAACCAGCCGCCCTACGAGGCCATCCCGCAGCACATCAACAGCACCGTGGTGGACCTGCGGCTGAACGAGAACCGCATCCACGGCGTGCCGCAGGCCGCGCTCAGCCGCTTCGGCAACCTCACGTACCTCAACCTCACCAAGAACGAGATCGCCTACATCGAGGACGGCGCCTTCGCGGGCCAGTTCCACCTGCAGGTGCTGCAGCTGGGCTACAACCGGCTGCGGCGGCTTTCGGAGGGCGCGCTGCGCGGGCTGGGCCGGCTCGAGTACCTGTACCTGCAGGCCAACCGCATCGAGGTGGTGGCGCCGGGTGCCTTCGCCGGCTGCCCCAACGTCCTCAACATCGACCTGTCCATGAACCGCATCCAGCGGCTGCACGGCGCCACGTTCGCGGGCCTGGCGCGCCTCTCGGCCTGCGAGCTCTACAGCAACCCCTTCTTCTGCTCCTGCGAGCTGCTGGGCTTCCTGCGCTGGCTGGCCGCCTTCGCCAACGCCACGCAGACCCACGACCGCGTGCAGTGCGAGGCCCCGCCGCCCTACGCCGGCTACTTCCTGCTGGGCCGGGGCCCCGGCCAGCGCGGCATCCTGGGCACCTTGCAGGCCGTGTGCACCGACGGAGCCTACGCCGCTGAGCCGCCCCCGCCGGAGCCCCGCCCGCGGGCACCGGTGCCTGGCCACGTGCTGCCGCCCCCGCCCTCCCCGCCCCCGCCTCCGCCAGAGCCCGAGGCCAGCGAGGCGCCCTGCGCCCCCACGGAGGACTGCTTCTCGGGCGACGGCGGCGGGGGCGGCACCACCCCCCCCCCCGCTGGCCGCCCTGCCCACGCTGGCGCATCCGGCCGAGGCGCGGCCCCTCCTGCGCGTGAAGCAGCTGACCCCGGACTCGGCCACGCTGGCCGTGCAGCTGCCCAGCCCCTTCACCCGCGTGTACACTCTGGAGCACTTCAACCACAGCCGGCCGGCCACCGTGCTGCGGCTCACGCGGCCGCTGCAGGAGGTGCGCCTGGCCCGCCTGGCGCCGCTCACCGACCACACCTACTGCGTGGTGTCGGCCAGCGCGGGGCTGCGGCACAACCACAGCTGCCTCACCCTGCGCCTGCCTCCACCGCCACCGCCTCCGCCTCGCCCGCCCGGCCCTGGTCCCGGCCCCGCCACGGCCACGCACTACATCATGACGGTGCTGGGCTGCCTGTTCGGCATGGTGCTCGTGCTGGGCGCCGTCTACTACGGCCTGCGCCGTCGCCGGCGCCGCTGCGGGGAGAAGCACCAGCCGGCGGCCGGGGGCGGTGGTGGCCTGAAGAAGACCATCCTCGAGCTGCAGTACGGGCCCGAGCTGGAGGTGCCCGGCCTGGCCCCGCTGGCCCCGGGCACGCTGCTGGGCCCCGAGCCCACCACCCGTCTCCCGTTCATGCCCGTGGCCCCCGGCGGCGGCGGTGGTGGTGGCGGCGAGGGGGAGCCATATCCACCGCCGCCGCAGCTGCCGGCCGTGGAGACGGAGACGCCCAAGGCGGCCAAGGGCACCTACTTGGAGGTGCGCACCGGGGAGCCGGCGGCCCGGCCGGGCGCGGGTGGCCAGGGCTCGGTCACCGAGATCTCCACCATCACCAAGGAGGTGGACAAGGTCAACCAGATCATCAACAACTGCATCGACGCCCTCAAGGCCGAGGCCGCGGCCGAGCCCCAGCTGGTGCTGCTGGCCGAGCCGCTGGCCGGCAAGCACGGCTTCCTGGCGCCCGTGTACTCGGACTCGTTCGGCCACGGCCCGCCGCTGCCGCAGGCGCCATCATCGCGCCACCACGGTGCTGGGGAAGGTGCCCCAGGGCCCGGGCGCACCAGCACCTCCTCGAGCAGCTCCTCCCGCAGCCCCCGGGCCTTCGGCGGTGCCGAGCCGGCTGGTGCGCACAAGGCCGCCGCCTCCGAGGCCAAGTACATCGAGAAGGGCTCGCCCGCGGCTGATGCCATCCTCACGGTGACGCCCGAGGCCGCCGTGCTGCGGGCCGAGGCCGAGAAGGGCCGCCCGTACGGCGAGCACCGGCACTCCTACCCCGGCCCCCGCCCCACGGAGGCGCCCTCGCCACCACCGGCGGCCACCCTGCCCCCCGAGGGCCCGGGCGGCCGCAAGGCCTCCCTCCTGGAGCCGCTGACCCGGCCGCGGCCCCGCGACCCGGCCTACTCGCCGCTGTCGCCGCGGTACCGCCACCTGCGCTACGCCCCCGGCTCGCCCCCCGAGGCCCCGGCCCCGGGCCGCGCCGCCCATGGCATCTGGGAGCGCCTCCGCCTGAGCCGCCGGCGGCGCAAGGACGGCGGCGGCGGGGAGTGTGTGGCGGCCGGGCACGCGCTGCGCAAGAAGGTGCAGTTCGCCAAGGACGAGGACCTGCACGACATCCTGGACTACTGGAAGGGCGTGTCCGCCCAGCACAAGTCCTGACCGCGGCCGCCGCCCCGAGGGCGCCCGCAGCCCTCCACCCAGAGACTCTTGCGTGCCGCAGACGCGCACACGCACACGCACACTCACACACGTAGGCACACACACTCACGGACACGGACACCCATACACACATGCACATGAAGACACGCGCACACGCACATGCACACTCACACACATGGACACCCATACACATGTACTTGCACACATGCACTAACACACACAACTCGCACAAGCACTCACACGCACACACACATGCACAATAACGCACACACATACATGAACACATAACGCGTGCACACGTGGACACACATGCACACGAACACTCGCGCACACTCGCACACTCACCCACACACATAGACATTCATGCACACACATGTACACGAACGTGTGTACACACGTGCACACTCACACATGCATAGCTCTCACACACATGCACAATAACACATGCACACACTCACATGCACAATGACGCGCACACACACACACACACATGCACACACACAGGACAGCAGGTGAAGCCAGGGCCCTACAGAGAGAGCAGGGAGGGTGCAGACAGTGACAACAGCACACGGACTTGCCCTGGACACTCATGAAGGAGGGCCTGTCCTGTCCACACACGCGCACACGTGTGCACACATACTGCAAGTTCACACACGCACTGCAGTTCAAACACTTCATACACTCCAGGCACATGCACACAATGCGCACATGTGCCTACATGCACACACACGTGTGCACACACACAACACACACACACACACACAAAGGGACTTCGGAAAACTGTGTCTTAGGGAAGGGGGGTGGGGTGGGAACCTCTTTTCCAGTATTTTCCTCTTTTGATTCTTTCCTGACTTCTCTCTCTTCCCCTTTTCTTTACATAATACAAGTGAAGCCTCTTAGAAAAGACACACAGACGGGGGCGCAGGCCCGAACCCCGCATGCTCTGTCCGCGGTCCGGCTCACCCCCTCGTGGGCGCGGCCACCTGCAGACGCCCCAGCAGAGGGGAGTGCGGCCGGCGAGTGCCCTGGCAGGCTGGATCCGGGACTGGGGAGCGGGTGGTGCCTGTGGACATGGGGGACGGGGCGGGGGGGGTGGCCGCAACCCCACTGTCACTGTCCCAATGTACAGGAGAGATACGTCTATATTTGCAACGTTTGCTGTAAATGAGAGGAAAGGCTATGTCTACTAAAAACTGCAGGAAAGACCAACCTTGTTTGTGCGGTTTTCTGTGGGTCAGGGGCGCCGTGGGGGTGCTTTCGTGTCTGGTGGTTTTACTGGTGGGACCCCAGGTGCACGGGAACCCGTGGGACAGGTGGGCGGGGGGGACAGGTGAGTCGGGGAACAGGTGGGCAGGGGACAGGTTGGGGGCAGGGGACAGGTGGTGGGCAGGCGACAGTGGGCGGGGGGACAGGTGGGCAGGGGGATAAGTGGGCAGCCAACCTGGGCTGGAGACTGCCCAGCAGTTTTTTAAAAAAATATATATTTTTATTGATTTTTTACAGAGACGAAGGGAGAGGGATAGAGAGCTAGAAACATTGATGAGAGAGAGACATCGATCAGCTGCCTTGTGCACACCCCTTACTGGGGATGTGCCCACAACCAAGGTACATGCCCTTGACCGGAATGGAACCCGGGACCCCTCAGTCCGCAGGCCAACGCTCTCTCCACTGAGCCACACCGGTTTCAGCTGCCCAGCAGTTTTGAGGGAGGCGGTGTGGACAGGCCAGGGAGGCTGGGGGCGGAGGGGTGGCAGGGGCTGGGAGGGGCCTGGGGTTGTTCTGTGGCTGCGTGTGGCTGCCTGTGACCAGCCTTGTGCGGCTGGGGCTGAGGGCCTGTGGGCAGCAGAGGGGAGGGTACAGTGGGGTGTGAGTGGTGAGCTAAGAGCTGGGTGGGGGATGTGGGGTACGGTGCCCGGGATGCCTGGAGCCAGCCCTCAGGAAAGTCCGAAACCTGGGCCTCATCCCTGCCCCACGGGTGTGGCCCAATCCGGAGCGGGTGGTTTGCAGCCACAGCAAACAGGACTGAGCACCCCGACCACCGGGCCCCTGCCCGTCAGCCGCCACGGCCGCAGGGTGTGTCCCGCCAGGAGCCGGAGCGAGAGCGAGCAGGGGACAGGCACCGAGCCTGTGCCCGCCCAGCTGGTCCTGCAGGGCCGCCTTCTTGGGGGGGGAGCCTGGGCTGTGCTCCTGGGGTGCCAAACCTCCCCACCCACCCCTCCCACCTGCCGGGCCCTCCCTGTCCTTCCTGAGGCCCCTCCTGCCACTCCCCTCTCCCTCCCAGCCTCGGTTCCCCTCCCAACAAAGAGCCAGGAGGCAGAGGGGCTGCAGCTGGTCCTGCACCATGGGGGCCCCCAGGGCCCTGGGCAGGGGCGGCAGGTTCCCGGGACCTGCTGGGTCCCAGGGGAGGACGGCCCCGGCTCGGGGTGAGGCTGGAGCCGTCCTGGGATGGGCAGCCCGGGCGGCGGGCTCAGCTCTGCCCCGTGGCCGCCTGCGGGCTCTGGCACATTTCTGGGGCGACGGGAAGGGCGGTTTCCCACAGCCCAGCGAGGACTCAGCCACGCCCCTGCCGATGGGCCGGTCCACCTGCCCCCAGTGCAGGCCGGGTCACCCAGTAAGGTCCGTGTAGGAGCCTCTGCGTGGGATGCCCAGCACGGAACCCTGGACGAGCCCCGCCAAGCAGATCATGTCGGGGAGACCACACGCCCTGCCTGGCTCTGCCTCACCCACAGCCTGGCTCCCCCGCCCCAGGCAGCCCCGCCCCGCACCCGGGTCCAGAAGACAGCGACAGGCCCAGGAGGCTCAGCCAGGACCAGGGGCCGGCTTCACCCAGGTCACAGTGACATGGCCACGGTCCTGGCCAGGCTGCCTTGGTGGCTGCTGTGTCCACCCATCCACCCACTCACCCACCCACCCCCTCACCCCCCCATCCACCCATTCACTCAGCCATCCACTCACCTATCCACCACCCACTCACCCACCCACCCATCTACTCAGCCATCCACTCACTCATCCACCCACTCACCCACCCACCCATCTACTCAGCCATCCACTCACCTGTCCACCCACCCACTCACACACCCACAGATTCACTCAGCCACCCACCCTCACATTCACTCAGCCATCCACCCAGCTATCCACCCACCCACCCACGCACCTACCCCCTACCTACTCAGCCATCCACCTACCCATTCACCCACCTCCCCCTCCCTCACTTGGCCTGGGGACCCCGCTCGGCTGAATGGCCAAACGCTGGGGAGGCAGATGTGCATTCCTGCTGGACCAGGGGAAGATGAGGAAGGTGGCTGGGTGAGGCGGCCATTGACCTGGCGTCCCACGTGCAGGGAGGAGGTGCGGGGGACCCCGAGGAGGGGCCGTCGCCTCCCCTGTGGGTTTGGGGACCTGGCGGAGGCCAGCAGTGGAGCCCGGGAAGATGAACAAGAGGCGGCACGGTGAGCGTGGGCTCCCACCCAGCGGGACACAGGACAGCACACCGCCCACGCCTGGGACCCGCCTTGCGAACAGAACGGAATCAGCGCGGGGCTGTGGGCTGTGGGCGTGGCAGGGCACCGGTGGTATTTTAAAAAAAAATATTTTTATTGATTTCTGAAAGGAAGGGAGAGAGATAAACGATGAGAGAGGGGCATTGATCGGCTGCCTCCTGCACGCCCCCCACTGGGGATGGAGCCCCCAACCCAGGCCTGTGCCCTTGACCGGAATCGACCCCAGGACCCTTCAGTCTGCAGGCCGACGCTCTATCCACTGAGCCACACCGGGGAGGGCCAAACCGAGGGTATTTTACAAAACAATGACGTGTATGGACTTCCCCCATCTCATGAGTAATCCCTCCATCAGACAACCTCCAGCAAACAGCTCCACGTGACAAAGGAAACAGAAGTCGCCCGGAGTGACCGTGGCCGCAGTCTGTCGCTGCCTCCCAGGCCTTTCCCCGCACACATCGCCCCAGCCGGACCGGAGGAGCCCCGGGCCCCTGGGGTGGGGGTGGGGGGGTACCAGGCGGTGCCAGAGCCGGGGACCCCTCTGGTGTGCGGGTGGAGGGGGAAGGAGACCAGGATGGGTGCTGGCAAGAGGGGAGGCGCCTTCTCCAAGGACCAGGAGCTCGGCCAGCACCACGGACAGCTCCCCTGGGAACTGAGGGCGGCGAGGGGGCGCGGGGTGACAGAGATGTGGGGGCGCAGCCTCCTCCGCATCTTCATCAGCCCTGTCTCTCTGCCCTGCTCCCTGGGAGGCCTTTGCATTATTTATCTATTCATTTTTATTTATTTAT
>JAAGEH010000090.1:3081059-3108439 GCA_011751065.1 Lasiurus cinereus | reverse complement strand
TTTTCCCTTTGCATTTTTTATTTATTCATTTTTATTTATTTTTTCCCCTTTGCATTTATTTTATTCATTTTTATTTATTTTTTCCCCTTTGCATTTATTTTTATTTATTTTTTCCCCTTTGCATTTTTTATTTTTATTTTTTCCCCTTTGCATTTTTTATTTTATTTTAATTTATTTTTTCCCCTTTGCATTTTTATTTTATTTTTATTTATTTACTTTTTCCCTTTGCACTATTTATTCATTTTTATTTATTTTTTCCCCTTTGCATTTTTTATTTTATTTATTTTTATTTATTTATTTTTTGCCCCTTTGCATTTTTTATTTTATTTATTTTTATTTATTTTTTCCCTTTGCATTTATATTTATTCATTTTTATTTATTCATTTTTCCCCTTTGCATTTTTTATTTTATTTATTTTTTCCCCTTTGCATTTTTTATTTAATTAATTTTTTCCCTTTGCATTTAAAAAAATAAAGACATTGCAGACCATCGGCCGGGAAGGTGCGGCTCGGCGGGCAGGGCGTCGGCCTGCGGACGGACGGGCCTCGGGTTGGACTGCTGTCGGGGCCCGGGCCCGGGTTGCGGGTTCGATCCCCGGGGCGGGGGCCGTGCAGGAGGCAGCGGGTCGGTGATGGTCTCATCGCTGATGTTCCCCTCTCCCCCCGCCTTCCTCTCTGACACCCACAGAAACACATATTTAACCTATTTCACTGGCGTTTCACAGAGCGGAAGGGCGAGGGGGAGAGAGAGCGAGAAGCGTCGCTCGGCCGCCTCCGGCCCTGGCCGGAATCGAACCCGGGACTCGAACCCGGGGCCCTCAGTCTGGAGGCCGAGCTCTGCGCACTGAGCGCGCCGGTTGCGGCGGTGACGACGCAGGATTAACGGGACGCGGGCCCGGCCTCCCGGCGCCTCCCGCCCCCCGGCCCCCGGGCCTCCCGGCGGCGGGAAGAGACCGAGGAGCCCCCCCCCCCGTATGTGACCGGGAAGGCGCTCGAGGCACCCCGGCTGCTGCTGCCATGGGCCTGGCCGCTCCTCCCCGGGCGGCGGCGGCGGGTGAGCCCTGTCTGCCTGGTGAGCGGCCGGGGCGGGGGGCGGACACGGGGCGGCGCCGGCGGAGCGGCCGCACACACAGCCGCTGCTCCGTCTCTGGATCCCAGGCCGCGAGCACGACTGTGGGCACGTGGTGCGCGCGGAGGACACGTGGTGCGGGCGGAGGACACGTGGTGTGCGCGGCGAGCACGTGGTACGGGCGGCGATCACGTGGTGCATGTGGAGAACACGTGGTGCGCGTGGCGAGCACGTGGTGCGCATGGCAAGCCTGTGGTACGTGCGGCGATCACGTGGTACGGGCGGCGGGCACGTGGTACGTGCGGCGATCACGTGGTACGGGCGGCGAGCACGTGGTGCGTGTGGAGAACACATGGTGCGCGCGGCGGGCACGTGGTGTGGGCGGAGAGCACGTGGTGCGCGCGGCGGGCACGTGGTGTGGGCGGAGAGCACGTGGTGCGCGCGGCGGGCACGTGGTGTGGGCGGAGAGCACGTGGTGCGCGCAGCGGCGGGCACGTGGCGCGCTCCCAGCGTGGGCCCCGCCCCGCCAGAGCCGGACGCGGGCCGGCGCCGCCCCGCCGCTCGTGTTACCCTGCGGTCCGCGCTTCACACTTACCTCAGCGAGCGGAGCGGAGGGGGACGGAGCGGGAGGAGCGGCCACGCGAGCGTCGCTGACCGCCGCCCCCCCGCACCGCCTGCCGGGAGGGAGCCCCGGCCTCCTGGCTCCGAGGAGCCGCTCGGCGCGGGGCTTTAGAAAGCGCCGTGACTAGAGGGAGCCGGACGCCCTCAGGGAAGAGGGGCCACGTCAGGGAGAGCGGGAGGAGCGGCCGCCCCGAACCAGAGGCGGGGAGGGGTCGGCGCTGAGGAGGAGCCGCCCACCGACACCGACACGAACCGTGAGTCCCCCCCCATCCACAAGCTCCCGCCGCGGGGACCCCCACTTTCACGGACACAACCCCGCCCGCCAGCTCCCGCCGCGGGGACCCTCAGGCTCCCTCCGGGGTCTCGCACCAAGGCCGACGGCCCGGCACCCGGCGCTGCACGCCCCTCGCCCGCGGCCCTGTCTCCCGTCCGAGGGGAGCGCCGTTCGATCCGCCCCTGGGTCCGCCCCGGGGTGTGTGTGTGTGTGTGGGGGGGTCCCTGCGGAGAAGCGGGGCCGCCCCGCCCCCGGAAGTGCCCCAGGAGCCCTCCCCGCGCGGCAGGGGCCAGGGCGGGAGCGGACCGCGGGGTGCGCGGTGGCTGCTGGCGGCCTGGGCCTCGGCCCGGGACTGAGGGCTCGTCCCCCCCCGGGCCCCCCGCCCCCGCGCCCCCTCTGCTCGCTGGAGCCCGCCCCCCGCCCCGCACCCCGCCCCTCATTCCCGTTCCCGTGGGGACTCGGCCCTCCAGCCCCAGGCCCCGCACACGTGCCCCCCCCGTGTGGCTCAGTGGGTAGAGCGTCGGCTGCGGACGGAAGCGTCCCGGGTTCGATTCGGGCCAAGGGCGCAGGCCCGGGTTGGGAGCCGGATCCCCAGTGGGGCGTGCGGCGGGGGCGGGGCGTGCAGGAGGCGGGGCGTGTAGGAGGCGGGGCGTGCGGCGGGGGCGGGGCGTGCAGGAGGCGGGGCGTGCGGCGTGGGCGGGGCGTGCAGGAGGCGGGGTGTGCGGCGTGGGCGGGGCGTGCAGGGGGTGGGGCGTGCGGCGTGGGCGGGGCTGCAGGGGGCGGGGCGTGCAGGGGGCGGGGCGTGCAGGGGGCGGGGCGTGCAGGAGGCGGGGTGTGCGGCATGGGCGGGGCGTGCAGGGGGTGGGGCGTGCGGCGTGGGCGGGGCGTGCAGGGGGCGGGGCGTGCAGGGGGCGGGGCGTGCGGCGGGGGCGGGGCGTGCGGCGGGGGCGGGGCTGCAGGGGGTGGGGCGTGCAGGAGGCGGCCGATCCACGCCCCTCTCTCTCATTGATGCTCCTCTCTCTCTCCCTCCCTTCCTGACGTCAACAAGGAGTTCCTCCTCCACCTCTCCCAGCGGGAGCTGTCTGCCGGTGCCGGTGTTTCTCCCTCCCCACCCCCGACCCCGGAGCACTGGGGTGCCCACCTGTCCCCCGCACCTCCACCCCTGACCCATCCCCCACCAGCTCCGCCATCTGTCTGCGCCCCCAGCGGCGGCTGCGTTTCTCCATCATTTCCCCGAACCCCGGCCTCCCCACGCCCCTCTCTGTCTCTCCAATAAACGCGTCACTTCTGCAAACACGTCTTCACTGATGTCACCGAGGCAGAGAGAGAGAGAGAGAGACACGTCAGTGGTGAGAGAGCCATGGATTGCTGCCTCCCGCACGTCCCGCACTGGGGAGGGAACCCCCATCCCGGCCTGTGCCCTGATGGGGAATTGAACCCTGACCTCCTGGTTCAAAGGTCGATGCTCAGCCACTGAGCCAGGCCGCTGGCCGGATGTCACCTTTAAAGGGCGGTGTCCCTGGTGGCGTGGCGTTTCTCCGGATCATGGGGGGGGGGAGTGACGGTGCGGGACACGTGCCCTCCCCCTGGCGACAGTGAGGTCCTCGGAGGCGCAGGCGCCGGGGCAGCGTCCACTGGAGGCCCTCCGGCCCGGCCCTGGTCCCGGCGGCCACCCTCCGCCGGCCTCTCCCCCCCGCGGCTCTGCGCCCGCAGTGGGCTCGCCGCTGCTCCGGACCCTGAGGCAGGTGCCCCCAATGTGCGGCCATGGCTCAGCCCCGGGGAGCAGTCCCAGGCCCGGAGCGCCGGTGATGACCTTGCCAGCTGCTCCCCCATTTCATCAGCACCCCGGCCCGTGCGCCCGCTCGCCTGGAGGTGCTCCCGACGCCTTCGCCTCGGGGTGGGTGCCCTGTGGTCTGAACCCCTTTCGCTGCCTCCCTGCTTCAGGTGCCTCACCCCCTCCTACAGCCCCTCCCCCTCTGCAGAGCCCCCCTCGCTCCCCTCCCAGGTGACTGCTCAGAAGGCTGCCTCGGAGGTGACCAGGTCCCAGAGGTGAGGGACCAGGCCCCTCTGCGGGGGACGCGGTGCGGGGAGCCCCGGAACCAGGCTGAGGCACCGGGTCTTGGAGCACCAGAGCGCGGTGTCAGCCCGTCTGGGCGAGGCTAGGACGGCCGGGACCGCCAGCCGATGTCACGTGACTTAGCTGCCACGGGACCCACTCGCGTGTCGGGTCACACGTGAGCCCAGCTGAGCGGCGGGGACTGTCGCTGTCCCGCCACGGAGAGGGGCTCAGTCTGACGCCTGCTCACACCGACCAGGAGGCAGTCTTCTCCGAGACCTGTGACCCCCAGGTCCTCAGTGACCTGTGACCCTCCCGCCATCCTCAGCGACCTGTGACCCTCCTGTGTCCTCAGTGACCTGTGACCCTCCCGCCATCCTCAGCGACCTGTGACCCTCCTGTGTCCTCAATGACCTGTGACCCCCCCGTGTCCTCAGTGACCTGTGACCCTCCCGCCATCCTCAGTGACCTGTGACTCCCGGGTCCTCAGCGACCTGTGACCCTCCCGCCATCCTCAGTGACCTGTGACTCCCGGGTCCTCAGCGACCTGTGACCCTCCCACCATCCTCAGCAACCTGTGGCCCCCCTGTATCCTCAGTGACCTGTAACTCCCGGGTCCTCAGAGACCGGTGACCCCCCAGATCCTTAGCGATCTGTGACCTCCCTGTGTCCTCAGCAACCTGTGACCCTCCTGTGTCCTCAGTGACCTGTGACCCCCGTGTCCTCAGCGACCTGTGACCCTCCCACCATCCTCAGTGACCTGTGACCCCCTGTGTCCTCAGCAACCTGTGACCCTCCCACCATCCTCAGTGACCTGTGACTCCTGCCCTCTGCCGTCCTCAGTGACCTTTCCAGCCGCAGTCCCCCACAGACAGCAGAGAGGGGGTGCCCTCCGATGGCCACTCACGCTCGGCGACATCACGGCCCTCGTCCGACATCCCCGCCCGCGGCCTGGCTCCCTGCTGAACGGGGGGGTGGGGGGAGAGTGTGGGGGGGACAGCGCCCTCCCCATGGCAGCCCATCCCCCATCAGCGCTCTGGACCTGGATCATCCATGCCCGGACCCCTCGGCCTACAATCGGGGTGGCCCGGTCTCGGGCGTGGTCACCAGAGGCTGACTCGCTGTCCGTCCCCGGAGTCGTGCGTGGCCCACGTGGGTCTGAGTGCGCCCGGTCACTGCGGCCGGCGGCCTCCTTCCTGTTCTGGCCAGTTTCTACCTTTTCCCAGGTTTCGGCCCCGAACTGCCCAGCACACAGGTGGCTGCCTGTGGACGTGTGGCCGGGCAGCCCGGCGCCCACAGCTCTCGGCTCCTTCCTGCATTGCTCCCCAACAGCGCTGCCTCCCTCAGGCCGGCTCGGCCTGCGCCCTCAGACTCCGCCCGTCCCGCTCTCTTCTACCTGGGCTAACTCGGCACCGTCATCGGCCAGCGGGGACGTGGGCACCTCCATGCTGTGGGCACAACTCCTGACCTCGGCTTCATGCTGCCATGGAGACGGCAGGTAGCGAGGAGCAGGCGCCGCTCCGCCCGGTGTCCAGCGTCCAGCGCCGGAGCGGAGGTGAAGGCCCCACCGTCGGCTCTCGGGGACGCTGCCCAGGGAAGGGCTGGGGTCACTGGCCGCTGCCTGGCAGTCGGCCCCCCCACCTCCGCCCCACCCGCTCAGAAGGGGTTAAGATGCACCACCATGCAAATTAGATGCAATTAATCCTTCTCATCAGTTGCAAATATACCTTCTGAACCCTACTAAAACATGAATATGCAAATGCAGACCTTTTAAATTCTCATTTTCAAGGACTTGGCATTGGGGTTTGATTAGCGAATTCTGTTAACAGCCTGTAAACCTGGCGCAAAATTCAATTTCCATTTCAAGTTTGGAAAAAAAAAAGACACACATGAAAGCTGTTGGTAATTGAGCTAATTACCCGGTTACACCGAAGAGGCCGCCCGCTGAGGAGCCACGGTCGGGGCAGAGGCCTGCCTGGAGGAGGCGGCTTACCGAGGCCCTCAGCCCCGCCCCTCCCGGCAGGTCCCACTGTCCGTCTGTTTTCCAGATGGGGACCCCGAGGTCCGCGCACCCGGTGGCTGGGCAGAGCCAGCACTGAGCGAGCCCCTGTCTCAGCCCCCTGAGGCCAGTGCAGCTTCCTGGGCCGGACTCGGTGGAGGAGGGGGCTTCCTGGAGGAAGCAGAGGGGCGGGGCCTGCCAGGTAGCCGGGCCCAGGGCCGAGCCTCAGGCCCACGCCTGGCAGAGCGGGTGCGGGAGCCCTGTGGCTGGTCCCTGTGATCGATGAGCCGCTGGCTCCTGGCTCTCTCCCTGACTCCCAGGCCCCTCCCGGCTCCACCATCATCTCCGAGGACTCGGGAGACAGTCTCACGGTGAACGTAACCACGGTGACGGGACAGTAACCACACCAGACCCTGGGCCTTGAGGCTCCAGCTGAGGGGGTGGGGGAGGTGGCAGCTGTTTGTGTTGATGTGTGGACAGGCTTTGGATGTGTTGGGCCTGTGGTCGGCAAACGGCGGCTTTCGAGCCACAGGCGGCTCTTTGGCCCCTCGAGTGTGGCTCTTGCACAAAATACCACGGCCTGGGCGAGTCTCTTGAAGAAGTGGCGTTAGAAGTTTAGGTTTAAAAAATTTGGCTCTCCAAAGAAATTTCAATCGTGCTGTTGATATTGGCTCTGCTGACGAATGCGTTCGCCGACCGCTGAGTTGGGCCGAAGTTCAGCCGCTGAACTCAGAAACCTGGCAAACTCGTTTCACCGTGTCTCCACCTGTGGCGTGTGGCCGACCGCGTCAGTCACACACACCGAGTGCGTGTTGGCAGGATGCGCGGCGGGCGCCAGTGGGAGGACACGGAGCAGAAGGGAACGTCTGCCGCTCGCTGCGCACGTGACTGAAATGCATAGGAAGGAGCCGTGGGCACAACGGTGCCTCTGGGAACAGGGGCGGCACCCTGGGGTGCGAGGAGTCAGCTGGGTGGTGCCCCAGGGAATGGGTGGGGTGGGGCAGCACCTAGGGGTGTGAGGGGTCAGCTGGGCGGCGTCTTAATCAACAGACGCGTTCTCAGGTCCTGGGGATCCCATGGCCCTTCTCGCGTGCAGACGGTCTCCCGCGTCCTCACACGCCGTCCTGTGTCTGTGTTGTCTCCCCGAAGCACTGGGCCTCAGGGACCACGGACCCCCCCACGATCTCCCGTGTAGCTTCGTCACCTCTTTCAAGCTCCCGCCTCCAAACACAGTCATTGCTGGGTGCAAGGGGTGGGGGCTTCAGGGCTCAGATTTGGGGACACAGTTCAGCTCACAGCAGAGGGCGGGTGAGAGTCGGGGACACTCCTGCGGGGGGGTCACAGTGCACCCCCAAGGCCAGTTCTGGGGGATGCTGCCAAGGAGAACAGAGACCAAGCCTGCCGCTCACTCTGCCGGAAAGGCCCGGGGAGACGGCCCGGGAGGGATGGGGCCAGCCCTCGGGGAAGGCTCATAAACGAGACGTTTCTTAAAGACGAAAAATACATGTTTTATTGGTGTCAGAGAGGAAGGGAGCAGGTGGGAGAGACAGAAACATCAATGACGAGAGAAAATCATGGATCGGCTGCCTCCTGCACGCCCCCCACGGGGGACTGAACCCACAATCCCTGCATGTGCCCCGACCGGAATTGAGCCCGGGACCCTTCAGTCCGCAGGCCGCTGCTCTACCCACTGAGCTCCCGCAGGCAATGACACCTCCCGAGTGTTTGGGAACGCCACGTCCACAGAGCAGCTCCAGGACCATCGTCCGATGAGGAGATGGAGTGCAGACACCATGGTGTCTCTGTCAGCTCTGCTGGGGCCAAGGGGCCGGGGGCAGGGGTGCAGGCCAGGCCTCCCAGGTCCAGGAGCGCAGACACCGAGTGCATGGTGCCTCCGTCAGCTCTGCTGGGGACTGGGGGTGCAGCGGGCAGGGCTGGGGGCATAGGCCAGGCCTCCCAGGTCCACACCTGTAGGCGACATTGGCTCGCTGACCTCCGCCAGGTTCCTGGCTCCAGGTGGCAGCCGTGCCGCAGGGCAGAGCCTCAGGCCCAGGTTAGGGTTAGGGAGCCCCGTGGCTGCTGCCACCTCTGGGGCTGGGGCGTGGCTCCTGGTGACCGATGAGCCGCTGGGCCTGGTGGCTTCGTGTCGGCGAGGCTGCAGGCGTGCTCTGTCCCCACTGGGCTGCGGTCCACCTCCCAGGCTCCCTGCGGCCAGTCCCCCCTCAGCTAGAGCTGTGAGCGGAGGCCCACGGCCCCATGGTGGGGTCCCCCTCGTGCATGCAGCCCTGTCCCTGGGCCCCGAGCCCCGGCCCAGGGACTGTGGGGAGAGGGTGCCGGAGGTGTGAGCTCCGGGACCCTGGGCCCAAGGTCACTGAGGAAGGGAGGAAGGCGGTCTGGGGCCTTCCTCCCTTCTGGAAGACCTCTCCACGATGCCTCGGACTGGCCTCTGCCGTGCCCAAGGTGGGGTGAGGGTCCCGGTCCCCTGGCAGGGGAAGCTCAGGGCCCAGGCGCACGTCAGTGCGTTCCCCCGATGGCCAGCGCCGTGTCCCGCCCCCTGGCTGGGCCTGTGTGGGGCTGCCTGGGAGCCGGGCAGTGGGGAGACACACAGTGAGCCAGCGGGTGGCCAAGGCAGCAACTTTATTTCACGGAGCCCGGCCCGGGCGGCCCCAGGCCCTGCCAGCTGCAGCGGGGGGCAGGGGACGCAGGGGAGGGCCTCCCTGCAGGCAGTGTGGCTCCGGGAGGTGCCTCCCAGCGCAGCTTCCCTGCCGCGTGCTCTGGGGCTCCGGCCCGTCATGTCCGCAGCCGGTCGGGGCAGCAGCGGCCCTGGTGGTGCGGTGGGAGGGGCGGCACCACCAGCCTCGGGCTCCTGCGCTGTTTCCTCCCAACGCCGGCGGCAGAGGCGGCCGTGGTGGCAAGACTGGGCGGCAGGCCGGCGCCGCTAGGCCAGGGTCTGGCGGCTGAAGAGGTCGAGGGTGAGGGCGCTGAGGAAGGCGGGGATGCTGTCCTGGCGCAGCAGGTGCAGCTCGATGAGCTCGGGCACCGTCCGGGAGAACTCCGTCTCCAGCAGCTGCATCCCGGTGCCCGCGGGTCCCGTGGCCTGCGGGCGGAGACAGGCAGGGTGCGGTGAGCTCGGTGGCGGCCTCTGGGGCCAGGTGGGGTGGGCTGCCCAGCCGCTGAGCCCGAGGCCTCCGTACAGGCTGGCGGGCAGGTCCAGGGTGCATCTGGTCTCACCTACGCGTCCGGAACCAACGCCAACCAGGGGGTGAGGGTGACCGGGAGTGAGCGTGCCAGGCGTAGGCCTACCTTGAAGACCAGGCAGTCGTCCTGGTGCTCGGCGTACATGGAGGTCAGCCGGTACTGGCTCTCGCGCGTGATGTCCACCTGGTAGCCGGTGAGCGTGTAGCAGACCTTGCGGAACTCCTGCACCTTGGCCTGGAAGACCTCCTTCAACCGCTGGTTCCTCAGCTCCGCGCTCTCCACCTGCTTCTTCAGCTCTGGGGGCCGGGGCGGGGGCGGGGGGAGAGCATGCAGCCTCAGCCTCAGCCTCAGAGGCCCGGGCCGGGGCGCAGGGCGAGGGCAGACGCTGCCATAGGCAGCACGCCTGGGAGCTCGGCCGCCGCCTGACCAGGACCAGCTGCTGGGGCCTGGCTGCCGTGGTGACGGCAGAGACCGGCGGCAGTGAGGGAACAGGGACCAAATGCTAGCTCATCCGCCTAGCGTGGTCCCACGCCTGGCCTGGCCCCTTCCACACGGTGGCTACCATGGACCCCCCCACGGTGCCTCCCGCGTTAGACTCTGACCTGCCTGCTACAAGCCAGGCCGGCCCAGGAATGCACGCCTCTGTTGTACACGGGCCCTGCCTGGTGGAGCCCTCCAGGAGGGAGCCTGGCTGGCCAGGCGCAGAGTGGTCAGCCCGACTGGAGTCCTGCCCTCCCTGGGGGCTGAGTCCCAGGACCCCGTGAGGCAGGGACGGCAGTTCCCAGGTTGAACCTCGGCCCCATGGCATGGATGCTCGTCTGCTCCCAGGGGCCGAGTCAGCCACCGAGAGGAGCAGAGGCAATCAGGGCACTTCCTGGAGGTGGGGGGGGGCGGAGTACGGGGCCCGAGTTTTAGGGAGAGAGGCCACTGAGACTCTGACCAGCGGATGCTGCCGGAACCACCTTTCCTGCCTGCGCCACGCCCGCCCGCCCGCCCGCCTCCCCTGCTCCCTCGCTGCACCTGGGCCCCCCACCTGCCCCTCTTGGCTTGGCCCCTGCACGTCTGGGGAGGGACAGGGACAGGGAGGGACGGGGGGGGTCTGTGAGGAGCGGCTGGAGGAGCAGCAGGTGGGTCAAGGTCCTGAGTGGGCACAGCGCCTGGAAGACTCGGAGGAAGGACCTCGCAGGACGGCTGTCACCGGGCGAAGGCCAGCCTTGACAGGGACACGGGAGCCGCTGCTCCACGGGAGATGCGGGTCTGGAGGGGTGAACAGCGTCCCCGGAAGGCGCCTGGGAACAGCCCGCGCCCCGAGGTGGTCCCTGCGGCCTCTGCTCGCAGGACCGGGCGGCTCCGGGCGGAGGCCTGGCCGGGGAAGAAGCCGGCACCGCGGGAAGCACAGGGCCCGGTGGCACTGGTAGGCGGCCGGCTCTGCTCGGGGCCAGGGCCGGGCCGAGCTTCCACACCGCCGGGCTGAATTATTCATGCCCCGTAACTCCTAAACTACTTCAGTTTTACATTTTTAAATATTTAATAATTAGGCATCAAATATTTATGCAATTTTATTAGCAGCCGTGGGAGTCGGCGCTGCAGGCCTGTGATGGTTGGCACCCGGGCCCGGCTGTCCACGCGGAGAGGGGGCAGTGGCCGTGGCGGGACGGGGGTCCCGGACACCACACGGAGAGCAGGGACGGCACTGGCCTCCGCTGCCTCCTCCATGGGCGGCCTTCCTGCCCCACATCCAAACCCGGGGAGGGGCCGGGTGGCGGGCAGGCAGCGAGGGGCACATGGCCAGTCTGCCGAGACCCCCCTGCTGTGCCAGCCAGGCCGCGCCCTGCACGGCACTCCATCAGGGAGGCCTTTCCAGGAAAGGGCGTGGCAGCGCCACCAGCTCAGCAGCTGGCTTCACGGAGAGCATGGGCCCTGCCACGGCCTCCCGCCCCGGGCTCTGCCAGCGCTGCCTGCAGCCTGCCCTGGGCCACTGTCTCCACAGGAGCCCTGCACCCTGCTGGGCCGGAAATTGCACGTTTCCCACCCGAGAGACGTTCGCCCTGGAATTACAGGCAGATGAGCGGCGTGTGCCTGGCGGCTCGGTGCTGGCATCCGCACGGGCGCCTGTGTGATTAACGGCTCACCCAGCAAACAGCTTGTCGCCTTGCACACAAATGATCGGCAAAGACCAGCAATTACAGCCCGGTTGTGGGTGGGAGGTCCTGGGGTGACAGGCGGGCGCTGGGGCTGCATCCCATTCTCAGGGCTCCCTCCCCCACTCAGCACAGAGAGCCACAGCCTGAGGATGAGGGCCGTGAGCCCATGTGCCGGCTCCCAGCCCGGCCGTCGGGAGTGAGGGGCCAGCTGAGCCTGAGAGGAAGCCGCCCTCGGGGCCTCTGACAAATGTGGGCACAGGCCCGGAGGTGGGGTCACCAGCAGCCAGGGGGTGAGAGCCAGGCCGCCAGGAGGGCCGTCCCCCAGGCCATGGGGGGCAGGAGCCTGCACACAGGCAGCCTGACAGGCGGCCCCAACCAGCTCCAGGGCCCTATGACCCCCAAGGGCAATGTCCTCCCAGCACGCCCTCCCCGGACGTAGGTCACTCCCCTCTGCTCTTTGGCTTCCAGGAGAGCGACCCACGGCCCCTCCTTCCCGCTGGTGGACCCGCTTTTCTCCGCACGGGGGGTGCCCAGAGGCAGGATTGCACCCGTGTGCTCCCTGAGGCCTGGGGCAGACGCCGAGGCCACGCTCCTGGAGGCGGCGTGCTGTGCCCGGGGTTGGCGCCCTGATTGGAGAGGCCAGGTGGGGTGTGTGGTAGAAAGTGCTGTGCGGAGGCCCCGCCCGTGGGAGATGCCCTGCCTCCGGGAGCGTGGTCTGCATGGCGGGCGGCACGGGGACACGGAGACGCACTGATGTGTTCTGGCCTGAGGAGCCTCTGCAGGCCCGACCTCCCGACCTGCCCGCCCCTCCCTCGGCCTGGCGGCCTGCACAGGACGGACAGACAACAGAATCCCCCACGGCTCTCAGGCCGGGGCAGCCCTACCTGCCACCTCCTTGGACGAGGGCAGACCCGCGGCCTCCAGGTCGGCGGGCACGGGGCCGCCCCGCTCCAGGGCGCACACCAGCTTCCGCAGCTGCTCGCACTCCTCCTGCAGCCGCGCCTGGTCCTGGCGGCGGCTCTGCTGTGCCTCGCGGGCCGGGTTCGCGCTCAGGTGCAGCACCTTGGTCTTGCTCTGGTCGTAGTCGCCCTGTGGGACACGGGTGTCAGATCCGCGCCCAGAGGACCGGGGGGGAGCGGCGCTGTCGACGCCAGACCACCAGCACGAGGCCAGGATCCTCTGGTGGGGCTGACACCCTGGGGGGCTGGCACTGACCTCCCCACACCCCGGGACAGCGTGGACGCTCGGGCCCTGAGGCCCTTCTCGCAGCTCTGACCACTGGAGCGGCCCAGACCGCGGTGGCATCTTCCAGGCACTCTCCTGCTCCCCTCAGGCCACCCCTCAGGCCGCCCATCCCCCCAGGTCACAGGTCACAGCCAGGAGCTGGTCCCGCCAGAGCCGGTGTGCCGTGACACCTTGCACGGCTGGGCATGCTGGCGCGGCCTCGGGCCCTCGTTTGGATGACCTCGGCCGTGAAGGAGGCTGCTGGGGGAGGGGTGGGGAGGATGCCCTCTACGGGGACCTGTCTGGTGCTCTCGCCCTGGCCCCTGGGCTGGGGTGTGGGAGGAGACGCCACGTGGCGGGGATTCGGCAGGATTCGCGTCCCCTCCCCAGCTGTCGGTGTGGCCCACGAAGGCCATCAGTTGCGCTCGGGTCTAAGGATCAGCACGACTCAGCTTGTGCTTGGCGGCGGGAGCGCTCTCCTGGCTCCGTGACCCTGACACGCCGGTGGTTCTCGACGGGCATGTCTGCCCATCAGGCACTGGAAGGTGCTGGGCCTGTACTGTGTGTCCCAGACCCCCGGCGGCCTGGCCTGCCCAGGACCCCTCTGGTGGGTGTGGCGCTGAGAGTCCGGACCTGCTGTGAGCCCCGAGCACCTCCCTCCGAGCCCAGGAGCACGGTCCTGCCAGGCGTGCTGCTTCCTCGTGCCGTCCATGTTCCTGTCCCTGTCTCCCCACAGAACACAAGCTCATGCAGGCTGGGCTCTCGCCCTCCACTGCACCCCTCGTTAGCATGGTGCCACACAGTGGGGCCTGTTCATGGGGGGCTGCCTCACGGAGGGGCAGAGCTGGCGGCACAGTCCGGGCAGCCCTGCAGGCACCGGAAGAGCTGACCCCAGCGTCCTTGCCTAGAAATGACCACGACACACCACCTGCATCACGTCTAATGTCTGGGCTGGTGAGTGCTGAGTCCCTCCCTGTCCCTCCAACGCTGCGCGAGGACCACCTGCAGGTGAGGAGGCGCCACAGGCCGGGGCCGGTGAGGAGGCCGTGTGGACGCCGAGGCATGGGGAGCAGCGCCCGGGCCAGCGGGGCACCGCTCTGTGCCCCGTGCTTCTCGGGTCTGAGCCCAGCCGGTGGCAGAGGGGCTGCTCCGTCCCCGAGAGCTGCTCAGTGGCCCCTGGGGACGCCCTGCAGCCTCATCTGCAAGCGGGGGCTGGGCCAGCGGTGGGTCTGAGGCCGCTGGCACTGGCGCCGGGCCCAGGAGATGAGACGGGCTTGATATGCAGGACACGTCCCTCTCCTCATAAAACCACAGAAACAGCGCCCGTGGAACGTCTCCACAGACGCACACCAGCGCGCTGGCTGGTTCAGTCCCGGCGTCAATAAACATGAGCCGCCTGCGCCACGGGCAGGGATTCAGGCCTCTCCTTCATTAAGCGTCCTGTCTCACATCCCGCCCTCCGGAGGAGAGGCCCAGGGGCAGGCAGGCCAAGGGCAGGCAGGACGGGGAGCAGGCAGGCTGGGGGGGCAGACAGGCCTGGACACCAGGAGGTAGGCTGGCTCCCCCTACCACCCCCCCGGCATGTGGAGCTCAGAATCTACATGCGGATACAGGGTCCCAGCACGTGGGCAGGTACAACGTGACACAGCGGGTAGGCGGAGCAAACATCCGGGGTGTCCGTCTCCTGACGCCCATTTTCACATTTTATGAAATTGAGCAAAACTGAGAACTGGGGGGCTAGATATGTTGAAGCTGAAGCCCATGTGAAATAGTCGAGAGCTGCTGGGAACCCTCAGAGTCACAGACGAGACACATCGGACACGGACACGGCTGGCACCAATCAGAACCACCCAGAACGGGGTCGCGTGAGACACGCGAATGCAGGGAAGACAGAAAGCAGACCCAGAGCCACACAGCCTGTGAGGAGGACACAGGCTCCCACCAGAGTTTGGGTGACGAGGAAGAGCCTGCGGAGAGTAGACGAGGTCATCCAGACCCCAACCAGCAAAGCCACAGGCAGGTCCCGAGTCCGTCCTGACGGGAACGTAAAAAGGGAGAAAAACCGCCCGGGGAAAAAGTACCTTAAGCAAAGTCAAAGGACAAATGACAAGCTGGGAAATACACCCACAACTCACAATGACAGGAGCCCACTCCCTACATGCACCGAGCTCCGAGGAATCTGCGAGACCAGGCGTTGGCTTGGAAGATGGAGCGGGACCACCCACACACTGAGGCCCGTCCTCTCACGTGTAACGGACGGAGGGTAGGACGGTGCTGAGCCCGGTCACCTCCTGGCCCGGAAAAGCCAGAAGCCTGCGGCGCTGCTGGCGAGGGCGGGCACGGGGCCCTCACAGGCTGCGGGCGCACACGGTCCTGCCGGGCCCCGTCAGCCGCTGCCCTCCTCTGGGAGTGACGCTGCGCAGACGTGCACGCTGGGAACGCCACCTCGGGGACACTCGGCAGCCGCGTTTGTGGTCGCAGAAAAGGAGGTGGTGGCCGCTGAGCGGTGAGGGCCCACCCCTCGGGAGCCCCACGGACTATGGAAAGGCCGCCCTCGTGCAGCAAGAGAAGGACGAGGAGCAGAACGGGGTGAGCAGTCAGATGGGCCAGGAAAGAAAACCACCACCGGTTCCCGCCAGGTGGATCCACGGGAACCATCGGAGCCGACAGGGAGCTGAGAAGCAGAGGCGAGGGTGCTTGGGCTCAGGCTCCTTGCCCGGGGTGGGGGGTTGGGGGTGTGTGGATGGGGGCAGGTGGGAGCAGATGGTACCAGGTGGGGGCAGGTGGTAGCAGGTGGGAGAGCTGGTGCTCAAGGCTGACGAGTTTGCCCTGGGGCGGCGTGACGGACGGGTGGGGCTGGGGCTTCAGCATCGATGGGGAGAGGGCACTGAGGGGAGAGGTGCAGTGAAGCTCCCCCTGACCCCCTCCCCATGTTCGTATCGGGAGGGAAGCGGCGGAGGCGGAGCCTGTGTTCCGACGGCGCTCAGTGACTCGGGAGCAGGAGAGGACCCGCACGGAGCTTTCTGCTCACAGGGAACCCAGCAATTTTCTGCCCACGCCCTCCCCGAAGCCGCATTTATGTCACGTGACGGGGCGGCAGTCTGGCCCCTTCCCGAGTGCCAGCAGGCCTCCACGGGGCGGCCACAGCTCCCACGCCCACCACCCACCTCCTGCCCGCCGCGTGGCTGGCAGCTCTGGGCCAGGCTGGGCTCAGCCCTGGGATGAATTCTGCTTAATTACACGCGTGCCGACAGGGCAGGGTACAGATGTTTGCAATTTGCATTAAGATGCGGCAAAAAAGTTAAGGAGGATGCTGGATGGGTGGAGGGGAGAGAAGTGGAGGGGGGAGAGGGGGTGGGTGACGGGGACAGAGAGAAGGGGATGGGAGAGAGGGGGACGGGAAAGGAGGGTGGGAGAGATGAGGATGGGACAGAGGGGGGAGAGGTAGGGAGAGGGAGAGTCACAAAGTGGCACAGGAAGGGCTGTGACGGGCCGGAGGGTGGTAAACGGTCCCCGTGAAACTGTCCACTGCTGGCGGGCGTGTTCGGGAGCCGTGGGGAGACGCGCACATACCCACGGGCCGGGCCCACAGCACGGTGCCGGCTGAGCGCCCTCGCCGTGGGGGCCTGGATGGCGGCCCGTCAGAAACACAGGTGTGGGGACACGTACATCCCCTCCGGCGGGAGGCGGCCTGGCTGGGAGCTGTCGCCTGTGCTCCCCACACGGGGTCTGACCCTCCGGGCAGATGGCAGCCTTCACCCTCCCAGCCACCGGCCAAGACACTGGCCAGAGGACGGCCCGGAAGGCGGGTGGCGTGCGGGTGCGAGTGGGCAGGGCATTCGCTCCCCATTGGTCCCTCGGGTCCACAGTCCGCTGCTCGAGCCGGCGCAGGCACAGCGAGGACCTGGCACTTGCTCCCACGTCTTCAGTTGAGGGCATGTTCAGCCCCATTCTGCCTCCCAAAAGGGGGGTCTGAGCCCTGGCCGGTGTGGCTCAGTGGGTAGAACGCCGGCATGCGAACTGAGGGTTTTGGGTTCGATTCCCGGTCGAGGCACATGCCCAGGTTGCAGGCTCGATCCCCATTCGGGATGTGTAGGAGGCCGCCAATCAGTGATTCCCTCTCATCATGGGTCTCTCTCTCCCCCTTCGTCTCCGAAATCAATAAACATATATTTAAATAAATAAATAAAGGGGTGTCTGAGTTAGTCAATGAAGTGTTGGCTGACTGTGGGCCTCAGCCTCCCCACCTCTGAATGGGGTCCCGAGTTCCCCATCTTCCTGAAGGCTGCCGGGAGGTGCACAGGTCACCCCAGGGAGCCAGCACTCAGGAGGCCGCACCCCAGGCGCACGGAGGCCCCAGCCCGGCGCAGGCCCGCGTGAGCACCCGCTCGCTCCGCCCCACTGGGAACCAACTCCCCGAAGCGCTGCCTGCGAGCCGCTCCGGGCACAGGCTCCCAATTACGGCCGCAGCTGAGCTTCATCAACCTTCCTTGTGGCGGCCCCGCCCCACGCCTCCTCCAGGGAAGGGGGAGGGGCTCGCACAGGACACCCGAGCAGCAGGCGGACACGGCGGACACACGCCCGGCGAGCTGAACGCTGTGGGCCCCTCCCCGCCTCTCCATCTGGACCCCCGGCTACGGCCACGGCCAGGCACCTGGAGGGCGTCCGAGCTCTCCTGCTGCCCCCAGGCCCGGGCAGAGGAGGAGACGGGGTCTGTCCTCTGATGGAAAAGGCAGAAGCGGCAACAGATGGACGTGATCGTTTTCCAAGCATCTAATGTGCGCCACGAGGTGGGCACGCACGTGTGGCTCACTGCCTGACCTCCCAGAGGACACACGGGCTCGAGGGCACAGCCCCGGCAGCCTGCAGCCCCCAGCCGGGCGAGTCCCAGCTCACACCTGCGGCCTTAGAGGCTGGACCCGCCCTCCCGCCCCGCCCCTGTCACTCTGCACTCCCATCCTCGCCACCTGGACCCGCCCTGAGCCAGACCGCGGTTTCCTTGTCCTCCTGCCTCCACCAGGAACACCACGTCCACCCGAGTGCTGGCCTCTGCCCCGCTGCCTGCGCAGCCCTGCCGGTGAGCGCCGGCCGGAGCAGGGGAAAGACGACGGTCGCGGGACTCGCTGACGCCGCGGGGGCGGCCGGTGCCACCAGCACTCAGGCTGCGGGGTGACCATGCGAGGCCGCGCCCCAGCACCTCTGACCGTGCTGCTGCGGCCCGCTCCACCGCCAGCAGCTGGCTCTTGAGCGAGGCCGCGCCCACCGGTGCCTGAGCTGACAGGCTGGGCTGTCTCACCGGCTCCCTCACAGCCGTCACCTGCCCGGCCCCGGGGACTGGCCGTGAAAACAGGTGCGTTTGCCTCGAACAGGTGGGCGGGTCCAGACCTGGTGGCGGTAACCCCAGGTCTCCTGCCACAGGACAAGGCGCACGGGCGCAGAGACAAAGGCAGTAAACCGCACGGTGTGACCAGCAGGCCCACCTCCCCGCGGCCGGGGGCGGGCTCGGGCCAGCGCACCACGACCCCTTCCCTGGGGCGCAGACACACGGACAGGCTGCCCTGGCCGGTCAGCCTGGGGCGGGTGTCCTCTCGGGGCCTGGGACACATGCTCCCGGCGAGCGGGCGGGGGTAGGGGCCGGAGGGGCACGGGAGGGCCTGGCTCCCGGACGGGCTCACCTGCAGGGTGAGATGCTCCAGCTGCGCCTCCAGCCTCCGCTTGTCCTCCTCCAGGCGGCTGCGCTCCGCTTCCAGCTCCTCCACCTTCACCCTGCGGGGAGAGGCCGTGACCCCGCCGCCCTCGGGGGGAGCGGCGACCGGAGACCCCACGTCTGCTCACACACACACACACACACACACACACACACACACACGAGACTGACACCCACGAAGGACGTTCCAGGCCCTGTAAGAGGGCCCAGGCAGAGGGCAGAGCCTGGCGGGGCCACCACGGCCCGTTCCGATGGAGAAGCCCTGACCGGGCGGAGGACACAGTCCGGGAACGACGAGGAGGAGGCGTGATGAGAGGTGACGGGAGATGCGAGCTCCGTGTGGGACGAGCAGCAGAGGCAGGCGGTGGGGACGGTGGGGAGGGCAGCGGAGGCGCCCTGTGGGTGGGTCACCTCCAGGAGCCCCTCTCAGGCACGCTGGCCTCTGAGGCCCTTGGGAAAACGGGATTCGGGTTCGGAAGGCTCGGAGTGCATGTGCTCGGGGCTGGCTTCGAACCAGGGGCGTAATGGAACGGCACAGTCCGCCCCGCCCCGCCTGCAGCCCTGGTGAACCACCCGTCCGCGCGTCTCACACGGGCATCCTGCCTTCTCCTCCCCGGCACCTGTGCCTGGCCGGGGGGGGGGAGGGGAGGGCAAGAGAACGCCTAGATGAGAGTACGCACATGTGTAAGCGTGCATGTGTGCGCACGTTTGCATGTGAGTATGTCTGTGTGCCCAAATGTGTGTGCATGCATGCGTCCACATGTATGATTACATGAGCATGTTGTGTGCGCACGGACATGTGTGTTCTGAGGGTTGCGTGCATGTGAGTGCATGTGTGCGCACATGCAAGCGTGTAAAGGTGGGAGAGGTGGCTGCTCTCTTGCCTGGAGCACCTGGAGGGAAATGCCATCCCCGGACCTGAGAGAAGAGTGGGGGGGCGGGTGCCTGGGCCCAGAGTGACCGGGACACAGCCTCTCCTCAGGCCGAGAGCCCCACAGTGAGGTGTGTCCCCGTGCCTGCCGGCTGGCGGCCCCCTCAGGCGGGGCGGCACCGGGGCCTGCTGACGGATGCCGCCCTGTGGCTGTGGCTGTGGCAGAGGCCCTGGGTCAGCGGCCCCGCTCGGGTATCGCACATCGACCGTGTGCTGGAGCACAGCCTCCGCTCGGGAACGGGAGGGGGGGGGGCTCCCGGCAGCAGGAGCGGCAGAGCCGGTCTGCTCCGGCTGAGGCCTCGGTGCTGCCATTGTCTTCGGGCCCCACTCGTCCTGAGAGTTTTGTCGTGTGCATGGGACAGACCGTGCACTGAGTTACACAGCCAACGCGACTACACAGATCCATGTGCATGTGTGTGCCTGCCTGTGCCTGTGTGTGTGCATGGCATTGGTACCACCTGTGTGTCCTTCCAGAACCTCTCCCCACACGAGGCGGCAGCAGCAGGGAGAGGGGTGGCCTGAGGCCCTCACACAGCACAGGAGGGGGGCGCAGCAGGAAGGCTGGGCTGTGGGGGCACCCTCCTCAGGGTGTGTCAGCGCCCACCCCAGCCCATTCCCCCAAACCAGAAAGGCTGCCTTTCATGCCCCGTGTGGCTTCATAGGGAAGAACAGCACACGGCCCGGCCCGGCCCGGTCTGAGGGCGCTGGGCCCACGGCAATGGTCACACTGGTGACGGGACAGGAGGGGGCGGGGCAGCCGCCTGAGAGGCTGGCCCAGAGCAGGGACTCTGGGAAGAAGGTGCTGGAAGCCGGGGCAGCTGGCGGTTTTGGACGAGATGGACGTGGAGACATGAACGGGGCACAGGGTGAACCTGGCCAGGAAAGAGGGGCCACTGCTCGCCCTGCTGGGGGGGGGTGGGTCCCTATCCCTGTGCTGGGCCCTCCCAGAGCCCGTCCTCCGCTTGCTGCCAGAGCTCAGGGCCCCAATGGGACGGCGGGCACGAGTCTCAGCCACTCCAGCCCCCCGGGCGGCGGCTCCTGGTGGAACAGGTCCGCAGACGCGGCCTGATTTCTGTTAAGGAGCCAGTGTTCCCACAGCTGATTCTCCACCCAGCGCGTAAGGACGTTGGCGTTAAAGCCTTTCCCTTAGGTTTTACAAAATAAGCAAAAATGACCAAGTCCACAGCGTGCCAGCCCACACCCGCTGGACGCAAGCCTAGCCCGCTCAGTCCACGCAGACGCGACTGGCTGAGTGGGCAGCGGCGGCAGCACGGCCCGGCGCCCAGGTGGCTCCCGGGAGGAGGCACCACCCCCGCTGACCGGGGCTGGGTTGAACCCGAAGCTCAGGCACGAGCCCGTGACGGTCGTCAGACCTATGACCTTTCGGGCCCAGGCTGGCGCGCCAACCACCGAGGCTGGCCAGGGCTGCGCCTACTCCGCACTCTGCCCCCGGGAGTCCAGGGACAGGTCCACGTGCCACCGGCCACCGGGGGCCCACGGAGCCGGGAGCAGGCGGTCAGCACGGCCCCGGAAAGAGAGCCCTCCTCGGGAGGAGCTGCGGGCCAGGCGGGGCCGGGAGAACCGCACAGCGTCCACGGCCACGCACGGGGAGCCCCTCGCGGGGGAGTGCGTCTGGGTGGGCGGCTGCCCTGCGAGCGACTCTCCCTGGAACCGGGAGTGCAGACCCGCCACCCGGAGGCTGCACCAGGCAGAGGGTGCCCGAGGGCAGTGCGGCTGGAGCCCAGCTCTCTGAGCCAGCGCCAGCCCGAGGGAGGCGGGGAAGGCCCACTGCGGGCGCGTCCATGCAGAGGAGCCGAGCGCAGGGGCCGGGGCTGGAGGAGACGGTGTGCCCGGGCGGGGGGCCAGGGGTCAGGGGCCGGGGGGCGGGACGTACCTGAGCTCGCTGGCCTCCTCCCGGGACAGCAGGACGCTCTGCTCGGTGGGGCCCACCTGGGCCTGCAGCACCTTCAGCTCCATCTCCAGCTGCGGGAACAGCACAGGGTCAGTGGGACCGTGCGGGCGGGCGGGCATCCCTCCAGACAGAGCGGCTCTGGGAGCGTCCACCGCCGGTCACCCACGTACAAAACTACTAAAGACGTCCGTATGTGAAGGAGGAACCCTCCCTAACCGGCGTGGCTCACTGGATAGAGCGTTCGCCTGCAGACTGGAGGGTCCCGGGTTCGATTCCGGTCAGGGGCATGTACCTTGGTTGCGGGCACATCCCCAGTGGGAGGCGTGCAGGAGGCAGCTGATCAATGTTTCTAACTCTCTATCCCTCTCCATTTCCTGTCTGTAAAAACATCAATAAAGTATATTTTAAAAAAAGGGGGGAGGAAACCCAGTAGGGTTAGAGGCTGCTGGGAGCTGGGCATGAGGGCGGCTGGGTGGGCGGTGGGTGAGCAGCTGGACCTGGGAGTGGGGCGGGGGTGCCCTCAGCCGGGCCCGATGGAGCGGGGCCCCCGGCATGAGCGCTGGCTCACGTGCTGTCGGCGGCGCAGGGCGACAGGAAGACAAATGCGTTACCCTGCAGCCTGCACCCGCCCCCCCCTCCACACTCCACTGAGAAACACCGGGAGCTGCTTTACAACAGCCAGGCCTGACTGTCTCCTGAGACCCCACCGCACGGGAGGCCGGAGCCCTGTCCTGGGACCGGCCGCCCCGCGGAAGGACGGCGCCTGTGGGCACGGATGGCCCTGGGCCTGCGCTGGGCAGAGCCTCTCCAGTGGTGCCCGACCACCCGCCTCCTTCGGAACCACGTCTCCAGGAGGGAGGGCGCGGCCAGCACTCCCCAGCTCCGAGCTGACGCACAGACTGACATTCCTCTCCCGCTCCTCTCCTCGGCGGAGGCATAATTACCCGCAGCGCCTGCTCCGAACGGACGCAGCGCCCGGGGAGCGGCTGCCGCTGAGACCGCTGCCGGGGGCGGCCGGCAGCTGCGCGGCACGGGGAGGAGGGCCTCCTGGGGCCCCAGAGCGCAGGACAAGCGAGCCCGCAGCCACTGAAGGCCCTGGGCCCGTGGGCCATGTTCACAGCCCCTGAGCCCCTGCACCCACTGGCCACAGGCACTGGGGCACAGCTCGCTCAGCAGCTGGGAAGGAGGCACCCACCCACCTGGGCGGGGGGTGGGGGCGGGAAGGTGGGCACAGCTCTGTGGAGCAGGAGTGGGGAGAGCGGAGCACTAACAGGAGTCTCCCAGCCGCAGGCTCGCCCAGGCCTCCGGTGAGGCGAGGCGGGGGCCGTGCTGAGGCGGCTGTGGCGGGCCTGAAGTTCCTCCGCAGAAACGCCTCCCCAGGTCCCTTGGCCGAGGGCCTCGCTGGGTCTCGGAAGCCGCCCCCCGCATGCCGGGCACAGGCCACAGGGGCAGGAGACGGTGCCGCGGCGGCCTCTCCCCGCGGGGAGGAGCACGGGCAGGCCGGCTTCCGAGGACGGGGCTCCAGGCCCGCAGCAGCCGTGAGGCCGAGGCTCGGAGCTGATCAGGAAGTGGCAGCTGGCTCCGGGCCGGGGAGCGGGGAGCCGAGCAAGAGGCCGGAGTGTGACCGGCAGCTGCCAGGACAGAGAACCGGCCAAGGACCAGCTGCCCAGGCCTCTGTCCGCGGCGCCTCCCACCCGCCCGGGGCGCTGTCCCAGAGGCAGCCGGCGAGGCCGCCGGGCCCTTCGTTGCCCGAGTCTGAGGCGCCTGCCACCTTCTTCGCGCCCACGGGGCCCAGGGCGGGTGTGGAGCTGCAGCCAGAGGAGGGGAGGGGAGGAAAGGGGAGGGGAGGGAGGAGAGGTGGGGAGGGCAGCGCAGGCGCCAGGCCCGGGCCTGACGGGGAGCAGGAGAAGGACGGGACGGAGGCCAGTGAGGCACAGGCCCCACCCTGCCCCGGGCTGACCCCAAAGGGCTCCCCGTCTGAGGGACAGCTGTGGGCCCACCAAGGAACGCGGGCTCCAGAGAGAGGACGCGTGAGAACGGGCTCAGCAGGGCAAGGCCCCTCCACCGGCTCTGCGGGTCCACGGGGACAGGCCGTCTCACCTACAGCTGCGGGAGACCTGGCCCACAGGTGGCTCTCCCCTCGGCCGCCTCAGCCCCAGGGAGAAGGCCCGCCAGCGCCCACATGCCTCCCCTCTGTCTGGGACCAGGCATCGCCCTGGAGTCCTGGGGCGTCGCCCAGGGACAGAGCATGTGGCCAAGTGAGGCCTCAGCCCAGGCCCGAGCCCTGCTTCCCGGGCCGCCCCCTGCCCCTGCCGCCCCCGCCCCCGATGGCGGTGCCGGAGCTGCGGACGGGGCTCAGCCTCCGGTCCGAGGACGCGAGGATGCGAGGACACGGGCTTCGCTGCCGTGACTCTGCTGCAGGCCGGGTGCCGTGTCCCCGGCATCTCAGGCCCACTGTTTCCCTCCAATGTGCCCTCCCCAAGCCTCCCTGACCCCTGACCCTGCTGTCCCCCCTGACCCCGGGCCCTCCACCTTCAGTGAGACCACTGCCCGGTACCGCCGGCCGCCCCTCACCCTCCCAGCAGGCCCTGCACACAGCCACCCTTGGGCTCAGGGCTGTGCGGGCCCCACCCCGCCCCTCCTCCCGTGCCCCTCACGTGGCCGATCCAGGCCCGTCCTGCAGTGTGGGACAGCGGTGGTGACAGCAAGGACGCGACAGAAATGCAAATTCAAGGACACGTCACTTCACCAGAGGGCAGCCTGCTCAAGGTCGGAGCTGACGCGAAGGAGGCGAAGAGGCAGGAGCAGAGCTCTGGCCCGTGACGCGGTCCCGGCTGCCCAGTGCCAGCGGCCGCCTCGCCCTCACCCTGCACCCAGCCAGCTGGCCGGGCCGAGCAGCAGGAAGGGGCTCACAGCCTGCACAGGACAGACACTCCCACGCAAACCCCCCTCCCCACGCCCTTTCTCTCCCCGCCTCCCCCATGGGGACACACCGCCTCGCCCACACACCTGCGCCCCCCTGGGCTCTGGCTTCTCGAGCGCCCGGGGAGGCGGGGCCCGCGTGCTCTGGGCAGAGACCCGCCACCGGAAGCAGCCTGTCCCCAGCGAACCCGCAGGCTGCGGGTGGTCCAGCTCAGCCTGCACACGCGTGGGCAGGCGCCCGGGGCTGAAGGCACAGCCTGGGGCACGGCAGGACCCGGGCGGACAGTGCCTCCCCGCTGTCCTCACGCTGAGGCAGCCTGTCCGTCTCTGGGAGCCAGGACTCGGCTTCTAAACCTCGGCCCTCCTGCTCCCAGCGCGTTCCTGGCGACACGAGGGGGCGTGGCTGCCAGGTCGGGGCCTGCACAGGCCGGCAGGACAGGTCAGGAGGGGGCCAAGGCTCCCCCTGCCCCCCTCCCACACAGAGAGCCCGCAGGGCGGGGCCCCGACTCACCATGTCCGCTCTCTGCTTCTGGCTGCCCAGCTCCTCCAGCGCCTGGGACAGCTGAGCCTTCAAGAGAAGACAGGAAGTGGGTTAGTGGGGCCCCATCTCTGCCACCCCGTGCAGAGGGGAACGGGGGGCCGCTGGGAGCCTGTGCTGGAGCGGATCCCGGGAGACCAGGTGGGTCAGGTCCTGGGGGCAGGGGAGCAGCTGCCTCCTGGGTTCCGGAGGAGGAGGAGGGGCCAACCCCCAGGACACCCGACGCCCCGCCCACTGCCACCAGCAGGACGTGGGGACCAGGCCAAGGACCGACCCCCGACCCCGGTGCACAGACACGGAAGGCTGCCTCCCTGGGCCCCGGACGTTCGGAGGCCATGCTGCGCCCTCGGGCTGAGTGGCCGGGGCTCGGTGCACCCCTCAGCGGCAGGGGTGACACTGGGACCGTAGCTGCAGCAGCAGCAGCTGGGATGGGGGGAGACAGGTGTGCGTGCAGGAGCCTGAGGGCCTTCCCGGACCCCCGAGACCGAGGCCCGAGTCTCATCCCCACGTGAGACCTCAAAGGACCGGACCGGGCTCGGCGGCAGGGGTGGGCAGCTGCCACTGCCCCCCCAGCATCGATTCAGACGGCCACCCACAGACGAGAATAGAAAAGATCAATGGATGAAGCCGGTTTCCAAAACGATAAACAAAGCTGACCAAGCGTGATCTGGAAGAGCCGAGGACAGGGGGAGCTCAGACAAATGAGGCAGAGATGGAAGAGGGGACCACTCTGGGCCCCAGACACACCGACTGCGAACAGCTACCCCCTCACCCCCCGCTGGAGACCCCGGAGGAGGCAGGGAACCCCTCCCTCCAGGAACCACGCCGCCCCTCAGGGGGAAACCTGAACGGACTGGCCTCTCTCACCAGGAGGCTCCTCGGAATGGACCCCTCCCCGCCCAGGCGGCCCGGCCCCGCTGGCTTCACCGGCGAGCTCTCCCAACATTCACCGAGAGCTGGCACCCATCCTCGCCTCGCCCGGAGCCACACGGAGGGGCACCCATCCTCGCCTCGCCCGGAGCCACACGGAGGGGCGCGCCCCCGTTCACCCGCGAGGGCAGCTCTGCCCACGCACCCGAGCCGACGAGGGCGCCACAGGAAGCAGCCACAGGCCGCGGTCCCACTAACGTCGGTGTGAGATTCTCAACACGCTTCAGCGGCCGGAGCCAGCGGCGAGGGGGCACACACCACACCGAGGGGTCATCCCAGGGGCGTTCGCGCCCCCATCGATCGGGTGACTCACAGGATGAACACGCCGGGACGACCGCGATGTGAGCCTGTCGATAGCTGCAGCAAGCAGTGACAAAACCCAGCGTTCCTTCTCGATGAAAGGTAACGAGGTGCCACAGGAATAGACTTCACCATAACGAGGACCAGACGTGACAGGCCAGTGTGCGGTCACTCTCGGCGGCGGCAGCTGCAGGCTGCCCTCCGGTCAGGAGCCAGACACCGAGGCCCCTGGGCGCTGCGGCCGGCCCGGCGTGGGCGCACAGCAGTCCTCGGCCAGAGGAGGAGAGAGCGGCCTTCGCACAGGAGGGGAAGGAAAAATTCCGCTTCGCAGGAAACAAGATTTGCCCAGAAAACTGTGCTAGGAACTGAGTGCGGTGGAATTGCAGCGTCCTCGGTAACAAAGAGGTAACATGCCTCACGCCCTCACAAGATGGCTGTCTACGATCCGGCTGGCAGGGGGGTTAGTGAGGGATGACCAAAGGACTGAATAAGCAGGCTGTGGGGGGCGACCAGGCCAGCAGGGGGGTGAGGGACAACCAAACAATTAAACGGCAGGCTGCATAGGGCGATCAGGCCGGCAGTGGGGGGGAGGGGCTGTTGAGGGTGACCAGGCCAGCAGGGAGGACAGTTGAGGGTGACCAGGCTGGCAGGGGGGGCAGTTAGGGATGACCAGGCTGATGGGGGTGGGGTGGAGAGTACAGTTGGGGGCGATTAGGCTGGTGGTGGGGGAGGGGGCAGTGAGGGGCAACCAGGCCGGCAGATGGAGCAGTTGGGGGCAACTAGGGTGGCGGGCAGGGTGGGGGGCAATGAGGGGTGATCAGGCAGGCAGGCGGGTGAGCGATTAGGGGCCAGCGGTCCAGGACTGTGAGAGGGATGATGAGGAGCCAGCGGTCCAGGACTGCGAGAGGGATGTCCGACTGCCGGTTTAGGCCCGACGATCCCACAGGGAGTCAGACGTCCCCCAGGGGTCCTGGGTTGGAGAGGGTACAGGCTGGGCTGAGGAAACACCCCCCGCCCCCGTGCATGAATTTCACTGAGTCTCTAGTATTAATGTACAAAGTAAATTGCATTTCTATCTAAAAATAAGTACGTAAGCCAATCCCATTTACAACAGCATCAAAAACAATAAAAACTCAGAAATACGTTTCACCAAGGAGGTAAAAGACCTGCACAGTGAAAACCATGGACAGTGATGACAGAAAGTGAAGAACATGGAAAGACAGTCCCCGTCCGTGGAAGAAGTGTTCATGTTAAAACGTCCATGTGGAGCCACAGGTTCAACGTGATTTCTAGCAAAGCTCCAGGGCACCCGGGCGAGTTTGGTTCCGTGGACAGAGTGTCAGCCTCAGACGAAAGGGTCACAGGTGCTATGCCGGTCGGGGGCACACAACTCGGCTGGAGGCTCAAACTCCAATTGATGTGTCTCTCTGTCTCCCCCCCCCTCCCATCCACTCTCTCTCTCTTAAAAAAAAAAAAAGAAAAGAAAAAAAGAATATATGTATATGTATACACACACACACACGCACACACACACATATGTATACTAATGGCCTGGC